>CM075881.1:2624575-3224575 GCA_038021265.1 Cyprinella venusta | reverse complement strand
GAAATTATTATTTTCTTTTTAATGTACACATTTAAGTGTAAGATTTTTACAAAAAAATTTATTAGTTCTGGTTTTTTAACTTATTTAAAATTCACAATATGTAGCCTAAGGATTATTCAATTGAATTTAATTTTACTATTGATTGAAATGTGTAGGCTAAATCTTTAAAAAAGCCTTAACTTTTTTGAGTGTAAAAAAAATTACTAGAAGCAAAAGGTATGACAAAAATACAATTGAATTAAGCATAGCCTATTATAATTTATATATATATATATATATATATATATATATATATATATATATATATATATATAAAGCACCATTACTTGATTCATTATTTTATTTTAGAAGCAAGACTCTTGGAACTTTTTGTTAATCGCCCAAGCAGTTATAAATGATCAAACCTACCAATTTATCAAAATAAGATCATGCAAAACCAAATCGTTGTCAAATGTGAATCGCGAGTCGGTTCAGTTGAGCGATGCTTGTTCATCCAAACGCTCAGAGATGCAGCAACAGCGCCGGAATGCTGCTAATAACCTTATGCTTGTTAATTATAGAATTAGCATGATTGAGACCGCGGAGTTTAGGCTTGTAATAAATTACGCTCAGATGCTGGAAAGCTTCCTAAATGCTTCTTCGAAAGTACAAGAGTAATTGTTCAAAGGCTTCTGGGGTCAGGTTACTATGGCAACCCCTCCCGATCGCTCTTAAAGGCGTAATGACGAGCAATCAGAGGCTCAAGTGTGTAATTGAGTCCTCACGCACATGCAAGAATACACACACAGATTAAGACGAGCAACTGTAAAATCGTCAAACACTCAAGTTCAAACGAGTTAAGAATACAAACACACACATTTTTTTGTAATTTAAATACACAAGTCATTCATAAGGACATCAGCTTACTGAATTCCTCTTTAACTTCCCGCACACACACACACACACACACACACTCGCGCGTGGGAAGAGCCGCTTGAACTGGTGTGAGAGTGACTCAGTCTATTGGAGTCGCATTAAAGGCTGTGAATTCTAGAGGGTTTTAGAAAGGGTCTGAAGAACCCCGTGTTATTTAATTATTTAAAGGAGGCAACATTTCTAATTTCTAACATTTATAAGTACTAAAATTACTAAAACTAAATTAAATAATTAAAACTAAATAGAGCTTTTCTCGAGATTAAAAAAAGCAAAAAGTAATGAAAAAAAAAAAATCACACAAAAAATTTAAATGAAACTTAAAATTGAAATGAAAACTGAAAGCATAAAAGTAAAGCTAATTCAAAATATGAATAAACAGGCTACTATTGTATATACTGTAAATAATACTAATCATAAGATACTTTAGTTAGATGTGCTACGTGAAACAAACCACAAAGGAGTGCAAAGATGTTTTCGTCACAATCCTTCTTACTTTGTGATCTCTCCCCTCCAACTCCATTATGTTATTTGAAATGGCAAATGTTCACAATCCAATCTGTTCCTGATGGATAAAACCAATTCCCTACATTCATTATTGTGGCTATCTGGTTTGACTTATGCGTGTGAAAGACAGAAGCCTCAGCGCTTGTGAAGTGAAGGACAGCGGAGATGCTGTGAGTGGGCGGCGTGTGCCGAGAGGGATTATCTTTCTACAAATATAACAAAACCCAGAAAAAATGACAGTAAATCAATTATTCGATGGTGTCTCAAAATGACATTGACATAATCTCTGTTGCCATAGAAACACTGATGATATAAAGATTCCTTGTCTCAAATGCTTCTACCAGTAAGTGATGGCTGTAGATGATGCTGTTCTGTCTAAACACTCACTCGTGGCAGAATTTATTATTTTATTTAATTATTTTCCTCCTCTTTTCGGGGGAAGTAACTTTTTGATTTTTGGTTGCATTAAAAAATCCTTCTAACACCTAGTCTTAATTTTAAGGAGAATTAAACCCTATTTCCAGAGACCGACTTATCAAACATCTTGAACTGGCTCAAGGTCTATACAAAAATAATAAATTAACAATTAGCAATTGAAGATTAACTTTCAAACTTAAACCTTTCCTGAGAAAATACACTGCTGTTCAACGTTTGGGGTTGGTGAGATTTTTTCAATGTTTTTTGAAAGAGTATATTCTGTCCACCAAGGCTTCACTTATTATGATCAAAAATACTGTAAAAACAGTGAAATATTATTACAATTTTAAAAATCTGTTTTCTATGGCAATATATGTTAAAATGTAATTTATTCCAGTGTTTTCAGCATCATTATTCCAGTCTTCAGTGTCACATGATCCTTCAAAATCAGTCTAATATGATGATTTGATGCTCAAGAAACATTTATGATTATTATCAATGTTGAAAAAAGTTGTGCTGCTTCATATTTTTGTCGAAAGTTCAAAAGAACAGCATTTAGCCTATTTGAAATAGAAACATTATTAATGTCTCTACTGTCATTTGTAATCAATTTAATGCGTCTTTAATGAATAAAAGTATTGATTTCTTTAAATAAATATATAAAACATACAATGTAAAACATACTTTTGAATAATAGTATATAGTAGAAAGTGTGACAACTAGCCCCGGTCTTGCCCCTTTAGCTAAAATCCCCCTGTTGTAAATCTCTTAAAACTCATCTTTGATCACCAAAATTACATATTTAACAGTTTTTTTTCCTTGGAAAAAATTCTTCACACCTTAAAATATCTTGAATGTAACTCTACACTCTTGCCTCATTTAGTATACACGGTTCTATGAATAGGCAAATGAGCCCCGCCTCCACTCACTCACTCAGCTCAGAGATCCACTCGCTGACGATCACATGTTGATCTGATTGGTTAAGGTAGTTCGTGACGTCAAAAACACCAGCAATTTAAAACGTGTTTTTGAGACTGTCTTTGGTTCACTGCAGTTTTAATGAGAAAATACTCGACTTATGAATTTACACATGGTTTGTTTTAAAGCACATTAGAAACACCACATAGACATATAAAAAACATTAAAAGCTTGATTTTCACCTTTCATGACCTGCAGTTCCCTCTATCTCTTATTTGACACACTTGTTTTGTGTTTTGCAGCTTATCTTTCATCATATAGGCAAGGTGAATCAGACACAAGCCGAGGGCAGGAGTGGCAGCCGTCTCGAAGATACAAGCCTACAGAAGAACAGAGGAGAAGAATTACTGGAGAGAACAGTGTCAGAAAGCCTCGTTCAGTGAGTCTCTTGAGTTTAATCCAGTGACTGGCTAAAGTTCAACACACACTGCCCTCTGTTGACCACTTGTGGCATTAAAGTCAAACACAACGCTTCTGAAGTATTTCAGTCAGACGGCGGCCCAATAATGATGTTATATTCAAACTAGTGGCCAGTCAAATATATATCTGGATGTACAAGAAGCTCCAAAACTTTCCATAAAAATGACCTTCTTTGAATCTGAAATGAGATTGTGTGAATATAGGCTAAATGATGCAGGAGAAATGACATCCTCTAATAACATCTAAATTTCAATCAATGTTTTTGTGAATCATAAGTATAAGGATAACTATATTAGCGTGACATTGGCGGACTGTTTAATTCAAGCGTTATGCAGTTTCTTTGTCTGACGCTTTAAATGCTCAAGCTCTTTAAAGGGATAGTTCACCCCAAATAAAGAAAACTCGGTCATTAAAGGGATAGTACACTTTGAAATTAATTTTTGGTATGTTTTAGCTTACCTCAAGGGCATCCAAGATGTAGGTGTCTTTCTTTCCGCAGTAGTTTCAATTTTGATATTTTTAGCTCAAACCGTTCTGGTCTAGTCATATGGAAGTCGATGGGGTCCTCCTAAAAAAAGCATACACAGAGAAGTCCAAGTTAAACATGATTTAATGACTCGTAAATGTAAGTACACATTGATGGCCTAAGACACGAAACGAGCGGTTTGTGTGAGAAAACGAACAGTATTTATATCGTTTTACCTCTTGTGACCAGAGCCACATCCTTTATACTCTGAGGGCGCGGGCGCTTCGATGTGATCTCTTGTGTACGTCAATCATTGTTTACACAGTGATTTCGGAAGTTTTACCTTTCATTGTGAAGATCTAAACATATTTATTTAGATATATTGAAATCGTCTTCCATTGTGATTTCCTGTATATCTAAATATTTTGTGCTATATCGTTTACAGCTGCGATGTGAACTCTGCTATTCTTTTATATTGAGGACGATATTGGGAACTAAGTCTATATCGTTATCATTATAGTTATCAGCATCGGTGTGAAAGTGGCTTTAAAAAAGTGTTTACACTTAAGTGACTTGAATATCCATCGATTCGAGGCAAAATATCAAGGCAAGTGTCATCAGAACTAGCTACTCAATTTAATTTCATAACCCCTGTCTAAATACAATGTTTTGTTAAATTGAACAATCCTATTATATTTGCCTTGAAAAGCAAAATGAAAGCCAGTCTGGATAACTTCTTATCACATACAAATACATTCAGACATTTTTAAGTGGTTAAACACTTTAATGGGCACAAACCAAATGATTGTGTGTGATGAAGCCAGACTGTAGAGAGAGAGAGAGGAGAGAGAGAGAGAGAGAGAGAGAGAGAGAGAGAGAGCCCGAGGCTGCAGTAATCCTGTGACGCTCATTCCTCTTTTGCGCGCTGGATTATCTGGACCTCGTGCCCAATACGCCAACATGTGACGGGCTTATGATTTGAGAAAGCTAAAAGCACTATATGTGCAGCTTCCCTGAACGGCACATGATAAAACATATGACACACATATAAGCCTGAAAACATAGAGGGAAGAGAAAATAAAAAGGGCTTCAAAAGTACTTGTGTGTATAATAACAGCAAGATGGCTGATTTTGGACATGTGCATGGTGTCCTTATACACATTTATACAAACAACTGAAAGAGGGGGTTTCTTCTGTAAAACTGCTTGGGAACAATGTTTTTTTTTTTTTCAGAAGCACAATGTGACATTTAATTGAATTCAAATTTGTAAGCCGCTTAAAATAGAAAAAGTCAAACCAACAAACAAAGAGCATGCTACATTAATATGGTAATCATTCCATACCACTGAATTACCATTACATAAATGTGCTTTTGCATAGAGAACTAAATATGGATGTGGCCATGAGCAAATATGAGTAAACAAAATGGGGATAAATGAATTATGCAACCAATAAACAGTAAATAAAAAGTAATAATAAATAAAAAGTTAAATAAAAAGTTTGGGCTCAGTAAGACTAAGCAAGAATGGATTAAATTAATCAAAAGTGTCAGTAAAAGATATTTAGAATTGTTTATAGTTCTTTAAGGAGACAATAACTACATAATTTGTGGTGATTTGTTTTAACCCCCTTTTTAAAAATAATTAATTAATTTATTTATCACAAAACAAAATTTTAACTCCCATTTTATTTGTTTATTTTTGTGCGTGTATGTGAGCATATAATTATGCTCGTCTTTTTATTTTCATAATCTGAATTAGGGCTGTCAGATGACTAATCGCGATTAATCGCATTCAAAATAAAAGTTTGTGTTTACATAATATATGTGGGTCCACTGTGTATAATTATTTTAGATATATAAAAACACACACATGCTTGTATATATTTAAGAAATATTTTCATGTACACAGTTTATAGATTTATATATAATTTATATTATACATAAATATTTTTATAATATTTAATAAATATTTTCTATTTTTATATATTTATTTTCTACTTTTATATATTTATAAATATCTAATAAATATTTTCTTAAATATACATGCATGCGTGTATATATATATATACACTATATATATATCCGCGATTAATCGTTTGACAGCCCTAGTATCTATATTACTTACACTATATTAAATGTTATTGTTACTCTCAGTCAGACCCAAGATGAAAGTAATAAAAAAAAAGACATTTATAATTTCAATTTCAAATAAATGCTGTTCGTTTGAACTTTCCATGCATAAATCCTGAAAAAACAAAAATTTGATCATCACAACTATTGTCGACATAGATAATAATCATAACTGTTTCTCGAGCATCAAATCATCATATTAGAGTGATTTCTGAAGGATCATGTGACGCTGAAGACTGGAGTAATGATTTGCTTTGATCACATGAATAAATTACATTAAACATAATTCACATAGAAAATAAGTAATAGTAGTAATAATAATAATAATTCACTGTTTTTACTGTATTTTTGACCAGATAAATGAAGCCTTGGTGAACAGAAGAGCCTTAAAATCTTACTGACCCCAAACATTTGAATAGTAGTTTGTTACAATTACATTTATTCATTTAGCTAGCGCTTTTATCCAAAGCGACCTGCTAGATATGTCAGAGGTCGCAAGCCTCTGGAGCAACTAGGGGTTAAGTGTCTTACTCAGGGACACATTGGTGTCTCGCAACCCGGGTCGCTCACACCAAAGGCATGTGTCTTACCCACTGCGCCATCACCACCTCATTTAATTATATAAGCAAAGTCAAATCCGCATTTCAACTCGCTAACATGTGATGGTTATAATGCATAAAACGAGCGTAAGTGGTGATTTCCGACTCAATTACACACAGACAGGTTGTTGGCGATAACACAAAGGCAAAACCTCATTAACCGTGTTGACTTTGCTCATTTCGTCTAGTAATCAAATTAATATAGAAGATTTTTCATGAAAGGAGATCTGTTAATGAAATGATCTCAACACAAGCATTCCTCAATCCCGAGACTAAACGCGAGCGGGGGTCATCGGTTTTATCCCAAGCATGTGATACGGGGGTTGTAAGTGTGTGTGTGAAAGAGGGAGTGTGTAAAGAGAAAGAGAGCTGGAGGAAGATCTCCGTGTCTAATGTGTCTCACTCTCTTTCTGAAGCTCACCATGTACTCCTCTCTGCTTGTGTTCATCTTCCTTCAGTTCTTCAGTCAGTCTCTCCAGCAGTTTCCTCGGGCTTGCACTTCACGGGACGTCCTGCTGAGCAAGCGTTGCTGTCCGGTTTGGCCGGGCGATGGTTCGGTGTGCGGATCCCTTTCGGGTCGAGGCTTCTGCCAGGACGTCACCGTGTCCGACCTCCCCAACGGGCCTCAGTACCCTCATACGGATGTGGACGACCGTGAACGCTGGCCTCTGGTGTTCTACAACCAAACCTGCCGGTGCGCCGGCAACTACATGGGCATCGACTGCGGCGAGTGCAAGTTCGGCTTCTTCGGTGGGAATTGCGCGGAACGACGGGAGTCGATCCGCAGAAACGTCTTCCAGTTGTCCGTGACGGAAAGGCAGAGGTTCATCTCGTACCTGAATCTGGCGAAGAACACAGTCAGCCCCGATTATGTGATCGCGACGGGCACGTACGCGCAGATGAACAACGGCTCGACCCCCATGTTCGCGAACATCAGCGTGTACGATTTGTTCGTGTGGATGCATTATTACGTGTCCCGTGACGCTCTGCTCGGGGGTCCCGGGAACGTGTGGGCCGATATTGACTTTGCGCACGAATCTGCCGCGTTCCTGCCCTGGCACCGGGTCTTCCTGCTGTTCTGGGAGCACGAGATCCGCAAGCTGACCGGGGACTTTAACTTCACCATCCCGTACTGGGACTGGCGGGACGCGCAGGACTGTCAGGTGTGTGTGGACGAGCTGATGGGGGCGCGCAGTCCTCTCAACCCGAACCTGATCAGCCCGTCCTCGGTGTTCTCCTCCTGGAAGGTAAAGTCAAGTCGATTAATCGCGATTAATCGCATCTAAATATACAAGTTTGTGTTAATGTGTGTGTGTGTATAATTATTTTGTATACACACATGCATGCATGTATATATTTAGGATTTTTTCACACACACATATAGTATGTAAACACAAATTTTTACTTTGGATGCGATTAATCGCGATTAATCGTTGCAAGTTGCCTTCATTTATATAGCGCTTTTAACAATATAGATCGTTTCAAAGCAGATTTACGGTGATAAACAGAGATTGTTTTGGCTTTACATTAGTAAGTTTGTGATTGATTCACTTCTGTTTTAAAAATCATTCTGATGTAAATCACTCATCATCAATTCACGACACATTCTTACTCAAGAACACAGTATGTTTAGTCATTTATCCCTCTAGTAATGCGTGTTCTTGACAAATTTGGTGAAAAATGCTTGTTTTCTCTTGCTGACACACAAAACTAACCTAAAATCTCAATATCACCATGTTTTTATAGTAGCTCTTGGACAAACGAGTGAATGTATTATGAAAGTGTTATATTTAGACAATATAATTATGTAAGTGAGGGTAGATAATAGTCTGTAATATTATTTTAAATGTATTTAAGTCACTTTTCAGGATTGTTAAGTGTGATGTGAACAGCGAAACATTTAAACAAACAAAAAAAAAGACAGTATTTAACAAAAAATATGATACAAATAAATTATGAATTTTAAAAAATGTTGAAAAATGATTGAAATTAAAATAGCAATAAATCTGAAAGAAATATTTAGGTTTCAAGACGTTTTGACAAATTCATAATTACCCATATACAGTTTAATAATTTTAGTTCTGTTTTAATTTTATTGAAATGTGCTTATGTACATCACTTCAGGAAACTGATTTCCTGATCACTTCAGGAAAAAGCTGCAGAGTTTATAGTTCCTTTCAAATTGTGGCATGCTGATTAATTGAAATAAAAAAAACAATTAAAAAATAAATAAATAAATAAATACGTGTCAAATAAAAATAAATCTCTTTTCAATAATAAAAAAAATGTAAATGATTATTGGAGTACATTTGCAAATTTCAACACTTTTGTCAGTTTATAAGGAATTTAGCATAATAAACAAATACTGTAAAACAAATATACATATATTTATATAGAATAAAAAAATAGAATAAAAATATATGCATATACATGTCCTTCATATATAGTTTATATATATTTATATATATATATATATATCCTTTATATATAATTTACATATATATACACTGTATATATATATATATATATATATATATATATATATATATACACACTGTATATATATATATATATATATATATATATATATATATATATATATTCAGTAAAGGATTTTAAAATATATCTTATTTATTTGATCTACATTCCATAATATATATATATATATATATATATATATATATATATATATATATATATATAAAATATATTCAGTAAAGGATTTTAAAATATATCTTATTTATTTGATCTAAATTCTGTATAATCTTCTTTTAAGATTCTCCACATGAAGAGTGTGACGCTGTGACTCATTATCCATGTGTAGTTCAGTCATGTGACTGGGCTTTGGTTTAATGAACCCATCTAGAGCGGGTGTGATGTCTCGCATGCGTTATAAATGTGTGAGTGTGTGATGCCTGACAGTAAAGTAGCGGGTCACGAGTGTGTCTGGGCCCAAAAACATCCATTAACCTCAGTACTGACCCGCTCACAAGAGCCAAAGTGTCTCTATACAGCCTTAAAGGCTTCTGTCAGGCTTTTAGTGGATCCTGGCAACCACCCGTAATCTACTGGTATCATGGCAATGATTTGAAAACACTCATATTTTCTTCAGAAAGAGTCAAATTCCTGGTCATCTTCATCTGTGAGCGTACGCCTCTGAAACAGCATCCGATTGACATACGGGACACGGACAGTATTAGTCATCGAGATTCACAGGGTTCCCTCGAGAACTTCCGGAAAACACATTCACAACTCCGAGTGCTTAGAGTAAAATACACACTGGTTTGATTTACATTACTGTAATGATGACAAAAATGAAATTGATCTTATTATTAAAATAATGTCACAGTGAAACACGTTATTAGTCTTAAAAATAGTTGTTTTTTTCATTACATTTTTTATTTACTCAATATTTTTTTAATTATATTTATTGTTTTAAAACTTAAATATGTTTAAAAAAAAATATATTCTGCTCACCAAGGCTGAATTTATCACAAACACAGTAAAAACATTTTTAAAAATTATTAAAATTTAATTATTTTTTTTTAAATTTTAAATATATATATATATAGTAAAGTTAAATTTATTCTAGTGATCAAAGCTATATTTTCAGCATCATTATTCCAGTCTTCAGTGTCACATGATCCTTCAGAAATCACTCTAATATGATGATTTGATGCTCAAGAAACAGTTATGATAATTATTAATGTTAAAAAGAAAGATTTTTGTGGAAATCATGATTTTTTTAGAAGATTCTTTGATGAATAGAAAGTTCAAATGAACAGAATTTATTTGAAATAAAATATTTTGTAACATTATAAATGAATTTACTGTCACTTATGATAAATTTAATGCATCCTTTCTGGATAAAACTATTATTTATTTATTTTTTCGTGTAAAATATGTCCGTCATGTTCTTGCCAGGTTTCATGAGATTCACACATTGAGCCCTTACAAGTGAAACACGAAAAATTACAATATCATGCAAAAGTTCATTTATTTCAGTAATTCAACTAAAAAGGTGAAACTAATATATTATATAAATTCATTACATGCAAAATGAGTTATTTCAAGCCTTTATTTGTTATAATTTTTATGATTGTGGCTTATAGCTTATGAAAACCCCAAATTCAATATTAGAATATTTTCATAGTTTTCATACGCAATAAGCCATAATCATCAAAATTATATCAAATAAAGGCTTGAAATATCTCACTTTGCATGTAATGAGTCTATATAATTTATTAGTTTCACCTTTTAAGTTAAATAACTGAAATAAACGAACTTTTGCATGATATTCAAATGTGTACTGGTGTTTAATAAGTGTCCACTGTACCTGTGCAGGTGATCTGTTCTCAGCCCGACGACTACAACCTTCGAGAGGTCTTGTGTGACGGGTCGCCCGAGGGTCCGCTGCTCCGTAACCCTGGCAACCACGATCGGGTGCGTGTCCCGCGGCTGCCCACCTCCGCTGACGTGGAGGCGGTCCTGAGCCTAACACAGTACGAGACGGGACAGATGGACCGACGGGCCAACATGAGCTTCAGGAACACGCTGGAGGGTGAGAGTGTGTGACGAGTGTGTGACGAGATGAACTCACCAGGCTGTAAGCGCTGAACGAGTCTCTCCTGTGCAGGTTTCGCCAATCCTGAGACGGGGTTGGCGGTCACAGGGCGCAGTTTGATGCACAACTCTTTACACGTCTTCATGAACGGGTCCATGTCTTCAGTGCAGGGCTCCGCCAACGACCCCATTTTTATTTTACATCATGCCTTTATTGATAGGTAAAATGCATCTGCATTCATCACTCACCCATAAACCTGTGCAATAGTTCTGAATGTTGATACCTCAGATCATAGAAATGGTAAATATTATATACCTGTATATTAATTCAGGGACTCGTTGTGTTTCAGCATCTTTGAGCAGTGGCTGAGGAGACACCAGCCCCCCCGCACACACTACCCGACCGCCAACGCCCCGATCGGACACAACGACGGATACTTCATGGTCCCCTTCATCCCTCTCTACAGAAACGGGGATTATTTCCTGTCCACTAAAGCCCTGGGATATGAATATGCATATTTACTGGACCCAGGTGAGTTATTAGTATTAGGGCTGGGCATTAACACACGTCACGATTCAATTCACAAGTTTGCAGTTTGATTCAATTACAGTTCAGTTAGATTTGATATCGGTTTATTTGGATATATTTAAGGTTCATGTTAACTGTGGTGATTGCATAAACTGCTTAGACTAGTCTTACAAATTAGTCATATCAGATTCTATATATAAATAATTCAGTTGCATAAAAAGCTAGATTGTTCTGAATTGAATCTGAATTGTAAACTAATTGAAACTACTTTATTTACATAACTGATTTATACAAACATTTAAATTGCACAGAAGACGGTTTTTAAAATTATAGATATCATTTTATAAAATTATAAATAATAATAGATAATTATAGATAATAACTTTTGCACTTCATGAGTTGACAATAACGATTCTATCTTGTCTACAAACAAACCACGAAAAATCACACGATAAAACGAACTGGAAATGACGTGAAACCGCACAGGTGGGTTCTGGACTGGCTGCAGTAACACGTCTCTGTCCATGCGGGGGCGCTCGGGGTCGAGTGCAGAATGAATGGGAGTCAATGGGGTTTCACCCCCAGAAATCCTCTTTTCTCAGGATGTAATTTTTGTCAAGTAATTTGAAAGTTTCATTCAAAGGAGAGGGCTAAGATAATACACTCAGCTGAAAATTGCATTTCTAAGTTCACTTAGCTGTTCTAAAAATCCGTTCAAAAATCGGATGACGTCACACAATAGCAGAATGCTAGCGTGTTCCGGCCAACAACGGCCTAACCTGTAAGAAATCAAAAGGACATAAGTACTCGTTCATTCGACTTTTGGCCGATAATCTATGTTGAACTTGCAGAAACAACAATAAAATCTATGTTAATTTAACGACAAGCAGGTGAAAGAGACACATTTAGCCGTTTAGCCCCATAGACTCCCATTCATTCTGCTCTCACCCGCGATCACCTCCAGTGGAATTCTAATGGAACTGCAACCAAGATGATACACAATGGGGCTAATAGGAAGTGCCAAGGCTCTCCGTTAGACGGGCTCTGCCAATACCCAGCAAAGAATACTGACCTCAACCCATGCCTTGCTCTGATTGGCTGTAGCACATGACATCACGTGAGGTCGAGTCGTGAGACAGCTCTGGATATCTAGCATGCTAGATATTTTTCTGGGCTTGGCGACGCTTCTGCGAGCATCTTTAAATGCGTTGTTGGCCCTTTCATACTAACAGACTGGCAAACATTTATCGCCCACTAATCCCCTGCGATAACACCCTGACCTGTTCACGAGCTCAACGATTAGCAAATCTGGCTAAAAATCATGTAGTGTGAAGAACTAGGCTTAACACTCCTTTAAACACAAATGCGCTGCGCAGTTAGTTCCGCATTCATCACGCCATTTGATGTTGGGCAACATTGTGGACGTCGTGCCAGCGCTAATGCAAACAAACTATTGTTCGGCAGGAAAAATGGTCCAACGACTCGTTCGGTTTGAAATGCGGACCGAACCGAAAGCCTCGTACCAAACCGTTCAATATGAAAATGTGCATTGTTAACTTACGCTCCTTCTAAACAAAAAAAACGTATAGATTTTAGCCGTTTGTTTACACAACAACGTCTTTCTAGGTGCCTGAAAACACAAAGTTTTGAAAAATGGTTTCAAAGTGCAATTTTTGGAAAACAGTCTCAAACAACAAAAACGCGAATCTCTGAAGACAATGATGTCATGCACTTGCGTATTACGTGTTCAGTCTATAGTGTTTCATCGCCATCTAATGGCCTGGAAGAGCAATACAGCGATTTTTTAAAGTTTTTGCGTATCCGTGTGATCGGGGACGGTTTCGAAAACGGTGTCATCTGTACGTGGAAAACTTCTCCATTGAAAGCATATCGTTGTCATGTACACGTACCGAGTCTTTCCGCAGTTGAAATGCCGATTAAGCGATTACATGAGACAACATACAACATACCTTCCGATGTTCATTCATGAGTATTTGATGCTATAACTAGTAAAGAGTAAGAGATGATGAAGCAGCGGCTACAGCGATCGGTCAGGACACATTAAAGAGCGTCAAAGTGTATTTCAGAGTGTATTTCGTTACAAAATTGACAGAATTTGCTAGAGTTTAGTGAAGTTTTGTTCACGCATCAACTGAAAACAGCAGAGATGGACTAAATAAATCGATTCTTGGGATTTTAGAGTCGATATCAGTTGATCAAGAAATATTTTCTAGTATTATTGTATCGTTATTATTCCCAGCATTAGCATAAACCGAGGTGCTTCCGTTAGCCTTGTCTTCATCGGCTTCATTCTGTGGCAGGTCAGCGGTTCATGCAGGAGGTCGTGACGCCGTATCTTCAGCAAGCTCAGCAGATCTGGGGCTGGCTCCTGGCGTCAGGGATCCTGGGGGCCGTCGTGGCGGGAATCATCGCTACGGTCATCAGCGTGTCGTGTCGCAGGAGGACAAAGAGGCGAAAGGCGTCGGGATACGGGGAGAGACAGCCGCTCCTGAACAGCAGCGAGGAAGAGGGTTCAGCTTCATACCAGACCACACTGTGAACCTGAGTGTGTGTCAGCGAGGACAGAGCCACGGGGAAAACACACACAACTCGGGACAATCTACAATGCGAACCGTGGCTTACAGTGTTATTAAAAGACTTAATAATAATAAAGTATACCAATGTACAGAAAAACCGAAGAGCACAGAACGTATTTAATTACACATTAAACGTTTTCTTATAAAAGTTTTCTATAGGAGGAAACGCTTAACGTGTAATTAAATTTGATTTTTCTGTACATTGGTATACTTTATTAGTATTTAGTCTTTTAATAACACTGTCTTAGTACATTAAGCCACATCAAGCGTTTTTCACGTTAAGCGTTTTATAATGTCTGGACAACAGGTCATGTGACACACGAAACCACTAACCTCGAGTTTGCTCATGCAACAAGAGCTACGTTTACAATCACACAAGGCCGTACTAATCTTGCTATAGAGTATACAGAAGAAGGAAGTGGAAATAATACTTTTGTTTAGCAAGAATGTTTTAAATTGATCAAAAGTGACAGAAAATATATTTATAATGTCGCAAAAAGTCTAATAATTGTTTTTTGAACTTGAGGAAGAACACTGTAGACTGGAGTGAAGCTGAAAATTCAGCTTTGATCACAGAAATAAATTACATTTTCAAAATATATCTTCAAATATAAGAGTTATTTTAAATTGTAATAATATTTCACAGTTTTTGATGTATTTTAAGATCAAATAAATGCATTAGTGAGCAGAGACTAATTTAAAAAAACAAATCTTAATTTCCAACGATAGAGTAAACACTACATTAGTCAAAATGTGCCTATAAAACTAGAATAAACGGATTAAACTACTGTAGTGCATCCCATAATGCAGTGAAGTCACTTGACTTCATTTCCAGTGCGATGAACGAACCCTGAAGCAATTTCTCCCAAACATTTCTCTCCTTTTCTCCTAGGTTTTTTGTTTTAAAACATTGGATTTAAATTGCAAAACGATGTTTTCATTTCCGAGACGATTGCAAATGCACAATAGTGAGGTCAAATTACCATTTTAAAAATGCATATTGTTGCATAATGCAATAAATAAACGGTGAGCCTGTATTGGTCTCTCAATGACATTTATGGTGCTTCAGTCACTGTGACACTTATGTACTGTATCTTTATACTTACTATGCATACAAAATAATATTAAAAAGACTAATTGGTGATTAAATAAATTCTTTTGGCAGTTATTACAACAACACCGCAGTTCATTGAACACTTTCATGAGCAAATAAATCTTAATAATAAAATATGAACAATACAAATGTGGAAAAACTATCGTGCCGTACAAAATAAATATTTAAAATGAACGAGAATGTATGCTTTATGTGCGAGTTTGTGTTTGTAAAGGTATAAAACACACCGAAATAAAAGCCAATAAAACGTGTGTAATGACATGAGTGTGAGTAAATGATGCCACAATGTTCATCTTTGGGTGAACTGGTACTTTTTAACCCATTTTATATGAGAGGACGAGTTTTAAAGGGTTCATGTAGACAAACTCCACATGCAGAATCACAAATATTCCTTGAATATGAGCAAAACTGCACATTTTCCCTCTTGCTACACGCTTTCCTGGCTCTCATTGTCCGAGGATTCGTTTTTAGACGAGGATGAATGTGCATTTTTTTCCTCATTCCTCGGGTTTTTGGCATTAATCCATTGGTCGGCTGACCTTAGGTTTCTGGCATTAATCGATTGGTTAGCGCTCCTTCAGCTGAAGGACTCTTTGTTGTACTCAAAGGCGGTTCCCGAGTGTGTGTTTGAATTGCACAGAGTGTGTAACGCTTTCGAGATCCCTTTGGGTCCACAGCAGAAAACACCCACTCTTTTACTGCGGGACAAACACACACATTTTTTCATTATTGCAATCATTAAAAAAGCCCGCATTAATACATTATTTCAAACTGCATTGGTCACTCACAGCTGATTGGCTCTCCCTATTTCCTGGAAAAGGAGCCTCCACTTTGGTCGACCAATCCGAAGCCTGGAGCTCAAGAAACGGTAACGTTCCTCACCGATGCTCTTCAAAACACACAATGAGGTGAAGAAATGCAACTGATAATGAAGCTATGGATAATATAAAATAATATTTGACAGAGCGTGCATCTAAAACTCACAATTTAAGATAATATTAGTAACTAACTGATAAGAACTGAGCTGGAAGTGCACACCTGTAATCCCTGAGTGTTACTGAGGTAGAGCTGAACATTCAGATAGTCTGGACGATTGTCCCGCCACAGCTACACACACACACACACACACAGAGAGAGAAAGATATTAACCCTGTAAAAACGAAGGAACAGTCAGTGTTTCACATGCTTATTTTTATGGTAAAATACTGGCAGCTGTGGTTGCCAGAACTTTATCATCAAAAATATGGTAGCAACGTTATTGGTTTTACAGACTTAACTTAAAGTTTACAGTAATTAACCGTATTTCATTATCTGCTATAATGTTGATTTACCGACAAACTGAAGTATTAATATCTGTTTTGTACCACTGTAATACACTGACAACCACCAATCACAGCAGTGATGAGAGTCACATGATCAATTAAAAGCAGCTCTTCCACAATAAAGTTAATACTAATATATAGAAGTTGCACAGTGTTATTCACACAAACATTAAACACCATCATTGTAACACACGTGAAATTTAAAAAAATGCAATAAACATTAAACAACATTGCATGTAACATAAAACCCTAATGTACATAACTGATTAGAAAATCAGTTATTTCAACAAAAATACATCAAATGTGAAATGTCACGCAGGGAATTGTGGGAATGTCAATTTGCGTTTTTTTTTTCACTGTAAATTATACGAGTTTTTCTTTTTCACTTTCAAAAACTGTAAATTTAATGGTATTTTACAGTAAAATTACATTAAATGTATCGTTAGATCTATCACAGTTATTTACTGTATATAGTAAGGAAACTTTCTGTTAACAGTTTTGCACTGTAGCATTTTTAGTCTTTTACAGTTGAAATCATGATCATTTTTTACATGGCACTCAAACAGCTACATTGTAATCAGATATTATCCTGATATTTATAATTCTGATGATTTTAATGTAAATGAATGAGATCTTTATAACAGTATAGGACATACAGTACTAACATAAAATCACTCTGTTTCCATTAGTAAGGTCTTGGTAAGATCATATTTAAATGCTAAGTATCATTAGTATCATGCTAAGTATCAAAGCTCTGTAGTTTTAAAACATATAATGCAATACAGTGATGATTGAGAGATGACCCTTCCTTAAAAGCCTGATGATCATATTTGAGACCCATGAATAAAAAAAAAAAAAGAAAAAATGTCCGGATAATCAAGTAAATCTAATTTGCTTTCCAAGTGTTCATTTTGAAATATTACTGAGAATATATATATATATATATATATATATATATATATATATATATATATATATATATATATCTTACAAAAATCAGTAAAATCATTGATATAAATCAGTAAAGCATGAGCTTAAGGTGGACATTAGTATAACTTTAATAAAAGGACCTTTAATTGCCCACAAACTGTAAACTATCAATCAGAAGAGAGTAGATTATGTGATATTTTCATCATGTTTATCATTTATAGGCCTCATATATGATACAGTAAGCTTTATAGAGTTAAAGAGGATTTTTCAATAGTGTAAATAACACATCAACATATGCATAACATCAGCCAGTAGGTGGCAGTATAGCCTTGAGTAACTCATGCATACTGCAGAAATTATATATTTTGCATATGATTTTACAATGACATTCACACACTTTTAAGAGTCCAAAAAGGTGTTTTAAGCCATTGTGTGTGTGCATGTGTGTGTGTTTTACCCTCTCATGAAGGCCACACAGTAGATCAGCAAACCAATAGAAGGACTGAAGGTCCCTGCAGACCCAGATGAAGTACATCCTCCTCAACTTATACTGACGCCAGTCATCACTGCAACACACACAAACACATTACACACACTTACACACACTTTGCTGTGGATTTTCATGCTTTCATGCATTAAAAGTCTAAACACATGGGAGTTTTTACATGGCTGTACACTGAATGGCGTACTACCATACTAACTATTTTTTCATGTATGAAGTGCAGTGTCTTTTCAGTATGCTTGGATACTGGGATGATCCATCCCACAATGCAATACATTCCACTGCGAGTTTCTATATACAGTGTGATAAATCTTTATATATATATATATATATATATATATATATATATATATATACATTATTTGATCAGACAGACAAATTTGAGGCATATTAGTTTAAAATTGCATTAGAATTTGCATAAATGCAAAATCAACTATTTATGTGATGATAAACAGCACTTCAGATATATGACAACAATGTAGCATACTACAGTTTGAAAAGTTCATTGCATGCTGATTCACATATTAATTTAAAAGTAACTTTACATATATATATATATATATATATATATATATATATATATATATATATCCAGTAGTCAACATTTTTAGTGGATCAAAAAAGTTCATTTAACTTTTTATTGTTCAAAAGTCATGTATGACTGATGAAAGGTTTTGATCCACTTCAAATGTTGACTACTGTATTTAACATGTATGCATTTGTCAGATGCTTTTATCCAAAGCGACATAAAATGCATTCAAAGCATACATGTTACAACTTCATGCTTTCTCTGGGATTTGAACACATGACCTAGCAGTCGTTTCCGCCTTTTAAGCTCCAGGAATGCAGTATGTACTGTGTGTGTAGTAAGCTATAGTGTTCTGTTTAGAACACACACTCTTAGAAAAAAGGGTTCTATATATGTAGCATAGGGTTCTTTACTCAACTCCAAAGGACATTTTATGCTAAAAAAGGTTCAATAATGACAAGAAAGAACACTTTTGGCACAAAGGTTCTTTAAAGGCTATTATTCATTCATATATTACATTATTCTGCAAAATTTTGTAGTTGTAATTAAATTATTGTTTATTAAACTGTTGTAGTAACTTAATATCACATTTTAATCATGCAGATTTTTGGAGGATAAAAACTGAAATGGCACTCTTCGTGTGATATTGATTAATAACATTTTTAACCCCCATATCTTGAATTTTGTGATCATTCACACTCATTGCATTTTGGGGTTCCAAATACGTAGCGCTTTAGAACCTTTTAAGGTCCTATATAGAACCTTTTCTTCTAAGAGTGCAGCACCCGTGTTTAAGAATGTTCTGATGTCACAGTTAGCGTGATTGACAGGTCGTCTGACCACTCACAAGAGAGCTTGCAGAACACAGGCGAACGGCGTGACTCCGATCCCTCCCGCCACACACACGCTGACCTCGTAATTAAACACCTCCTCTGACGGACTGCCAAATGGACCATCCACGTGCAGCCTGGGGTGGGACAAGAGAGCAGAACCACCAATGAGATGAGAGATAACATGAAAGATCAAATAATAAAGCATTTCCATACTATTTGTGCCATTTCTTCACAGTACACATACAGTAGTATGTGAATGCTCTGTATGCATGGAATATTAATGCAATAAGCTATAATTCAAACAACTAATGGAATACTTGCATTCTAGTTTCTGCATGCTACATATTTAGCTAAATTATGTTCCAAGAAAGTTTGTCTCCCATTAAGTAATGAAAACATTATTTCTGAATGTGCCAAAAAAATTAAAAAAATAAAATAAAAATAATAATTTCTTGGTTTGGTCTAGGAAATATTCAATTTTATTATCTTGCAAAAAAAGTTGTTTTTTTTCAAAAACGCTCAAAAACTTATATTTTTTTTACATTTTTTAAATTCTTTTTTCTTTTTTATGTTCTCTGAAGCAAATAGCAACATTTAAAAAAAAAATTAACAAAAACGTTTCAGAAAACAATGGATATTTTTAAGAATCAGGCAGAAATATTTGAATGTTCTATTAATGTTACGGCATTCTTATTCAGAACTTTGAAAGTTTTGTGTATTCCATGGAGAGAATTAGCATATTGTGCACAGTATGCATACTGAAACATTAGTACAAGTGGTATGCTATTCAAAAGCAATCTCTCAATCATCCCATCAATAAGAAAATCCTGCAACAGCCACTGAGGGTTTCCCACTGATAAAACTAGAGTAGGAAGGAAGCTTGCACACAACAGAAAACTAAATACACAACACAAACAAGCACACATACACAAATACACACAGGATGAGGAAGTGCAGTAATTTCCGACTGTACACACACATATACAGAATGGCTGAACTACTGAAAAGAAAAAAAAAAAGATTTTATGCGCAGAAAGGATGTCATTAATTCTGATTGGACGATGATTCTTGTCAAAGCCTATCACCTGACACCCCGCCCACACAAAGCAGGAAAACTGCGGTTATCCCAGGAAATTACACTTCGCCTCCCAGTATACAGTGTTGTGAGGGTTCATGACCTTTATGAACGCCACTGAAATGTTTCCCACAGCGTAGCAGACTTACTTGGGATATCGCCTCTGTTGCATCATGGGAAGGATCTCTGATCTGTTCGACTGTTGAAGCAGCAGCAGAGAAAATCTTGCTGAAATTTACAGACAAAAAGTAAATCATTATACGAATATACAAACAATTTATGTCAACTAGATTTTTAGAAAATGTGAGTGGTGTTCTGAGTGGTTGCTGAGGGGTTCTAAATGTATTAGCACAATTCTATGTGGTTGCTAAGGGGTTCTGGGTGGTTGTTAGTAAGTTGCTATGGAGTTGCTAAGGATTCTAGGTGGGTGTTCACACATTAAGTGGTTGCTAAGGTCTTCTAACTGTTTCAGAACATTGCTATGAAGTTGCCAAGAGGTTATGGGTGGTTGTTAGTGTGTTGCCATGTGGTTGCTAAGCATTCTAGGTGGGTGTTCACACATTAAATGGTTGCTAAGGTCTTCTAACTGTTTCAGAACATTGCTATGAAGTTGCCAAGAGGTTATGGGTGGTTGTTAGTGTTTTGCCATGTGGTTGCTAACGATTCTAGGTGGATGTTCACACATTAAGTGGTTGCTAAGGTCTTCTAACTGTTTCAGAACATTGCTATGAAGTTGCCAAGAGGTTCTGGGTGGTTATTAGTGTGTCGCCATGTGGTTGCTAAGCATTCTAGGTGGGTGTTAACACATTAAGTGGTTGCTAAAGTGTTTTTAGCATGTTGCTATGAAGTTGTCAAGGGGTTCTGGGTAGTTGTTAGTGTGTTGCCATGTGGTTGCTAAGGATTCTAGGTGTGTGTTCACACATCAAGTGGTTGCTAAGGTCTTCTAACTGTTTCAGAACATTGCTATGAAGTTGCCAAGAGGTTCTGGGTGGTTGCTAGTGTGTTGCCATGTGGTTGCTAAGGTGTTATAAAAGATTCTAGTTGTTGTTAAAAGGTAGCAAAGTGGTTGCTAAAGTGTTCTGTCTGTTTTTAAGCCATTTCTATGCAGGCATTTTAGATAGTATTTTGTGCGATTCCATGTGATTTATAGCATGTTGCTATGCAGTTGCTAGGTCATTGCTAGGCAGTCGTTTACTGGCTCTCTCTTATTTTTCTCCTGTTTTATCGCCCGCTAAGCATGTGTGTTTGCAGGGGGTATGTGGTATTTCTTTTGTTAGCGTGTTTTCCTTCTGGGAACTAGTATCTCTCAAGTATGACATCATGGAAAGAGTCTGGTACAAGACTGAGCCAACAAAAATGTGTGTGCAAGAGTGTGTTTTAATCCCAAACTCACACATTTTGACAGAAACCTTTGAACTAGATAATACAGATCACATGGTCTTTTATTTATTATGGATGTGTGTCGTTGTGAGTGTGTGTGTGTGTGTGTGTGTGTACTCACAGGTCCAGTCTCCCAGCACTCTGAGATGAATGCCGAATGTTTCACTAGTCCCGGTCGGACACTGAGGAACACAGTCACACACACACACAGTGTGAGGATCAGGTACAGTCATGCATTAAAGACCCCTGGGGGAAGGAAAACTCAAAGCAAAGTGTGTGTGAGGGGAACAAAGTTCTTGGCAGAGAACGCAAACTTTGTAAGTGTGTATGAATGAAGAGATTTATTGCCAAATGTTGCATGTTTTAAAAATGAACATATGCTTTTTAATGCTTTTAACATTCCCTGGGCCATGATGAAATGTGTTGTTTCAGAGAGAGAGAGCAAGTTGATACTATAACAATCTTCAGCATTACATCATCGCCCTGTTCATGTTCATATGCTGCCTTATGCATTTGGAAATCATAATTACAATGCAATGAGCATTAAAATGATATTGGTAAGAACAATTCTTCATGCAAACTCACTTATAAAATGTCAACATGCAATTAAAATATGATTATGATCAATATAAATTAGCCATTATTTCTTTAATTTTGATATTGTGTTAGTGTTTATGTGCATTTATCTCATGACATCATGAACGCAGTAACACACACTGAAATGCACGTACGGTGGTGAGAGTGAAGGGATGGTTTTCAAATGACGACACACTCGGACAGTTCAGCAGGATGTACTGGAGGACGCATCACAAACACACACACATGAGTAACACACACTGAATAAATACAGGAAAAGCACATAAACAAGATTTTTTTTGTGGTTTTGAAACGCTCACCAAAGCTGCATTTATTAGACCATAATTGCAGTAAAACCTGAAATACTATAAAATATATAATATAATATATAAATACACTTTAAAATAAGTGTTTTCTGTTTTAATATAATATAGAATTGTAATTTATTCCAGTGATCAAAGCTGAATGTCACATGATGTCACATGATCCTTCAGAAATCAGTCTAATATGAGGATTTGATGCTCAAACATTTATGAACACTTTGGAAGCTTGTTTCTGCCACAGAACAAAACATTTTAAAACATAATTGCGACTTTTTAATTACACAATTGTGAGTTTAAATCTCGTAAAATTTATTTCTCAGAATTGCGTGTTTATATCTAATAATTCTGACTTTGCGAAATGTAAACTTAAAATTGTGAGAAGGAAAGTCTGAATCGTGATAAATGTTTTATTCAGTGGCGGAAAAACGCTTCCACAGACAACAGTTATGAAATATATGATTTATTATTTCTGTATTTTTTAATGCATAGGATGTTCAAAAGAGCAGCATTCATTTGTAACATTATAAAGGTCTTTACAGTCACTTTTAATTAATTTAAAGTTTCCTGGCTGATTAAATAATTTTTTATTTACTGACCCCAAAATTTTGAACGGTACAGAGAGCCTAAGCCCTTGCTGTAGCCCACCATGGGACCTTATTTCGGAAAAATATTGTATGTTAGTCAATGGCGAGAGACAACAAATATTTTGATCTGGTTTGAACTGTGCCCTGAATTACACATATGATGTCTGTCAATTTAAAAGATACATTTTAAAGTAAAAAAAAGTCACAGTCTGATGTAAAACCGTTGAGGTATAAGACTGTGAAAATATGTAATTACAAAGACTACAAACCCCAAAGGCGCACATTTTCTCTCAATGAATGAAGCTAACTTTACTGAGGCTGTCTGTCATTATTTCTACAGCCTTACGTTATAATCGTAACGTTACGCCGTCATACCTGAGTGTTTTGTGCCAGACTACACACACTCGAGCAGTGGATCTCGCTCGTTGTTTCGCTTCCTGGGATATGTAGTTCATTGAGCGATTTCACATAAAACTACATGTTACTCTTCTGTTTCATAACAAACTGAGACTTTTTTGACTTTCATAATTATCTTTTAAATTGACAAACATCATATGTGTAATTCAGCACACAGTTCAGACGGAATAAAAGTAGAAGTTGTCTCTCGCCATTGACTAACATACATATTTTTTATATATGTATGAGCCGGAAGCGGAGGGGAGGGACTTAGGCTCTCTATGGTCATTTTAAATGGTTATTTTTTTTTTTTAAGAAGAGTAATTTCCTCTTCAAAAAAGTTCTACATTCTTTGTCACATTCTAATGTAACCATGTGGAGGCGGGGCTTACCTGTCCAGGGCGGGGCTTAAAGCCTCTCTTCAGCATGCGCAATTCTATGACATCACAGGGATGGCTAACGACAGAAACTATAGTAACAGGAGCAGCGCTGCTTCTTATGAAACGATACAAGCGCTCGGCACAGTACAGGCAGAGAGGACCCGAGACCCACAACCACGTCTAAAACACACACACACACACACAACGACTGATAATCATTCACATACGGATGTACACAATACAAACAACATGCCCAGATGCAATTATTTACTCTTAATCAGACAGACGGACCTGTGGGAAATGTGGTTGGAAACGGGCCTCTTCTTGACAAACTATCTGTGGTGAAAGCTCCTCCCCCTTCTCTCCTGCTGCTCTGTGATTGGTCCGTGAGCCTGAACTGAGATTGCTGTGCATGCAGCCAGGAGGGTGGGCCTCCACGTTTGACTGATACTTTAAAGCTCCCCTATTGGATAGAGAGGCACCAATCATATCACATAAAGCGTAGAGGAATAAACATCCCAATTTGCAGACTTTACAATGTGTTTTTGAGCATGAAACGATGAAAATCTATTTTTGTAGAGCCCAAAATCAAAACCAAGACTTTGAAAAGGGACATAATAAGTCTGTGTTGATGCACAAATTCTAATCTTGCATAAATAATTTAATCTTAATGTATGCATGTGAAGAAAATGCCTTTATTAACTCACCCCACTACATGGACCATCAGGATGATGTAGAACACGATGAAGAGGTTGTGAGTGTACCAGAATATCTCGTAGTTTGAGACTCTGAGAAAAACACACAATTTCACTCACATAAAACAGAAGAGCGAGATAAAAGAGCATCTAAAGCACAGTAGACGCTCCTGAAGTGTCCTGGAGTGAACTCAATTACAGCAGGACAATGGAGAGATCAATCACAGGGGACGGACCCCTCCAGGTAATGGTCTCGGTGATTATAGTGAAGTGTGTGTGATTGTGTGTGTCTAGGGAGAAGAGACTAGGGTCAGAGTTGGGTCAAATAACTCTTAAAGGTTTCCAGGTTCTCACCTAATAGAGTAAGACGACGCTGTGAACATCAGAAACAACACCAGCACCAACAGGACGCCCGTGACTCCAGGAACTAAGAGGAGAGGGATTATATTAACACAACATAAATCAATAGAGCTACACGATTATTTGATAAAAGATCTTGATTCAAACACACACATGATTTTATTTCTAAATGACAATAATTGACTGTGTCTATTAAAGCTGACAAAACTCACAGCGGACACTGAGATCTGTGTTCTGATCAGAGAGAGCGGTTATCATGTGTTGAAACGGATCCAAAAACAATCCAGTATTATTATTTCTGTCTTACAATCATTCAAATGATCACAGAAGTAATGGGATTCAAGTGTATAGTTGGGATATTAACACTAATGTCTATGGAAGTGATCAAAAAAGTGTAAATCAAATTTTAAAAATAATGTGATGCTTAAAATACCGATTTTATCTATTACATCGTTACACCAGTAGGGGGCGACAACTGATTTTGTCATTGAATCATTCAAAAACGCTGTCATTGAAGTTATTGAATCATTCGCTAAAGCCGCTTAAGAAAATCATTCAAATGATTTCAACATTTTTAACTAGACTGTGGCAATTAACCTTGTCTGAACCTCTAGTAAATGACATGTTATTTCGTTTAGTTGTCTGATCATAATTGTTGGAGAATTGTGATCTGAAACAATTTTTTTGAAATTTTCAAAATTCAAAAACAAAGATTCTTAGTTTATCATGAGTCGTGCAGCTCTAAGTCAAACTGTAAATACAACTAGAAGATTTTTCTTCATTGAAAAAGCTAAAATAAAATAAGTAAAATTAAAGGAAAACTTTAAAATAAACATGAAAGAAACTAACTAACTGGAATAAGTTTAGGTTGAAGCACTAAAATATTTAATTTTTAAATAAACAGTAAAAATTGAAACTGAAATAAATTAAATAGTAATACTAAAAAAACAATAACACAAACGAAAAAAAATACTAAAATTAAAATAAAAACTAAAAATATATAAAAAAGCGAAGTTCAAAACTTTGAATAAATACATACAAGCTAAAATTAATGTGAAAATGTATTAAACAGTAATATTAAAAAAACTAATAAAATTCACAAAAAGCACATAAAATTACTATATAAAAATATAACCATGTTTTTTAAGTATTAATTTAAATTATAATAGCATTTAAATAATTTTAAAGTAACACATAGGGGTGTTTGGTAAGTTAGTCTGAAATAAGTAGTAAGACTGAAATAATTTGAAATATTAATTTCATTCATTTAGAGAGAAATTTAAGCACCTCAGCTGGAAATCTAACATAAAAGGAGACAAAGATCACAAAGCTAAAAAAGAATGAGTCCACATTATTAATGTGTTTCACTATATGAATGTGGAAGTAAAGGAGGGAGATGTAGAAATGTAAGTCACCTGTGCTGATGATGAGAACTCTGGGATCCTGAAAGGATTAAACACACACACACAACAGCAAATCAAACAGCAACACTAACTATATCAAACTATAAATGCCACATTTAAAGGGGGTTTACTTTATTTATTTTGAGTTATACTGAGAAATGTGCAGTAGGATCCCACAAAAATGCAACATTTAAAATGCTTTATTCAGTCAACCATGACTTATTTATTTATTGAAAGTGTCTGATAATGAGATTCCTGAGATACATTGAGTAGAGTTTGGCTGATAATTTTGTTTTTTAGGCTATTAAAAATAAAACATTTGTGCTGCTTCATATTTCAAGCTTCATATTTATGTGGAAACGGTGATAAAAAAAAAATCAGGATTCTTTGATGAATAGAACACTCAAAAGAACAGCATCACGTTTAAATAGAATCTTTTGTAACATTATAAATGTCTTCACTGTCACTTTAAATCAATTTAATGCATTCGTGCTGAATAAAACTTCATTTCTTTCCTTTTCAACACATTTTTTTTTAATTCTTATGGACATCAGACTTTTTGAATAGTGGTGCATCATGGTCTCCACAAAACAATGAAGCAGCACAACTGTTTTTAACAATAATAATCATAAATGTTCATCTTTAACTTCATAATAATGATCATAACCATAAATCATCATAAAGGATCATGTCACACTGAAGACTGGAGTAATGATGCTGGAAATATAGGAATAAATTACACTTTACAATATAAAATAATATATTAAATTATTATAATATTCCACAATATCAGTATTTTTAATCACATTAATCCACCCTTGGTAAGCAGAAGACATTTCCCTCAGAAACATTATTTATCATTGGACATTTTTCTGAAGGATTATTAATTTCTGTGTGTGTGAAATGCGTTTAGGAATATTTTGTAATGTTTACCTGTCCTCGATACTGAGCGACATTGAGCGCAGGGAAATCCTCCGAATATCTCACTGAGAAACTGACCATGTTCACCAGGTGGGCACACACATGGACCACTGCAGAGATAAACACACACACACACACACACACCACATCAGAGACTCACACAAACACACTAGGAATGACAGCATAAGTCAAGCATGTGTGGGAGACAATTTGTCTATTCAGCGTATCTCTTTGTTTGTGTGTGTGTGTGTGTTGTAGTTGTCATGTTAACTGGATGCCTCAGAGCTCTGTAATTAGAACAAGACCACAATGCAACGAGACAGGAAATGGGAGGGGGGTTTCAGACACAAGACAAAAAAACAGCTGGGAATCCCTCAGGATATTCCTGTGTTCTCTCTCTGTCTCACACACACACACACACACACACTTTGGAAAAATCAGGTCCAATAGACTTCTTAGGCACGCCAAAAGAACAGCGCAGACACAGTGTGATCACCATGAGAAAATCTCAGAGTAAAACTGGGAGTTGTGTAAAATATGATACACCGGTGTTTTGACACATGAGAAGTGTGTCTGTGTATCATCTTTACACTCTTTTATTTCATTTTATAACTGTTTTCATTTTCCTTGCTTTTTATTTTGTGATTATTTTAATTAATTTCTGTGTAAGGCATATTTTAATTGCCATAATGTATGAAATGTGCTATATAAATAAACTTGCCTTACACACACACACACGCACACACACACACACCTGTCAGCCGCTAAAACCTTCTAGTCTGCCACTGTAACATTAGACGACATCATCTAACCAAGTCAAACTCTCAGACAGCAACACACACACACACACAAGTTTTCAGACAGACTAGTGACTCAACCTCACTGATCTGCTTCCTCCCCCTCTGCACTGTTCTGGAGTCAGTTTGACTCTCTGGTTCATAATGTACTAAAAATGATACAATCTTTAGCAAGATGATAAGCAGCATCTGATTGTTTGGCCTGACGAACAAAACAAATCAAGTTTCCAGGCTGTTATATGACACATCTGAGGGAGAAGTCACAGGATTTGACGAAGTTTGAAGGATCATTGGGTCAGATCGTGTTTTTGAGACACTTTATCGCAGGTAAAATAGACATTTTGCAGCATTGCAGTTCTCGTTTAAAGCAAGTAAAGCATATTTCGGAGCATAAAGCATTAGGGAAAGTCAGCCTACTTTAGTATTTGTCCCATTCATTTCTCTTAGAAGTCTTCATTAAAGCGTTATAAGCTACGAGGTGAATCATAACACTACAAACTTTGATTTGAAGCAAAAAATACTTGAAAATCAGACTATGAACTTACACCGCTCGTTTCGTGTCTTAGGCCATCAATGTGTACTTACATTTATGAGTCATTTAATCATGTTTAATTTGGACTTCTCTGTGCATGCTCTTTGAGGTGGTGACCATAGACCTCCATTATATGACTGACAGACAAGAACGGTTTGACCTAAAAATATTAAAATTGATAATAAAGACACCTACATCTTGGATGCCCTTGAGGTAAGCTAAAACATACCAAAAATTAATTTCAACGTGAATTATCCCTTTAAGCTTTGGTGAGGGAAGGAACTACAATCCCATGATGCATTGCGAGCAGCGTAATAAAGTTAAAAACGATAAATATAAAACGACTCGTTTACAAATGTCAAGTACATGTATAAAAAGACACTTCCTCACCTGAGAAGACACATATAGAGACTCCACACGCCACATGAAACGTCTTACTCTTGTCCAGCAGCCGACGGACACGTCTACTGGTCACCTGAGGGGAGGAGTCACAGCAGACAAATGCAGTTCTTTATTAATAATAATACAACAATAGAAATAAGCAATAAATGAAGCCTTTAAAAAGAGACCAGATTTAACTCTGTGCTCCAAAGCATTCAGGAATTAAGTTTGAAATTTAATTTCTTTGCTCAAAGAGTGGTTAACAGGTAATAAATGGATCATAACTATGACATAGTACCATAAAATTATATATTTAAAAAATATTATATATAATATAATCTACTAAAATATAACATTAAATATATTAAAAAAATATATTATATATAATATAATCTGCTAAAATATAATATTAAATATATTAAAAAATATTATACATAATATAATCTGCTAAAATATAATATTAAATATATTAAAAAATAATATATATAGTATAATCTGCTAAAATATAATATTAAATAAAAAAACAGTATCAAACTAAAATACATTACTTTCATTTCATTTAAATATAAAAAAAAATCTGTCATTATTGATCGCCATACATGTGCGCTTTTACACATTAATGCTGTGAAATTAATATTTTGAATATGAAATTATAAATATAGAAATAGATTTAAAGCTGCTCAGTTTTATGCAGGTTCTGTATGATTTTAGTGCATGTAGGATTTAAAGCCAGCTAAACTCAACCACGTAAAGATGCTTTTGAAAGTGGCGATGGGATGAAAGAACTGATACGAGAGAAGCATCATCGGAAAATAATGTGTTTTTTTCCAACATTTATTGTTGTGATGGAGGCAGATCTGAGTCTAGTGTGAGAAAGGGGCGGAGTTTAAGTGCACTAATGATTGACATGTGTGGTTTTCACCAGAGGATCCGATTGTAAATGAATGAAACATGCATGAGGAATCGTTCACTGTAAGATCTCGAGCATGCGTTTACAGTGTGTGTGTGTGTGTGTGTGTCTCACCCGCTGGGAGCCGCGCAGGAAGGTGAGCAGTAATCGGCACATCGGCAGCAGCACCAGACTACAGTTGAGGTTCAGGACAGAGGCCGACGCTCGACTGATGCAGAGGCCCAGCTACACACACACACACGGGTTACAGTGCTCTCAATGAGCCCAGATATGACGCAGACAGTAATATACTTTAAAACTCATTTATACTGTTTTAGAAAAAGAACAAAATAATTGGCATTCATGTTGTAAAAACATCAAGAAATTATATTTTTGAAGAACAGAAAAAAAATCAAAATGTATTAATAATTTTCACAAAAATATTATAAGTATTATAAATATATAATACAAAAATTATAATACACAAATATTATATAAGTATTATAATTTTAAGAAATTGTAATTATATTTTGGTTAGCATATTTTGTAAGAAATGCTTATAATGTTATCTTAGATATTAACCCAAAATAATTATTAATGCTTTTCACAAAAATATTAGCAAGAAAATATTTGAATTTTAAGAAATTGGTACAACATTATCTTAAATATTATTAATTCAAAATAATAATTAATATTTTTCACAAAACATATTAAGATATTTGTATAATATTATGGTTAGATATGTTTATATTATTATCTTTAAAATTATTATTAATTCAAAAGAATAATTTTCTTTAAAGAAATGGTGAAAAGCAACTTTTTTGAATCAAGTAGAAAATCTCTGTGTGTATGTGAGATGGTGATGGTGTGTGTGAGTGGGTGAGTGAGTGAGTGAGTGAGTGAGTATGTGAGATAGTGTGTGTGTGTGTGTGTGTGTGTGTGTGTGTGTGTGTGTGTGTGTGTGTGTGTGTGTGTGTGTGATCATAGTTTCCTGTACAGAAGTGAGCATGCTGTTACTTGCCTGTTCAGCTCTATACAAAAATACAACTGTCCTGCTGCATATGAGGGATCTCTCTCTCTCACACACACACACGCACACACACACACACACACACACACACACAGTGTAAAACTGCTGGAATTGCTGATTCAGGCCAAAAAGATCTCTCTGTCTTAGTTCAGAAAGTTGTGTCTGTGAAGGATCTTTCCAGGACATAAACAGTAACCTGTGACAACAATTACTCTGATACACACACACGGGTATGTAGAAGACAACAGAGACATCTCACACCAACACACACCATTAGTACATAGCTACATACAAAAACACACATCTCATACAGTAAAATACAAACACACACCTGTCAAACTCTACACACATCTAAAACTCTCTCTCTAGACACACACACACACACACACACACACACTCAAGTCTAAAAAACACAAAACTCCACAGTAAACACACACAACATAAACTCACTCCTGTCAAACTTAATGGTTACAAACAAAACAAATCTTTCAAACCCAATAAACCCCTCTCAAATGCTCAATCTCTACACACCAACACACTGTATAATGCATTGCAGTCAATACACGCACACACTGACACACACATAAAAGTTCGCTCTTACCCCCAGCATCTGGTGTAGATAGTAATACTGCGGGCCGCTGAAGTACAGCATGAATGATCTCCAGAACAGAAACACATTCACTGCAACCCAAACCATCTGCGCAAAAACAACACAAACATACAGATAAAGCACAACTATCCGACTGACAACTTCTCACCTGCTCAGCAAGCACACACACCTCAGTGCACGCGCCTGTGTGGATCCAGTGACAGCATACGCATAAATCTCTCATGTTCTCACCATGATCAAGTGTTTCGAACCTTCATTGACCCTCCAGCTCTTCAGCGCGACGCTCATGATTCTCTCTCTCTCTCTCTCTTTCATGCGCGCGCGCGCTCTTTACGCACCGCAAGTCTTCTTTTAACCGCACATCAGCGTCAAACACCACCGGTGCAGATGCTGTCCGTTCGGCATCATGATGGTGTGATCGTGTGTGTGTGTGTGTGTGTGTGTGTGTAGACTTCGTGACTCGCCGTTAAAGTTCTCACGCACGCGCCTCCCACTAAACCCCCGGCCGGTTCACTACAATCCTCCTGTGTCGGGTGAATCCTGGGTAATAAATAGCCTAATGAGGATTTCCTACTACTAACTAATAATAACAATTTTTAACATGACATTTCATGAAAATAGCATATCATTAATGAAACAATTTAAAAAATATTTAGTAATAAAACTATTCGTCATTGATAAACTGAGAATTACTTTCTCCATTGAAAATGATAGCCTGAATTACGATTAAAATAGTGACAGTCACAGACCCCATTTGTCCAACACTTGTATTTAACATTTTTCATTTATTATCATTACTATTATTTATTTGTTTTTATTATTGATTTATTTTACTATGCTACAATGTAGGCTACAAATGTTCAGATGTTGTTATTTAATGCTTTGGCAATACAATAAATGTTGTCATGCCAACAAAGTTATAAAATAAAACATACAAATAGGTCTAAAACTTGGTCCACATTTTTTGTAGGATTTTTTCGGGGTTTTTATTTAACACCCGAAACATGGGTCAACAGCGACATCTATTGCTGAACGAGAGCTATTTTCATTTTAAGAGAGAACGTACACACGCAGGGCCTGAAATTAACACCCGATCACCTGCTAATGCTGGTGAATTTTGCTACCTGACAATGAGAATTGAGTGATTAGGATTTTTACATTTCAACGAAGTCCGCCATTGCGTTGGACTTAAGCTTTATGTGGCGGCACATTACTGGGGTAAAGAGGCCAGCTGAAACAAACAACCAACAAAAAGGATGAGGATGAGAAAAAGAAAAGTAAAGGATATTTTAATATAAAGTGGACAATTGGTTTATGACAGCGACTGTTGTTTCGTAACGTTCATGCAATCAGAAAGAAGATGAGGCCGTTTTCTGACTAGTATTAAACTGTTGGTGCGATGATGTCTTACGGCGGAGTTTCTATCGCCATCACCGGCGGCCATCTTGTCACAGGCAAGCTGATGTAAGATGAGTGGTCAGGACGAACACAAATACTCTTATCTCGTTGAAATCTTGACGGATTAACAAACGGTTTGGTTTCTTACAAACGTTAACGTGGCTATAATTATCTGGATGATTATTTATTTATACATTCATTCTTCATAAGTATGCTATGCGGTGTCATAACTACATCTCTGACGTTTTTAACAAACCAAACCGTTTGAAAATCGGTAGAAAATTGAGCACGTTATGGTTATTTAAATAGTACATGTACCATTAACACAATGTTACGAGTGTGCGAGCTGCCTGTGACAAGATGGCCGCCGGGTGCGTACGTCGACATTCCATTGGCCAGCAGCGTGGACGAAACATCTAGCCTTTATATAGATATCTATGTGTGTGCCGTGTGCGTGTGCAACTGCGCATGTTTGGAGTTGGGAACCGGTGAGAAAATGTCCGGTACCCGGTAACTCTACCAGAAACAACAATATTAGTTCATAGTTTACAGTTCCTGAACGCTGTAACTAACCTATCTACGTGACTGTGGCGGATGTTGGTGTGCCTGGGTCAGGAGTCAGTTTGAGTTTCTATTTAATGGAATTTGTTTACTGTAAAGAATACACAATAACATTACTTTGGTTTAATACACCTTATTTAAACTTTCATTTGGAGTTAAGTGCGCACACTCTTTAACGTTTAGTTAATTCTTACCGTTCTTTTTGTTTGTTTGTTTGATAAGTCTGAGTCCCGCGTGAGCTGGTGCACCACCATCAAAAGAGGTTCGACTGGAAACATTGGACGTATTTATATGGTTCCGAAGATCGGGCCACAACCATTCCGGTTTGTTCTCCGGGGGAACTCCAAGGACTATTTTACTTGCTTTTCTTTTGTTTATTTATAATATTCACTTTATTAAGTGAAGTCATTTTATAGTATTATTTGAGGTGTTTGTTAAGGTATATTGGGTGTTTTCATATTCGTTTATTGTGTGTAATGGCCATTATATGTCTGTGTATCCCCCTTTATGCATTGGTAAACCCCTTAACGTTTGCATATATATATATATATATATATATATATATATAAAGAGTTCAGATGCAAAAGCCTCGAAACACCATTTGAAATTTTCTTCTAAAATGACCATTTTTATCAAGCTTGTATATTTAAGTTCAGTAATTTCAATTAAATGACAATTAATAGGTAATCTTCATTGCAATTTAAGTGAAATTACTGAACTTAAATATACAAGCTTGATAAAAATGATCATTTTAGAAGAAGATTTCAAATGGCACATAGAGGCTTTTGCATCTGAACTCTTCATATATATATATATATATATATATATATATATATATATATACATGTTGTGTGTGTCAAAATCAATGAATAAAAAATGATGTATGTTCTTAGAGTTATTATTACTTGACGGCACTTAAATGTGTATTCTTACAAGTTAAAGTACAATATTGTGAAATTCCCGAAATTCTGCCGTAAAAGGCCCTGCACACACAAACACACACACACCCACCCACCCACCATGACGACCCGCGTCTCTCCCTTCGCGCGTTCACGCAGCTGCGGCCTCTTAACGACTAAAACTTAATTCAGTTTTACATTACTTTTACTAACATTAATAGAAACTCTGTTTTATTTAAGGATCACTACGTGCCCGAGCCCCATTAGGGCGCATGTTTGAACTACTGAACCGATCGATGTCCGAGTCATGCTAAAGAGTTGTTCTTCAGAATCGCTTAATTTTTATGATTCGATTGAACCTAAACACATTTTCAGAGTACTTTAGCTGTACATTTGGAATAATACAAACAGTACCATCATAAAGAACCAATAAAAATAGTTATGTAGGCCTATCTGAAAGAACCAATGTAACTGAATCGAATTAAGAGGGAAAATAGTCCCTAGTTTAAAACAACAAGCTACAAGCCAAAGAATTCTGTCCTTGCGATATTCAGCCTGAAGGTGGCGCTCTAGTAATGTTTGACAGACTTCAGTAATAGCCTACGCTCGACGCATAGAATTGCCTTAATGTGGCAAGGAATTCCCAGTGAGAAAAACAAAGTCATGTCTATTCTCAGAACAAAAATAAAACAAACACAACTGATATAAAAGCTATGCACATGACATGAGTTTATACTTTCATTCATTTGATACTACTCAACATTGGAAGAACAGACATGCCAACTTACACATGTTATATATATATATATATATATATAAAGAATATAAAGAAACAGTGACAAACGTAAAAGTTAAATACACATTTGAAAATGTTTACAAATTGAAACACACTTTGCAGTTTTCTTTTTAAAAAACACAATATTGTGTTTAGGTATCCTATTGTTGAATTTTTTAACTTAAAATTAAAAAACAATATGGCTTATTACTCCAAGTGTACATTTGTGAATAATACATTTAGCTAAAAGAAGTAGTGGAGTAACTAACCAATATTCCTTATGATAAGATTTGTCATAATATAAAAAATAACACATTTTTAAAGCACAGTTTATAAGGTCACGTGAAAATGAGAGCGCGGTGCAGTTCCATTATTCACCACAGATTAAATTTGTGGGGGCGCTGTTGAGCTATGGAGGGCTCATCTGCCCCGTTTAGTATCATCCTAATATATCCTGTTCACTTTACGTCTAGATAATCCGATAAATATTTGTTGCAGAATGCATGCTGAACAGATTTATAATTTATCATCAATTCAGTGCATATAGAGGTCTACGTTTTGATCAATATTTTGCCACACCTGTGTTTACAAACTAAATGGTCAGTGTGGTTTGATTTTGATGGGACTTTTTTTTTTTAGCTAGTCAGAGGTTAGGAGAACAAATCAGCTAGATTTTAGGCGTATAATTATGTTTAGTTGAAGTAGTTTATTATCAGCGGCGATGTTTAAACATTTGTTACTACGAGTGCGAAGAAGAACGCGTAAAATTCCGCGCGAGGACTTCATGGATGAATCGAGCGAGTTGGTGAATCATTTTCACTCAAAGGAACCGATTCGCTGCAGTGAACTTCTGAACCCAAGCCAACCAAGACCCGCCCACATCTCCCTCCTCTGCTCTCCTACTCGCAGTTTTAGTTCTCCAACTTTCAACAAGTTATGTGCGGCGCTCGGTCAAATGGGATCTGAGGATAAACTAATCAGCTGGATCTGCCGGTTAACGGTCATTACAGCTTTCTTCTTGATCGGCTTTATTATTGGTGAGTTTCTCTTCCTTTAAATACGCAACGTTATTTTTTATTATGTGCAATGCCTCTCGCGAGACAGGTTGTTTTAGACTGTCAATTATGCATAATTATTTTTCCATATGTTGACACAAAGTTGCCAAATAGGGTTCTTCCGAAGTATCAACGCATATGTTTATTCATTTTTCATTGCATATGGTCAAAATCTAATTGTGGTGTTTGACACCTGTTGGTCTCACCTGTCCAGATCTCCTTCTGCATTCCTCAGTTCTTGAATGTCTGGATTTAGGACAGGTGTGACTATAGGCTACTGAGACCCCATAGATCTTTAGCCTATTTAAAAACAGGTGTTTACATACCTGTATTTGGATATGTTTACAGATAAACACAGTCTTGAAGAAATGTTTAAGGGTCCCACAACCTGGAAATATCAGAGAAATTAAACTTTTTTTTTCTTTCTTTTCTTTTTTTTTTTTTAAAGATATGGAAAATTCATGGAAATATAAATCAGTGATGTAGCCTATATTTATTTTCCGAATGCATTTATTTTGTGTAATTATGTTAAGATCTAAATATTGCATTAGCTAGAAATTGCTCTCTGAGAGTTAGAGTCCTTCATAAACATGCTAAACCAAATCTTCATGGAAAAAAAGTCATGAAAATCCATTCGACAAATGTTTGTGATGTTTGAAATGATGTTATGCTTACACTTTGCGTTACACTCAGTCTTAAAAATAAAGGTTCTGTATTGGAATTGGTGGTTCCATGAAGAATCTTTAACATTAATGGAACATTTCTATTGTACAAAACATTCTTCAAATGTTCCTTACACTCGTTTCTTTGAATAACTGTTCAGTCAAAGGTTCTTTGGGGAACCCAAACTGGTTCCTCTATGGCATTTCTGTGGGGAAAAAAACCCTTTATTTTTCTTTATCTTTATAATAAAGATTTAAAAATCTTTATTTTTAAAGTAACCTTTATTTTTAAGAGTGAGTGCATTAATGTTTAATTCTGAACAGACACCATCATCATCATCTAAACCGATGAATCGGGAATATGTCTCAGACCTGGTTTGGTGAAACAGGTGTGTGTTTCTCATCATCTTAGGCTGGTTTGCTCGACCTACAACTGTCAATCATGGACACGAATCGAAAAGCTTCCTGCGCGACTTTCTGGATGAGATGAAAGCAGAGAATATTAAACAGCATCTCAGGTGCCTTTAAATAAACTAGTCCTGGTATTATTGAATATTAAGTGCATCTAAAACATACAGTAAGGTGGTGATACATACAACTGAATGTATTGTTGGTGGATTATAGGTAATATAAATGTAGGAGTTGCATCCTTTTTAGGTAATTTATGAACTTTATTTTCTTTATTTAATATTTTTTGTTTAGTTTAGGGAAGAATGTAATGTGAATAATGGATGTTTTGGGTTGGTTGATGTTAGCCTGCTAGCCTAGTTGTGCTTGCCATTTCGAGATTGGCCAGTCTAGACTGTGTTTGTCATGTATAGGAAGTTCACCAGGCTTCCACACCTGGCAGGAACGCAGCAGAATCTGGACCTGGCGGAGCGGATCGGAGCTGAGTGGAGGGAATTTGGGTTGGATTCGGTGGAGCTGGTTCCCTACGACGTGTTGCTGTCATACCCAAATAAAACAACACCCAACTACATCTCAATAGTGGACCAGCTGGGCAATGAGGTTCATACTGACAACTAGGGCTGGGCGATATATCGAGTTTGTACGATGTATCGTTATATTTTTTTGAAACGATATGGAATGAGGCAATACCGTTTATATCGATACAGTAGTTTGATATGAGCACATCTGAAAAATAGCGGAGGTTGCAGTGTGAGCTGCTGCAGTGAAAGTAGCTAGGTTACATAGTACAATTTGTCCTAAACATGACACAAGCTAATATTAATTGCTTCAAAATCACTGATAAGATATAGTTAACGAGTTTAAAGCAGCTTGCCGCCCTGTCAGATGCTCTGACAGACACTGTGGCTGACTGACAGATATACTTGCGCTGTTTAATGCGTTTGAGATGTGGTGCTTTCCTCAGTGCTCAACTTATATTTCACAGGTATATTATCCATCTGGAAATGTTAGAAAGTAAAGCAAATATGTCCATTTCACAACAAATATGTCCATGTAAGAAGAGGACGAGCTTCTGCAAGTGAATCTCCGCTAAAATTCATGCTTCCTTGAACGAGCTCGTTAGCGCTCTAGCGCCGCCGCGCGCATGCGCGTGAATAGTACTACGTACTATAGTACGCAATAATTCTAAAATAAACATATTGCTAAAATATTTGTTGTTGGAGAAAATAAATGTGCCATATGTGGAATTTTAAACCTACAAGTATATATTTTTAATGAAAGTGAAAGTGGTTATAATGGGGTAATCAAATGCAGGCTAATATAATTAGTTTGTGCTTTTGTTTTTGTTTTTATTTTCATTTTTAGTTTAGCCTTTAGTCAATATAAAAACAAAAGCTTTTTGCACATAATATATTGCATAGCCTATATTATATTTGTTTCCATATCCTTCAATATCATCATTGTTTGTAGGATATTATTGGGCCGAATGTGATATAGGCTATATATATATATATATATATTTTTTTAAATATAAAGATTTTCTTTATCTAAATAGTAAACATAGAAAGTACCGAGATATATATCGTATATCGCCATTTGACCAAAAAATATCGAGATATGATTTTTTGGCCATATCGCCCAGCCCTACTGACAACACAATCTTTTGAAGGAATCTGACGTGTTTAGTGATAGTCATGACGCTCTTCCCTTTAGATATTGCAATCAATGTTGCACAATTTTGAAATTGCAAAATGTTTTGCTCAAAGTTTCCTTGCACCCACATGCACTTCTTCAGACCAAACACATTTGTATTCTTTTAAATAGAATAGAGTGCATTAGTGTCCGCCCGCTTTTCCAGCGGCGCTGGTTTAGGACAGTGCAAACTCGAAAAATTAGAATATCGTGCAAAAGTTGCAAAAATTTCAGTAATTCAATTAAAAAGGTGAAACTAATATATTATATAGACTCATTACATGCAAAGTGAGATATTTCAAGCCTTTATTTGTAATAATTGTGATGATTATGGCTTACAGCTTATGAAAACCCCAAATTCAATATTAGAATATTGTTTTCATAAGGTATAATCATTAAAATTATAACAAATAAAGGCTTGGAATATCTCACTTTGCATGTAATGAGTCTATATAATATATTAGTTTCACTTTTTTTAGTTGAATTATTTAAATAAATGAACTTTTGCACAATATTCTATTTTTTTTGAGTTTCACCTGTATTTTTTATTATTTATTTTTATATAATATAAATGTATAAATTCGTTGTTAAAGCGTTTCAAGCCATGAATCAAGCCAATCAGCTATGAGGTGAATCATAACACTACAAACTTTGATTTGAAGCAAAAAAGCTTTTGAAAATCGATCAGACAAAAATACAAAGGTAACGTCTTTAGTGAACTACAATAAAACTACTCATTTACAGATGTTGAGAATATGTATAAAAACAACATATTTTAGGGTTATTGCAAAATATGCATATATATATATCAGAGTTTCCGCTAGAAAAAAATGGTGCCGGTCAAAGTGACCGGCAGAGGTTTAGTTTAACGGACATTTTGATGATAAGCCGGTCAAATACCGTCTCTTAATTAGTCAAGTTGAGGAAAACTGGAGGCAGGCTATGTAACTTAAAAAAAGACATAATCAGGCCGTATAGAATGCAACATGTTTATTAGCATATAACTTTCAAATAGAAAAGATGAAAACATGAACGTCCGTACAATATCTGAATAGTAGCCTAGTTTTTACTCAAGCGAACTTAATTATATACTGTAGTAGCGTCTCATGGTAACATTTAAATTGGCCACCATGAAATGACTCCTTGTCAAATTAATTGGAACAAACAAATAAGGCCTATAAGGGCCCGTTCACACATCGCGTCTTTTGCGCGCTCATGTTCATTATTTTAAATGGAGGCGCGCGCTATGCGCGCTCATAATGGAAGCGACGCGGTCGCGGTGCGACGCGCTCGATTTTTCCAGGCGCGTCCGCGCCGCATCGAGATAAAAACATCTCAACTTTTCAGAATGCCGCAAGCGCACCGTAGGTCACGTAGGTAGGTCTACAGAGAGTGCGGCTGATGGTTGCTTAGCAACGACAGACGCCACCGGAGCGCAACCGCCCTAGCGCTTCTTTGAAAAAAGGATAAAAACGCACACGCCTAGCGTTATCTACGCGTTTTTAGACGCGATGTGTGAATCGGGCCTAACACTGTCTTGCGTAATTTTAGGCTTTTTACGATGTTTTGCAGTGCTGAAATGTAGCTGCCGACTTAAAATCAAAACTTCGCAGTGTCTCTCCACAACTTGCAATGCGCATATGCCGCGTAAGGCCCGATTCACATATCGCGTCTAAAAACGCGTAGATAACGCTAGGCGTGTGCGTTTTTATCCTTTTTTCAAAGAAGCGCTAGGGCGGTTGCGCTCCGGTGGCGTCTGTCGTTGCTAAGCAACCATCAGTCGCACTCTATGTAGACCTACCTACGTGACCTACGGTGCGCTTGCGGCATTCTGAAAAGTTGAGATGTTTTTATCTCGATGCGGCGCGGACGCGCCTGGAACAAACGAGCGCGTCGCACCGCGACCGCGTCGCTTCCATTATGAGCGCGCATACCGCGCGCCTCCATTTAAAATAATGAACATGAGCGCGCAAAAGACGCGATATGTGAACGGGCCCTAACCTTGTTCTCGACTTCGCTGCTTTCATCTTGATCCGATTCTGCAGTGAGAACCCTCTCTGCAGTGAGAACCCTCAACTTTAGTCACGTCCCTGCCTGACTAAAGTTGCTTGCATTGTATTCAGCATCCCCAAGCGATGCTGAATACAATGCGAGCGCAGAGAGGGTTTTCTCCGCTGCTGCCTTGCTTTCAAGAAACCACCGCATGTGTCTGAAGCCTCAGACATTGTCCAAACTCGTGTTCTTGAAGGTGAACTCAAGAGAACTGTAGGCTAGATAAGGAAAGAAATTCTTTTTTTCTTCTTTTTTTAAGTTTGAGACAATTTAAATTGTCATCCACGTGCTCTCTGCGCAAAAAAAAATCAGTTAGATATGGCGTCTGGTGGCCTTAATAGTTAATTTAGCCTACCATTACCAAAATGTATTTAATTTAACACGTTGATGTTGATGTGATTTTTATTTATATAATAAATAAAAATTCTTTATTTAAAAATTTGCCCATTGATTCGTTTAATTTTACAGTTTTTTTGTGTGTCTATGATATAAGCCAATTTAAATTTTAATATTGCGCGCTGCGCAAAAATCATAGGCTTATCAAAATCTGGCCTAACAATTAATTAGCCTACTTTTAAACATTTATGTAGGCCTATGTATATATTTTTTATAATTTTGTTCGTATTTTTATTTTAGTTATATTACTAGGCCCATTTATTCGTTTAATTTTACAGCAGTTTGTATGTACAACGGTTATAAGCCTATTTACATTTTTATCGTGTGCGATGGGCAAAAGTTCAGTTATCAAAATGCTGGCCTATAATTTACTTTTAAAACTTTTATGTGTATTTTTGTTTATATAATTTTATTCATATTATTAGGCCCATTTATTCGTTTAATTTTACAGGACTTTTTGTGTATGCTTCCTGTTCTTGCTAGTCCTTATTTGTAATTTGAAATGAAACATTTCTGTTTGGAAAATGTTGTTGTTGGTCTTTAGTTCTTTGTAAGGTAAGGCTGTGGTCTAACCTAAAAGTGAAATAAAAATACATGCAGATTTCTTTCGTTTTTTGGAGCGAGCGGGCCGATTTGAGTGGAGCGCGAAGCAAACTGCGTTGAGCGCTGAACTGGGAGCCTTTATGAACATTCTGTGAAGCAGCGCCGGGAACAGTGATTTGATTATTGAATATTATACGAGGTTGAACTGTCCGTGTGACAGAGGGGGCATAAAATGGACACGAGCGCGAGTAATAACGTGGAGCGTTATTAACCAATTGATCCAAATATAAGGCGCTCCGGGCCATATGTGCCGTCTAACAACATTCAAACGGTAGAGCCTGTTCCTTTATAACATAGCCAAATGTCGGTGTATTTTTGCTTAATAGATTTTAGGCTTATTCTCTAGTTCAGATTGTGGCAGGGGGCGGGATTATTAGGCAATTTTAATCGGACAATTTGACCGGAGAGATTTTATTTTGTCGGACATTTAATTTTTTTCCCGGCCAATGTCCGGTAATTACCGGACAACGGAAACCCTGATATATATATATATATATATATATTAGGGCTGGGAAACGATAAATCGCATCCAAAATAAAAGTTTGTGTTTACATAATATATGTGTGTGTAGTGTGTCTAATTATTTTGTATATATAAATTAGGGCTGTCAAAACGATTAATCACGATTAATCACATCCAAAATAAAAGTTTGTGTTTACATAATATATGTGGGGGCACTGTGTATAATTATTTTAGATATATAAACACACACACATGCTTGTATATATTTAATAAATATTTCCATGTATATTCTGTATATAGATTTATATATAATTTATATTATATATAAATATTTTTATATAAATAATATTTTTTTTCTTAAATATACATGCACACAAACTTTTATTTTGGATGCGATTAATCGCGATTAATCGTTTTGACAGCCCTAATATAAATACACACATATGAATGTATATATTTAAGAAAAATGTGTTAGTAATATATCAAATATTTCTATTTATGTATAATATTAATTTTGTATAAATATATACAAAGTATATACATGCAAATATTTCTTAAATGTTTACATGCATGTGTGTATTTACATAATACAAAATAATTATACACACTACACACACAAATATTATGTAAACACAAACTTTTATTTTGGATGCGATTAATCGTTTCCCAGCCCTAATATACAGTATATATATATATATATATATATATATATACAAACATTTCAATGTTTTGAGTGTAGGGAGTAATTTTGATATTTGTGTTGCTTTTTTCGACTCTGATTGGTGTAATCTTCTGTACAGCATCATGGGTAATGTTTTTCACCACGATTCACGAATTCCACTGTTACACACAATTATTTTAAAACTAAGCGGAAATAAGGCTAACGGCCTAAATACCATCGATTAACAACTTCATTGCTCACAGTAGGGCTATCTTTAAAGATTTATAATCGAACGTTCAAAATCTAAAAGTAAATTTTTACTTTCTAGAACCCGACTGTTGCGCTCTATTCAGTCCACAATTCTATCTTTTAAACAGAATTTTTAGAACGAAACAGGCCTGATCTTGAACAGTCAAAAGAACATGTTCTCTCTCTCTCATGACATCAGAAGCCTGATGAAGAGCATGTGTGTGTTTAAGGCCTTTATCTGGTCACGACTCATGAGTGAGGCTTCAGGTTGTGATGGTGACAGATTAAAGTCCATGACTCTGTCGGAGGATGTTTTATACTGATTACAGTGCAGAATTCAGTCAATGGCAGATGTCTCTCTCTCTCTCTCTCTCTCTCTCTCTCTCTCAGATATTTAAAACCTCTCTGGCTGAGCCGATCCCTGAAGGTTATGAACATGTCACTGATATCGTTCCTCCCTATAGTGCTTTCTCAGCGAAAGGTCAACCAGAGGTGATGCACACATACAGCACAATGTAAAACTCAAAACTGACCCTGTTTATGTCTCAGTGCACTATCTGAGCTAGATTAATCCAATTCAAAAGAAAATAAAAGGCTTGTTCTCATAATGTTTCATCACTCAAAAATTATTAAACTTATACTGCCATTCAAAAGTGTGCTGTTTTCCTCATTGATAATAATCTTAAATGTTTCTTGAGCATCAAATCATCATATTAGAGTGAATTCTGAAGGATCATGTGACACTTAAGACTGGAGTAATGAAGCTGAAAATTCAGTTTTGATCACTAGAATAAATGATATTTAGCATCTATTCAAATAGAAAACAGTTATTGTAACTTTTAATAATATTGCACAATATTACTGTTTTTACCAATGCAAGCAAAAAAAATGTAACGGTAGTTTACTGTAAGTTTGTTGTAACCTGATGTGTGTATTGTAGGATGAGCTGGTCTATGTTAACTACGGACGGACGGAGGACTTCTTTAAGCTGGAGAGAGAGTTGGGAATAAACTGTACGGGAAAAATCGTCATCGGTAGATATGGAAAAATCTTCCGTGGGAATAAGGTAGCTTTGGATTTCATCTTTACATAAGAAAGAAAACCCCATGGGCTTGGAGGGACAGCTAATACTCTGTGTGTGTGTGTGTGTGTGTGTGTGTTTGCAGGTGAAGAATGCCATGTTAGCGGGGGCTAAAGGGATCGTGCTGTTCTCGGACCCTGCGGATTACTGTGCGGACGGCGTTGAGCCGTATCCCAAAGGCTGGAACCTGCCGGGAGGAGGCGCTCAGAGAGGGAACGTCCTGAACCTGAACGGGGCGGGAGACCCCCTCACACCGGGATACCCGGCCAAAGGTGCGACAGAGAGTTAGGCTAGTCTTTCCTTCTCCATTGTGACATTGAAACGACTTCTCGAACTAGAATAAATTAGGGCGGGGCTTGATTTTCTCTGAGGGGAATTGATTGGACGGTTGTGGTTTGCTATTGGTCGATCTCATGTGATTGACAGGTTGCCCCGCCCTCACGCCAATAAACACATCATCAGAGAAGAGTTGTCGCTTTGAGAGGGAGGGACGATATTTTGATTTAAGATTACGAGGGCGATGAATTTCAAAAAGGTAACACTTTACAATAAAGTTAATTAGTTCACATTAACAAACTAATGTAGTTATTAAATTAATTATTAAATTATTAACTTAAATAATTTATTCAATTATTATATTCAATTATTAACTAGAATCTTTGTAAATGTTAATTTCAACTTTTAGTGATACTTTATTCAATTGTTGTTGACATTAGTTAATGTAATGTGAATTAATTAGGACAAACGATGAACAGCTGGATTGTTACTAACTAACGTAAAACAAAGACAGTAACATTTTAATTACTCATGGGTAGTTCATGTTCGTTAATTCATTAACTAATGTTTAATAAATCAACCTTATTGTAAAGTGTTACCACAAAACAAAAAAATTATGATGTGCACGGATTAATATGCATTTATAGTAATACATGAATAAATAGTGAATCTTGAGTTATGGTGACTTTGAATGTGTGGTAGAATACACGTACCGGTCCAGCATGGAGGACGCCGTGGGGCTTCCCGGGATTCCAGTGCATCCCATTGGATATCATGATGCGGTTCTCCTGCTGCAGTGAGTCGCCCACTAGTCAAAACAATATGATGGGATAAAAATTATTTTTAAATAATCTTTTTCATTTAACAATTCAATAGTACTAAGCTGGTCACATACTTGTTTTATTGATTGCATAATATAGTTAAACATTACTTGTAATACAAATACTCTTTTTTTAGAGTACAGTAGGATCATTGTAATAGTTTATAACTTAAATAATAGAACTTATTTAGAACTTAAATAATAATACAAAATACTAGGGCTGTCAAATGATAAATCGCGATATGTGGGTGCACTGTGTATAAATATATATAATATATATATATATATATATATATATACACACATATTTATATTTGGATGCGATTAATCGCGATTAATCATCTGACAGCCCTACAAAAAAGTAATATTAGTAATATTTAATCATATAGTAATTAGTATTTAACAGTCAAATTGAATAGGGAATCAGTTTGTTTTTTGCTTGAGTTGATCACATTTGTTTCATTGATTTAAATTTGCAATATCTTTTATATATATATATATATATATTAGGGCTGTCAAACGATTAATCGAGATTAATCGCATTCAAAATAAAAGTTTGTGTTTACATAATATATATGGGTGTAGTGTGTATAATTATTTTGTATATATATATAGACACACATGCATGTATATATTTAAGAAAAATGTGTTCCTAATATATCAAATATTTATATTTATACATAATATTAATTATGTATAAATATATATAAAGTATATACTTTCAGATTTTTCTTAAATATATACAAAATAATTTATATATATTTATATATTTATTTATATATTTATATATACAAAATAATTATACACACTACACCCACATATATTACGTAAACACAAACTTTTATTTTGAATGCGATTAATCGCGATTAATCGTTTGACAGCCCTAATATATATATATATATATATATATATTTTTTTTTTTTTTTTTTTTACCTCACCTGAAACAAGTCAATATATGATGTCACTTCCTGTAGGCATATGGGCGGGCCTCTTCCTCCGGATAACTGGAAGGGTTCACTCAACATCTCGTATCGACTTGGACCGGGATTCATGGACGGATTTAGCCAGAAGTACGAGACTTTCCTTCCTGTAAATCCACAATGAAACTCCATTTAATTACATAATGCCTCATTTGCATATTTAAGCATAACATTTAAGAAAATATGCAATACTTAATGGACAGTGCTGATATATATTAGTTCAAATCATGTCACATGTGGTGTCTAGCTTTAAGATTTAAGTTTATATATGAAAATAATGTAGGAAATGATTTGATTCCATCATAAAAAGTGGAGTAGAGCCCGACCGATAAAGGATTTCGAAGGCAGATACCGATACAAATATTTGTTGGTTTTAAAATCCGATATTCCGATATTTTTTTTTTTTTCGAAACGCGCAACAAAAAAATTAACAGATTTCCCTAACATTAGTTATTAGTAGTTATTTATGAGTTTTAACTAAAATAATATGAAACTTGTTTCTTTGATTGTCACAACAGAACAGACTGATGACTGAGTGGCCTCTGGTGGACAAACTATACAACTCCAACAATCATGACATGGTTCAAACGTGTTTTGTCCGTTTTTATTTTATTTTTGAAATATTAATTTATCGGCCATTATAACTGCCGATACCGATAGTTTGGAAAATTCCTAATATCGGCCTACCGATATATCGGTCTGGAGTGTGAACATTTATTAAAGTAGTAAAAAAGATTATGTTCATTCAGTCAGACAGTTCCTATTCTAAACCAAAGTCAAAACCTCAACCATTAAATCTCCGACTTTGAACCCCTCAACCTCTGATCCCGCTGATCTGAAGTGGGACTTCAACTTTACACAATCTTAATCAGCTGACACACATATTCACACACTCCTGGTAATCGTTAACTGATCTGAAAGCATGATGTCAGCAGTGCAGAGAGGTTTGTGCGCTCAGCGATCTCATGCAGGGGCAGAGGCCAAACGTTTGCTTCTCACAACACACACACACAGAAAGATTCACACACACTTCTGTGGATCTGTTGTTTTTCAGTAATGAATTCTGGAGGTCCGCCAGTTTATACAATGGCCTTGTATTTGGCGAGCCCAAGTCACACACACACACACAGATTCGGCAGATTTGTGGGAGAACCAATGAGGTTCATTCTCGTGTTACACTGCATGTTTGAGCTCTATTTTCTATTTTCTTAACTGAAATAAAGGATTGTTTTTTGTCTTTGTGATATTTTAGTAAAGTACGTATGAACATCCACACCAACAATCAGGTGACCCGTATCTACAACGTGATTGGCTGGATCCGAGGAGCCGTGGAGCCAGGTGACATTACATTATCTGGCTTTATTTAGAGGGTGATTTTTCTTGAGTTGAGTTAGTCTGTTCGAGAGTTTATTTTATACGATCTAGTCGAGTGTGTTTCTGTGTGTTCAGACCGGTATGTGATTCTGGGCGGCCATCGTGACGCTTGGGTTTTCGGAGGGATTGATCCCGTGTCAGGAGCCGCTGTGGTGCACGAGAACGTGAGAGCGGCTGGACAACTCATGAAGAGAGGTGTGTGTGTGTGTGTGTGTGTCTCACCGTCTAGTTTAATGCCAGTTTAAACAGGACACTTATTTTGTTTTCAGTTTGACCGTGTGTGTGTGTGTGTGTGTGTGTGTGTGTGTGTGTGTGTGTGTGTGGATTTCAGGCTGGAGGCCGAGGAGAACGCTGATCTTTGCCAGTTGGGATGCAGAAGAGTTTGGTCTGCTGGGATCCACAGAATGGGCTGAGGTTCGAGTAAATGAATGAAAGAAGGAACAAATGAGGGACTGGATACATTAATTAATGTATTCTGATTGATTGAATGTATATAAAATGTAATTAATGATGAAATAAATGAACGATTGATTGGTTTAATGAGAAAATGCCTGAATGAATCATTGAATTTATGTAAATATTGCAATGATGAATGAATAAACGTCATGTTAGAAGCGGCGCTTAAGTTAATGATTTTTGCAATGGAAGTGAATCAATCAAAACTAACTTTAGCTGGAAAAAAACATAGTTCAAGAGTCACTATAAAACCAAACCAATCTCTGTTACTTTAATGTCCTATTATCACTGCTTTGGAATAATCTATATTGATAAAATCACGATATAAATGAAGATGACTTGACCAAATGAATGAATGAACAGTTGAATGCAAAAATGAACTCTTGATTAAACAAAAGAATCGAATAAAATGAATCTCAGTTTGCTGAAAGCTGTATGTGTGTTTGCAGGATAAAGCCCGAGTCCTGCAGGAGCGAGCCGTGGCCTACATCAACGCAGACTCGGCTATCGAGGGTAGTGACACACACACACGAGAGAGAGAACTAGAGACTTAAATTTTCACAGATGAGATTAACACTGCTTCTACAGACAGAGATACACTCATCATTTTGTGTGTGTGTGTGTAGGTATGTACACACTGAGGGTCGACTGCACCCCCTCCCTACACACTCTTGTTTATGACATCACCAAGAAGGTGAGATTCAATTTAGAAAAGTTCATTAAAGGGATAGTTCAGTTTGAAATTAATTTTTGATATGTTTTAGCTTACCTCAAGGGCATCCAAGATGTAGGTGTCTTTGTTTCCACAGTAGTTTCATTTTTGACATTTTTCAGTCAAACCGTTCTTGTCTGTCAGTCATATACTGGAGGTCTATGGTCACCACCTCAAAGAGTATGCACAGAGAAGTCCAAATTAAACATGATTTAATGACTCGTAAATGTAAGTACACATTGATGGCCTAAGACACGAAACGAGCAGTTTGTGTGAGAAAATAAACAGTATTTATATCGATTTTACCTCTTGTAATCCAAGTGATCTGAATCAGTTCAACGTTACGCCGGAAGTGATCACTTGCATGTGACGTCACTCAATATTTACACGGAGATTTCGGAAGTTTTACCTTTTACTAAACATATTTAGATATACCGAAATTGTCTTCCATTGCGGTTTCCCCTATATCTAAATATGTTTAGTGAAAGGTAAAACTTGCGAAATCTCTGTATAAACAAAGAGTGACGTAGGCGCGCGCAAGCGATCACTTTCAGCGCATGCGCTGAGCGAAGCGCCTGTGCCGTCAGAACGTTTTGTCATGGCTATGATTACAAGAGGTAAAACGATATAAATACTGTTCGTTTTCTCACACAAACCGCTCGTTTCGTGTCTTAGGCCATCAATGTGTACTTACATTTACGAGTCTTTGAATCATGTTTAATTTGGACTTCTCTGTGCATGCTCTTTGAAGTGAACCAATTGAGGACCCCCTTAACCTCCAGTGTATGACTGACAGACAACAACGGTTTGACCAAAAAAATGTCAAAATTGAAAATACTGTGGAAACAAAGACACCTACAACTTGGATGCCCTTGAGGGAATCTAAAACATATCAAAAATTAATTTCAAAGTGAACTATCCCTTTAAGATCTGTCTATCTATCTATTGTTCTGTTTTACTTTCAATATTTATCACTATATAAATGCATGATGTAAATACGTGTAAATAAGTGATGTTTGTGAAGGTTTTGAGTCCAGAAGAAGGAGAGGAGGGCATGAGTCTGTACGAGAGCTGGCACAAGCGAGACAACTCCACAGACAGAGACGCGCCATGGTACTGACGTGATCATAATCAACTATAAGATCTGATTGATTATAGATTTTGGAGATCCATCACATGCATCTCAGATATATGTGTGTTCTCCTGCAGGATCAGTAAACTGGGCTCTGGAAGTGATTTTGAAGCGTATTTCATCAGATTAGGGATTGCGTCTGGACGGGCGAGATACACCAAAAACCGGGTCAGTGTTTACATCTACGCAAAATAGACTTTTTTACAGCATTTCAATAGTTTTGTACCACCTTTCCCCCCAGAAAACCGAGCGCTACAGCAGTTACCCGGTTTACCACAGCGTGTACGAGACCTATGAGGTCGTGGAGCGCTTCTACGACCCGAGTTTCCGGCGGCTGGAGGCGGTGGCCCGTGTTCGAGGGGGACTGATCTTCAGTTTGGCTGATTCTCTGATCTTACCTCTGGACTGTACAGAATACGCCTCGTCTCTCAGCAAATACGCTAACAGCATTCACCAGCTAGCACTGAAGCATCCCGACGCCATGCAGCAGTTCGGCATCTCATTCGGTACACTAACTATACATCATTTAATATGCAAGATCAGTATGTTCAAATCATGCTCTGTAACCGCGTTTCCACCAGAATTAGCCGGAACAGTTACTGTCTGCTTTTCCACCATGGTCTAAAGTACTGTGAAAATCAGGCAAATTAGTTCAGTGACGTTGGAATTTACGTGATATTACAGTTCCCGCTGGATTTCATTCTCCGAATTTAAGCTTAATAAAGCCCTAACTTCGTCACCGGTCCATCGTCGTATTTTTAAAACTCCATCGTTGATTCGAATAGCAAACAACTGTTACTACACGCACCGCAATAGACTTTTAAAACCGATGATTGAAATAAAATGGTGTCAACCAATCAGAATGCGGCATGAACTCAACCAATACGCACGCATGTTCAGCGCCCAAAACCAAAGTGCCCGAACTTTGAAAAAGTACTACATTAGTACTACGATCTACTAAAGTACTAATATTCCTAATTTAAAGGTGCAAATCGCAAGTCTCTTGAGTTTTTGCAGAACTACGCCCCCTCTGGCGACAAGCGAAACTGAAAACAGAGGTGTGCGCGCTCATGGATCACACACACACACGTTTGCGCGAGCTGTTCATAACCAAAGGAGCAACATGAAATGTTGCATAATGCACCTTTAAATAATTCAAACGCATGAGTTAGTAGTGTGTTGAAACTGGCGGTTATGGTAAGGGGCGGGACATTTCCCAAACACACTCAAAGTGGTTGACCAATCACAACACACAGATCCAGCAGACCAATCAGAGCACAGTGTGCTTTTCAGGAGGAGGGGCTTCACAGAGACAGAAACTAAACAGAGCGTTACTGACAGACTTTGAAGAGAGGAGCTGCAACAATGGAGAATATGGGGGAAATAATGAACATTAAAACCAAGAATGTGAAAAAGGCCATAAAAGGTCACTGAAAGTTTTTTTAAGAACTAAAACTGGTTCTTCTGTGCCTTAGCCGCAAAAACACTCTATCTGAACCTTTATTTTTTTTTATAGAGTGTAGTACATAAAAGAAAGTGTGCCTTAGATATGAGTATAAGAATTTGGATGCATCCCATCTCTCCACATGCAATTATTTCCATGTCAAATGCAAAACTCTTGAATTATCTTGCTTCCTGATAGTCAACCTCTTCCTTTATCACGTTTCTAGATTCTCTCTTCTCAGCCGTCGAGAACTTCACGGTCGCAGCGCGAGACTTTCATCAGCGCCTTGATCAGCTCGACACTTCTAAGTACGAATGACAAAACTGAAGAGCTAGGTTTGAGTTCACACACAGGTTAGGTGTTGTATTATAGAGTCTCATGGCCTGTTATATGATGTCACTCATGACACATTGCACCGGTCACCTTATCTTTATCTGTCTCTCAGTGCCCTGGATGTGCGGATGGTAAATGATCAGCTGATGTATTTAGAGAGAGCTTTCATTGATCCGTTGGGTTTGCCTGGAAGACCATTTTACAGGTAAAGCACAATCTATCATTACATAGAGAAGTTCATAACTCAAGTTTAACACTTAGGATTAGTGCTTCAAGTCTAAAAACAGAATCAATCACATGTTTTGTAGTATTAAAGCTCTAAAGAACGGCTTTTTCTTACCCACAATGCACTGTCAAATGCCAAATTTAGCATAACCTGTACTTCCATTAAGAAGGTAATAACCACTCAACAGTGTTTTCTGGATCAGTTTAAGTATTACCTGTGTCTGAATAGATGTTTTTTGGCACATGCACAAACAACATGTTTGTCTTTTTCTCTTTCGTTTCTTCCAGGCATATCATTTTTGCTCCCAGCAGTCACAATAAATACGCAGGCGAGTCTTTCCCAGGGATTTATGACGCTTTGTTCGACATTGAGAATGCGGTGAACCCGCAGAAGGCCTGGGACGAGGTCGAACACCAAATCAGCATCTCTGCCTTCACCGTCAACGCAGCCGCCGGGACGCTAAAGCCGGTCGCCGGATAGACAGACTTCCTTTAAATCTGCTTTTCAAAACACGCTATTGATGCACAAATACAACATGTACGCAGAATAGATCGTTCACATGTCAATGTTTTATCAAACGCAGAAACTACAAGAACCTGACATGCAGATCTGTGTCTCGAGCGAGCCGATAGATCGTCAATAATGAGCAGATTTCTTTCATCCAGAGAGATGATTTAATTTAGGACACACTCTTATTCAGTTAGGGTTGACTGTAATGTTACTGTCTGAATCCCTGATCTAGAACCAATAGGCAATCACTACCGACATATTTTACAGGTTTATAGTGTTATATTTGATGAAGTGTACTGTACAATGTCATAAAGTTGAACATTTCTATCGACTTACATTGTAAATTGTAAAAGCAATGTTCTTTGTTGCTTGTAAATCTTGCATAAATTGTGACATTTGAGAGAATTATTTGTAAAACTATTCTTACATACACATCTAAAATGATAAAAATGCGAATAGAATTTGTTTCTGACCTTGAAATCATTGTGAAATCAGACCCGATACGATCAGGTTCAACGACAAAATCAATCTCGAAGTCACAGCCAATCAGAAGAGCTTGTGGGCGGAGTCTCTGGAAACGAAATAGACAAATACTTCATCAAATTCAGAAATATACCATTACTTTAACATTATTGAAAATACACATCAAATGAAACAATCTTTGACATGGAACAGACTTGTTTGATCACAGAGTTGATGTTCTACGTTTTATTTTCAGGATCTGAGGTGAATTATTACATTTACATTTATTTATTTGGCACACGCTTTTATCCAAAGTGACTTACATTGCATTTCAAGGTTCACATTTACATTCTTATCAGTTCTTCTGATTATCCATTCTGTTATCCAGCGGTCAGTGTGTGTATAAAGGTCACCCAAACTGATATTCACACACTCATTAGACACTTTTAACATTAAGTAAAGCACATAAACGATACCTGAGATATTTTCATTGTCATATATATCACTTATCATATGTATATATAAAACATGAATGTGACAATAGGATGGTTTTATAAACAATTTCCAGAGAAGTTCCTCCTAATAAACCACTGTTTTACAAAAATAAAAATATAGAGAATGCATGCAATTTGAAAATTAGATTTAGTGAAATCTCCTGAAGAACATTTGAGAGTACAGTTCAATATTTTAATGTTTACAGTAACATGATAGAGTCTCAAACAGTAGATTCACAGTAATATTTCATTCTAGTCTATTTCTTTCTTCCAATCCATAATGCAAGCAAACCTAATCCAAGCTAAATTCAGACTCAAACTCGGCTGAGAGGAAGCGAATGTGCATGAATATTAAAGCTGTAAATCATCAGAAACATGGAATGATAAAACAACAAAAAGGCAACAACGAGTGTGAACAAAGAGTCTCTTCTGTAGACAGACTCTTGATCAAACTTATAACACTTTTCCCAGCGCTGTCTGTATCGCACAATAAATCTATTGTCTAAGGCTTGTTTTCACTTTAACCGTTTGACACGTATTTTGAGTGTTTCTCCTTCTACATTGTAATCAATATCTAATAAAGTTGTAACAATTCAAAGCTGCTATTTTCAGCACTCATTTTCATGAGCCATTACTATAAAACAAGAAACTGATGTGAAGTCACACACACACGTCAGTGTGATCGCTGTGTGTTTCGGTGTCTTCAGTCTCTTTATTCACCATCAGCTGATCCTGAGGAAACTGAACTGACGTCTAAACACTGAGAGTCCTACAATAAAACACACACACACACACACACACACACATGAGTATGAGACATTACTGAGTCACATCACATCTGGAGATCATTTCAGGAAAACAGACGGAGATATTAATATATTCATATTACAGACAGAGATATTAATATATTCATATTACAGACAGAGATATTAATATATTCATATTACAGACAGAGATATTAATATATTCATATTACAGACAGAGATATTAGTATAGGACCTGGGGCCCGTTTCAGTAAGGAGGTTCAACCAACTCTGAGTTAAAGCTTGAACTCTGAGTTGACTTACCCTGAGATGGGAAACTCTGAGTTTTCGGTTACAGAACAGCTGAAATGAGTTCGGTCAATCAACTCTGAGTTGACTGACTCTGAGTTAAGCGCGTGCACAACAACTATAAAAAGCCATTATCAATGGAGCGCAAATATTACGAGTCACCATGGCAACAGCGCCAGACAAAAAAGGTGTTGGGTATAATTAATTACCAAGTGATCTAAATATTGCAATTTAATTAAGAGGATTACTCTTAATTCTTCTGTAATTTAAAATAAAATATGATGCAATTACATTAAATAGGCAACTGCATAAACTATAGACCAATTCAGTATAAAACAATAGTGGATTTAACATACAATTTTAAAAGGTATTTTTTTATGTGACCTTCTCCCTCTACACACTTTGATCAATTCAAGAATAATTCATGCAATTGTAGGCTATATTGTTAATTTGAAAGCATTAAAAGTTTCTTGTCTCTCCTCCTTGTATTAATCAAGTAGGCCTAGTTGAGGTTGATATAGGATTTAGCAATTAGTAATATGCAGACCAATATTGTCTAGAGATAGTAATTATTACTTTAATCTAACTACACCATTGAAGATGTAATTTAGTTAATAATTCATATTTTAGAGTAACTTACTGTTATAATATCAGAGGTGAAACTGGAAGAATGTTATTTAACCTAAAGTAGGCTACTATTACTTTGATAAATTTTTACTTAAGTAAAAGTAAAAATAGCAGTCTAAAAATCTACTCAAGTAAAAAGTAGTTAATTTACAACATGAGTAAAAGTTGCTGAGTAACTTGTTTAACAGTGGGGGTGGGGTGGGGGACTCCCCCATGTGGGGAATGAGAGTTTCACAGTATAAGAACCGTCTCAGAAAATATCACAGTTTATGGTATTAAACAATTATTAAATATATAAACTGCATTATTAAATTACGGTTATTATTATCATCATCATCAGTTAAAATGACAGTTAAATAAATTAAACATTCGTTCAATAAAACATATAATCAACTAACTTCAATAATTGATTATGAATAAGATTATATCTTATTTTTATCATTAATAACTTATTATATTATGTTTGAAAAATAATTGAGTTCTATTAAATGTTTTTTATTCCAATTTTTTAAATGAATTAATAGAAATATATAATCAAAAATGGTGGTAATCAAATAAAGTTTAGCAAACATTTTAATCCTTTTATTTTTTGGCAAAGTGCTGCAAAACAGATTTAGTCAATTAAACCATGGACAAACAATATCCCTTAAAGAATGTGTAAATACATTTTATTGTTGGTGTTTAAACAACACTTCCTCTTTAAAAAAGGGGAGCAGACCGCAAGAAACTCTGAGTTTACTGAAGAAAACCTGCTCCTGACCAGGTTAGGTTCACAGAGTAAGTTACCATGGTCACTGACTCTGAGTATAAGTTACCTCTCTTTCAGAAACGGGCTTGACTTACTCTGCTTTCTCGGGTTTGATTTACCCCCCTTTCTGAAACGGAAAACTCAGAGTTTCCCTCATTTCAGGGTTAACATACTCAGAGTTTTCACTTAACCTCCTTTCTGAAACAGGCCCCTGGTCCGTAATATATTTATATTAATTCTGCTGTTTAAAACAAACAAAGTAGGAGAAGAGTGTGTGCAAACAGTGGGAAATATTTGTGCAGTGTGTGCATGTCAAAAACTCAATTCTGATTTGAAGCTTGTGACATATAAACACACACATCAACCCGATCACTTTATTTATCGTTCATGTAAACACTACGTTTGGATTCATCAGTCGGAATGAATTAATTCCAATTGAAACAAAAGTTGTGCATGAAAACATGTAAGAGATGAAAATATTCATATAGACCGAGCCTATTCATAGATCATATTCACATCACAGAATTAAACTCTTATTAAAAACAGTTTACAGAGAATAAAGTGGAGCTGAATTATTATCTTATATTCTCCAGTTTCACACATATGAGACCTGTTACTGAGATTGGGTCAATATAAAGATTGGGAAAAATACTCACAGTAGTGTAATGTCTCCAGTTTATAATGTGGATCATCCTTCAGTTTAGAGAGCAACTTCTTTCCTGATTTTCCAATATTATTCCCAGACAGACTCAGTTTTCTCAGGTGTTCAGGGTTTGATCTCAGAGCTGAAGTCAGAGCAACACAACCTTCATCTGTAACGTCACACTTACTCAACCTGTAGAGAACAACGACACACACTTCACTCTCTCAGTTCAGATCAGATCAGTTTAGCAGTGAATCCATTATTAAAGAGAAAGTTCAAACTTAAAGCACAAATTAATATGTTTGAGGGATCATTAGATTGAGATCTAAAATCTCACAAAATCTCTTATTTGCACTATATTAAAATTCAGTCTTTTGCAAAATCTGCTTTAATAAATGACACTTTTCACTACATAGGTTAGTATCAATTAGTTAGTGTGTGAGTGTCTGTGTGTGCTTTTCAAAATGAAAAACAATACTTTAGAAAGAGTCTTAAGTTAGATACACATAATTAACAGTAAGAATGAATCCAGCATGTTCTTCATTTCTCAGTTCTGACGGTGTTGAGCTCGAGTCTGTTTAAAGTCAAGAGACTGAAATGTTGATTGTGTGTGAAAGTGTGTATTTCAGTGTGACTCTCAGTCCTGCAGTTTCATGTTATTGAGGATCAGCTCGTGTGTTAAACGAGCAGAAAGAGGCTGATCACTTTGTAGTTGTAGTATCCTCAGTACTAGTAAATAAACAGCAGACATCGAGGTAGCGCTTATCTGGAAGTTTACTGAACACCAGACATCAGTGAAAACAGTGCCAGACAGTACAAACACGAACCTGCAGATTCTTCCTCGGCCCTCGGCCATATACCCCATACTCCTTTAACTGAGCTTTAACTGAGCTACTACTGCCACTGTAAGGACTTTAGCCAGGCGACTCAACTGTCCTCCCCCATGATTTGAACACCCCCCCCACACACACACACACACACAAAGAGGCTTCTAAGACTTTATGCACATTGGAATGTGGCAGAGTGTCTCTGAACAAATAGAAATACATTTCTTTTGTTTTAAAGACATTTAACAAATGTATTCAATGGTTTTATGTATGTGTGTTTTCCCCCCATTTCACAGTGAAATAACTTTGTTTGGTCACAGCGTAAATAGAAATTAGAAATACCTTCTTTATGCATTTTAAACATTAGCGTACATTCCTTTAATGTAACATAATGTTCCTTGATGTCCCCAGAATGCTCATGGAATGGGCTATCTGAATATGCACGAGGAGCGCGTGCTATGAGAACAAAGGACAATAAACCGAGAGTTCCCGCGTGCAATGTCCATTCCCCCCGATAGGCCTATATGGGGAGGCTGCAGACAACAGGAAGGGGATGGATTTCTCCAAGGGGATAAAGGTAGCGCACCGGCTCTGCCTCCGCCCTTCTTGCGCCGGACGCTCGCACCAGCGCGTCCTCATCTGCCTTCAACATGAAGTCCTCGTGTCGGTCCACGAGATCCGGACCGTTCCTGGATCTTTTCTTTACTTTCTAGTCTAAAGTTTGTTTCTGTATTCAACCCGTTTTACTTCCTCAAATTGAAATGAACTGAGCCGAACTATTTCCTCGGGTAACATCCCCTCAAAGACTTTAAGCCTCTCAGACACTCACGCCGAATGCCACGTGAGTGACGCCCCTCACCCAAGGAACAAAGGAGCAACGCGCACGCAGCTTGACCATGTGGGCCGCACGCGCACAGAGGATAAAAGATCCGCCGTCCACCTCGCGGCTGGACCACGCAGGTCGCTCAAGGAACGCAGCAGCACACGAGAGAACTATTCCACATGCAAGTAAATTTGGGTTACCCTGTTTTCAGAGCATTAAGAATGTGTTTTCGGTGTTTCAGAAAGGTCGACTGTCTTAAGTGAATGTAACCCTCTCTCTCCCTCTCATTCTCTCCAACTCACCGACACGTGTATCCATTGTCTAAACGCCCTGTGTCGTCTTAGTTTGTGTTTTAATGTTTGTAAATACATGCATCATTGTAACGTAGTAAATGCTTAAGTAGTGTTTTGCCTTATTAAATTCATTATACTCATTTTTGACTGATTTACTGCTTATAATACGAGTCAATGAAATGTCAATCAAAAAGCTACAAGCTTTACAGAACTAAACATATCTAAAAGAGTATTTGTTTATAGAGCAGGAAAACTAATTCTTGTGGCCACGGAATTTGTTTTCACAAACTCTATAAATTAATTGAGCTAATTAATTTTACTTGTCTTGTAAAACGTGTTCCGTGTAATTGATTACAATTAATTTGTAGTTAATTGCAGAGACACACATGTATCCATACAAGTAGAATTGACAAAGCCTCCCTAGATGGGAGACTTATTAACATGTAAGACTGGTCTGATCTCAATCTGTATGAAATAATTATTAATTATCAATTATTAATTATGATATGCAAACGGTAGGGGTTCCCAGAGGGATATTCCTGACTGTCCTGTCTCCATAAGAGAAGGCCATGCTTTCCTATCCTCGTCTCACCAGGTGAAAACTCCTGCTGAGCAAGTTTGAACATCTCCTATCTTAATTACTTCTTGTCTCTCGGGTCTCATGCATTTACATTTGCTTTGTCTCAGAGTCTCCACCTCTATGGCCTCGTTTACACTGCATGGTTCAAGTGACCCAAATCCGATTTTTTCCTCTCATGTGGCACAGATCGGATATGACGGGTGAACGTGTAAGCAGGAAAAAACGCATGGATTCCGATTTTCTCAGATCGGATTCAGGCCTCATTCATATGTGGTAATAAATCGGATATGAATCAGATACGTGCATTTGCGTGTGCCATGTAAGCAGACAAATTGGATATTCCCCAGGAAATGCGAGTCGTGCGTCATTAAAAACTGCGCGAATATAGGCGCGAGCCGTGCGATGGAAGAAAGGATACACACAGTGGAGCAATGCGGAGGTTTCGTGTCTTTTGAGTGTTTGGGGTGAAGAGTGCAGGCAAAAATGCAGGATTGTTACAGAAATAAATCCGTTTTTGAAGACATTTCACAAGATATGAGGCATCGTTTTAAGTGCTCATGGCCAGAGCCTCTCCTCTTTTTTTTTGTCCGCCGTACGAGACCAATGTTTTGATGACTTATATTGTGGAAAGAAAACACTGGATAATTTTATTCGCATCGGCATCCATTGAATTTCGTGCAGTTTTGCTTAATTTCCCAGTTAAGAACCATCAGAACGTCTGCATTTGGTAGTTTCAGCAGTATAGTGTAAATGCAAAAATCGGATATGGGTCACTTTTAAAAAATGATGTAAGCAGGTCGTCAAAAAAATCGGATATAGTCAGAAAATCGGATTTGGGCATGAAGACCTGCAGTGTAAATGCAGCCGATGTAATCCTCCCCCTTAATTTTTTTTTATATAAGACACAATGTATACTGCTTTCGTTAGACTTTGCTAAGATTTTTGGACGAAGCAGACTACACTGATGCAGCAGCAATAAAAGAATCCTGCTTAAAAAGATACAAACAGAGTCTCCTGGTCTTCGATTCTGACTTAAGAAAAAGGTTTTCAACAACTTATACTTTACATTGTGATTCATGTGTGAGAGTCAAATATGATCTTACCACAGTGTCTCCAGTTTACAGTGAGGATTCTGTAGTACATCACACAGCAGATTCACTGATTCTCCAATATTATTCCCAGACAGATTCAGTTCTCTCAGGTGTTCAGGGTTTGATCTCAGAGCTGAAGTCAGAGCAGCAAAACCTTCATCTGTGACGCCACAATCACTCAACCTGTAGAGAACAACGACACACACTTCACTCTCTCAGTTCAGATCAGATCAGTTTAGCAGTGAATCCATTATTAAAGAGAAAGTTCAAACTTAAAGCACAAATTAATATGTTTGAGGGATCATTAGATTGAGATCTAAAATGTCAAAACATGATCATACAACATCTAAAGTATCATTCAATCAGGAAAAATAATCTCTTATTTGCAGCACTGTATTAAAATTCTGTCTTGTGCAAAATCTGCTTTAATAAATTAGACTATTCACAACATAGGTTTGTTTTACTGTTACTTACTAGATCTGCACTATGTAATATACATGAAGTGTCAGTGTGTGTTTTCAATTTACAAAATTAAAAACAACCCTTTAGTGTTACGGCCTCAGCCTTAGCGGTGTTGCCTGTGTATTTTTTTGTGTATATTTGTCTTGTCGTCTAATTGGCGTATATTTCTGAGTATAGGCTCTTCCCCTGCGCACCTGTGGTTCGTTGCTCTGATGGCTTATAAGTGGCATTTAAGTGGCATGTGTAGGATGGTGAGAGAGGCAGCAGTGAACTCTGTGCGTGTCATGAGGTCTAGCCATCTGATCAACTCAGAGTTCTTTGTGTTGTGCTACTATTTTGTTTTATTTGTTAATGTTTGGTATATGGTCTATGTTGACATTAGAGTAGAGTAAATGTGTGTTACCTGTGGAGGGGGAACTGGAGAGATGTGAGATTGTGCAGTCATTTATTAGTCTAATAATAAATGCTTTAAACTGCTCTTTGCTTTGCATCTTCTTTTATGTTGCTGAACCCTTACAAAACGAACATTTTAACAACAGGGGTTCTAACATAAACGGGGGCTTGTCCGGGAAAGAGTCAATGCAGAAAGATGAAGATAATTAACAGTAAGAATGAATCCAGCATGTTCTTCATTTCTCAGTTCTGACGGTGTTGAGCTCGAGTCTGTTTAAAGTCAAGAGACTGAAATGTTGATTGTGTGTGAAAGTGTGTATTTCAGTGTGACTCTCAGTCCTGCAGTTTCATGTTATTGAGGATCAGCTCGTGTGTTCAATCATTTCCAGCTCAATAATCTGAACTCACAGCAGCAGAAAGAGGCTGAACACTTCAAATATACTTTACATTGTGATTCATGTGTGAGAGTCAAATATGATCTTACCACAGTTTCTCCAGTTTACAGTGAGGATTCTGTAGTACATCACACAGCAGATTCACTGATTCTCCGATTTCATTCCCAGACAGATCCAGATCTCTCAGGTGTTTAGGGTTTGATCTCAGAGCTGAAGTCAGAGCAGCACAACCTTCATCTGTGACGCCACAATACCTCAACCTGTAGAGAACAACGACACACACTTCACTCTCTCAGTTCAGATCAGATCAGTTTAGCAGTGAATCCATTATTAAAGAGAAAGTTCAAACTTAAAGCACAAATTAATATGTTTGAGGGATCATTAGATTGAGATCTAAAATGTCAAAACATGAAAATAAAAAACTAAAGTATCATTCTATCAGGAAAAATAATCTCTTATTTGCACTATATTAACAGGGTGGCAGCACACTTTTTAAAGTCAAATTTAAGGCTTTTTAAAGGTGCAAAACGCAAGTATCTGAGTTTTTGCAGAACTACGCCCCCCTCTGGTGACAAGCGAAACTGCGTACAAGCTCATGGAACACACAGATACTGTACACGCACGTTTGCACGAGCTGTTCATAACTAAAGGAGCATCAGCCGCACACTGTGCGACACACTGTGCGGCACACATCTTTTGTTGCAGTCAGAATGAGGTAATACAGTAATAAATCTGCAAGTCATTTAAGGAAAGGCTTTCGAGTAAATTACACACTTATGTGTGTGTGTGTGTGAGGGGAAAATGGGGGTAGTAGAAAACTGTTTTTTGTTTCCATCTACTCCATGTTGAACTGTTTTATGTGCTTACTGTATCCACTTATGATTGTATAATTATGGAAACACGTTCATGAACAATATAAGTTATTACTTTGTATAGGACCCGCTTGAGCCCTAGAGCAGACCGGAGATCTCTCCGTTTGTTGAAAGCTTTCCGATGTTGAATCTCGTCTTATTCCTACGACTGGCACTGGACAGACAGAAGTTGTATTTTCTTTATCTTACGTGGAGTTTGCGTTGGGGTTTGGAATGAACTACAAGCCGTTCTCTTTGGAGCTGTTTACACCTGGCCACTTCATGCATTTTCTCAGATCGGAAAGCTATCTGATTTATCAAAACGATTCTATTTACACCTGGTCACATAACGGATCACATCACATGTGTTTTTGCATAACGGATATAATCTGATATTCGATTCCCGCTCTATATACTGATTTCATGAAGTGCACGTCACCGAAAGCAACAGATATGAGCTGCATTTTATTAATCGGCTAATTTCAAAATCAGCAAAGACAGCAATAAGAGAGATCGGCAACAGAACTGGTAAGATCATTTCATTTCTTTACTTTTAATGAAGATGGTAGTGTTAGGGCCCGCCCGCCGCCCGTTTACATATCGCGTCTTTTGCGCGCTCATGTTCATTATTTTAAATGGAGGCGCGCGGTATGCCTTTATAAGGCCTTTACAAGGTGTGACGCGCTCGTTTTTTCCAGGCGCGTCCGCGCCGCATCGAGATAAAAACATCTCAACTTTTCAGAATGCCGCAAGCGCACCGTAGGTCACGTGACACGAACCAACGTTTTGTAGTAGCATATCGGGTGCACCCAAACACTTCGGCGTTTTTTACTTTTCTGAGTAAATAAATCTTGTAACAGAGTTACAGCAAGGGTTTTTCAGTAGTGGAAATCCATTGCTGAAATTTCATTCCTGTAACGGAGAGCGCGGCTGATGGTTGCTTAGCAACGACAGATGCCTCTGGAGCGCAACCGCCAGAGCCTAAGTCCCGCCCCTTCCGGTCGGCCACCATGGGACCTAACTTCGGAAAAATATTGAATGGTAGTCAATGGCGAGTGACAACTTATTTTTTTATTCCGTCTGAACTGTGCCCTCAATTACACATATGATGTTTGCCAATTTAAAAGATACATTTTAAAGTAAAGAAAGTTGCAGTTTGATGTAAAACCGTTGAGGTATAAGACTGAAAATAAGTAATTACAAAGACTACAAACCCCAAAGGCACACATTTTCTCTCAATGACTGAAGCTAACTTTACTGAGGCTGCCTGTCATTGTTTCTACAGTCTTACGTTATAATCGTAACGTTACGCCATCATACCTGAGTGTTTTGAACCAGACTGCACACACACGAGCAGCGGATCTCGTTTCTCTTCCTGGGAGATGTAGTTCACAGAGCGATTTTCACATAAAACTAAACGTTACTCTTCTGTTGTATGACAAACTGCGCCGTTTTTGACTTTGAGAATCATCTTTTAAATTGACAAACATCATATGTGTAATTGAGGGCACAGTTCAGACGGAATAAAAAGATAAGTTGTCTCTCGCCATTGACTTCCATTCATATGTTTTCCGAAATAAGGTCCCATGAGCCGGAAGCAAAGAGGCGGGACTTAGGCTCTCTATAGCACTTCTTTGGAATAAGGATAAAACGCGCGCCTAGCATTTTCTACGCGTTTTTGTGTTTTGCCCATTTCTTCCTGTCTGTGTCTCATTCACTCCACAGAGAAACTGCTGTGTGGCAACTGGGCCTATTCTTGCAGTAATAAATACTTCTCTTTTAATAATTTGATTCCGAGTTGTCTCTTACGCAGTGATGATGTTTCACAGAATTTTTGCCACAACATGTGTGAGAGTCAAATATGATCTTACCTCAGTTTCTCCAGTTTACAGTGAGTATTCTGTAGTACATCACACAGCAGATTCACTGATTCTCCGATTTTATTCTCAGACAGATTCAGTTCTCTCAGGTGTTCAGGGTTTGATCTCAGAGCTGAAGTCAGAGCAGCAAAACCTTCATCTGTGACGCCACAATAACTCAACCTGTAGAGAGATGAAGAACAAATAACCTAAATTAAACCCTATCAAACAGCTTTCCAACAAATTCCAATTCCAATATAATTTAACAAGGAAAATTATTATCCAAGGTTCATGGTCATGACGTGACATAAAAAGACAGGACTGCTGAGAAGACCGATGGCCAATTACAAGCTGCAAAACGGCACGTCAAAATAGACAACAGATTAATAGATAATATTCATATCAATATATTTTTAAAATTCCATTACCAATATTTGTAAAAGTAATGACTTGTAAATAATCTTAAATGTCTCATTGTACATTGCTATTCTTGTTCTGTAAGAGTCGTTGCTACACATTAAATCTGCACTTTACTAGAGAACCATCACTAATTTCACACACTCAGTGATTTGACTCTTAATTGTCAATCTCACAGTAAATAAAATGTGAAGTTTTAGTAAACTTTAATTTAAACATCAAGTTATATGTTTGATTGTCCATCTAATAGTCAAATATAAATGTATGACTCTGCTGTAAACCAGACATCAAATGTTTTTAGGAGATTTGAGCTACTTGATAAACTTAAAAATTCATCAAAGGAATTTGACATTGTCACGGTTTAAGAAACTCATCAAATCCTGACCACTGAACTCTACACAACATCTGCAGCACTGAAGATTGATGAACTTTTATTTTCTAATGTTTTAACAGTGAACTGATTGTTCTGATTGATACTTACTGAACTGATCTGGATTCTTTAATCACAGGAAGCAGCTTCTGAAGGACATTTAGTTGTTCAGTTTTATTGTCGCTTTCAACAAAATCATTAAGATCAAACTTGTCCAGCTTCTCCTCTGATGTCAACAACACAAAGACTACAGCTGACCACTGAGATGAAGAGAGATTGGCTTCCTTTATTCCTCCAGATGTCAGATACTGTTGTATTTCCTCCACTAGTGAACGATCACCCAGTTCATTCAGACAGTGGAACAGATTGATGGATTTCTCTGGAGAGTCGATGGTCCTGATCTTCTTCTTGATGTACTCAACTGTTTCCTCATTGCTGTCAGATGTTCTCGTCTGTTTCATTAGTGTTTGTAGGAGAATCTGGTGAGACTTTACTGACAGACCCAGAAGAAACCGCAGGAAAAGATCCAGATGTCCATTTTTACTCTGTAGAGCCTTTTTCACAGCTCTCTGATGCAGCGCAGATAATGAAACATGTTTAAACATGAGCTGAAACCGGTCCTTAACTTTAGACCACGAATTCTGTTTGGCGATTGAGTCAAACCCATTTCTGTTGTTGATTGTACAGGAGAGATGCACATATAGAGCCGCTAGATGTTCCTGAACACTCAGATGAACAAAGCAGAAGACTTTCCCCTGATACCAGCCAAACTCCTCTCTGAAGATCTGAGTGCACAATCCTGAGTACACTGATGCTTCTGTCACATCAATGCCACACTCTCTCACGTCTTCCTCATAGAAGATCACATTGCCTTTCACAAGCTGCTGAAAAGCCAGTTTCCCCAGTTTGAGGATCAGGTCTTCATCGGTCACCTTCTTCTCATAGTCCTTCTCATGTGTGATGTTGGTCTGAAGGATCAGGAAGTGTGTGTACATCTGAGTGAGAGTCTTGGGAATCTCTCGTCTCTCTGCTTCGCTCATCATCTTCTCCAGAACAGCGGCTGAGATCCAGCAGAACACTGGGATGTGGCACATGATGTAGAGGCTCCTTGAGGACTTCAGGTGTGTGATGATTGTTTTGGCCAGACTCTGATCACTGACTCTCTTCCTGAAGTATTCCTCCTTCTGTGGATCATTGAAGCCTCGTACCTCTGTCACTCGATGGACACACTCAGACGGGACGAGATCGGCTGCTGCTGGTCTGGAGGTGATCCAGATGAGAGCAGAGGGAAGCAGGTTCCCCACAATGAGGTTCGTCAACAACACGTCCAGTGATTTCTTTTTGTTTGCATCTCGTAAAGTCTCATTCTTTTTAAAATGTAAGGGAAGACGACACTCGTCCAGACCATCAAAGATGAACAACACTTTATATTTGTCACTGGATATTTCTTTAGTTTCAGGGAAAAAGACATGAAGAAGCTCTGAAAGACTGAGTGTTTTGTCCTTCATCAGATTGATCTCTCTGAAAGGAAGTGGAAATATGAGCTGGACGTCCTGATTGTCTTTCTCTTCAGCCCAGTCCAGGATGAACTTCTGCACAGAGACTGTTTTTCCAATGCCAGCGACTCCCTTTGTCAGCACAGTTCTGATGGGTTTGTCTTGTCCAGGTAAAGGTCTAAAGATGTCACTGCATTTGATCGGTGTGTCCTCTGTTGCTGCTCTCCTGGATTGTGTCTCAATCTGTCTCACCTCATGTTCATTACTGATGTCTCCTCTCTCAGTCTCTGTGATGTAGAGCTCTGTGTAGATCTCATTCAGGAGTGTTGGGTTTCTCTGCATTCCTGTTCCCTCATACAGACACTCAAACTTCTTCATCAGATTTGATCTAAACCTGTTGAGGACTTCATGGCTGTAAAATTAAAATACCACAGTATTAATAAACACAATGTCTTTTTTTAATCATATATTTTTATAGAAATTAAATACCTGAAATCAGTCTGTGTATCTCCACTCCTCATAGACACACAGCTGGACTCTGGTTCTGATCTCTTCTGATCAACTGAACTATAAAAGCATTTAAAATTAAACATATTTTCCATATTCAACATATTACATATCCATCTATCCATAATACAATCACACTCTATAACAAAAATTGCACACTGAAATGAGTTCTTTCACAAATGTGTCTGTGTGTGAGCAACACTATAAATTACTACAATAAAACATTCTTCTTGTACATTGTTTATTTCTTGTAGAATTTATTACAGATAATGTGCTGATAATATAAAATGCCATACTATAATTATATTTGTATAGAAATGTAATACCTGAGATCAGTTGGTGTATCTGCACTCTTAAAATGTACCATAGGATCCATAGACGCGTCACTCCTCATAGACACACAGCTGGGCTCTGGTCCTGATGTCTTCTGATGAACTGAACTATAACAGAAATAGATCAAAGTTATTATATTGAATTACTGTATTTAAAAATCACATATTAATTATCCATACCAATGTTGATAAAATAAACTGTAAAATTAACTAAGTGCTCTCAGATACATCTCTCATAGGTGAGTACACATTAAAATATTATGTACACATAAAAAATTAACTAAGCAATGTCCAAAAATAATTTATCATATCTTGTAGAATACAGACCATTTCAAAAGATGTAAACAACACTGGTCAAGAAGCACTTCCTGTTTCAGTTTTTTAACACTACATAAAAGCTGGGATAAAATACAACCAACAGAACATTTAAAACTGAATCAAAAAGTTAAACAAACATCTTTGAGATGTTTTCTTTACATGTGAAATAAAGAAAACAGTTACAAAGTGAAACAGGAAGTGCTTCTGGACCAGTGTTGTTTACATCTTTTGAAATGGTCTATATTCTGATCATATAAAATGTCAATCATATTTGTATAGAAATGTAATACCTGAGATCAGTCTGAGTATCTTCACTCGTAAAATGTACTATAGGTTCCATAGACGCGTCACTCCTCATAGACACACAGCTGGGCTCTGGGCCTGATCTCTTCTGACGAACTGAACTATAACAGAAAAAATATAATTAATGGTGATACAAAAAGTTCTTAAAATATATTTTAATTAAAAGACTGGCTGGTCTAATTATTTTGATATTAAAAAAACTCTTCTTGCCTATAATATAAAGATTATTTGATCTGTAGTTTATTCAAAATACCTGCATCCTGGATGATCTTCATCTCTGGATATTTGAGTCTCATCCATGATGAAGCTGAACAGTTGAAACAGAATCTGATCTTCACCACTGACTCTGAATGGAAATGACAAACAAATACAATAATTCACAATAATTCAGCAGAACGGATCCTGAGATTCAGAGAAACAGGATCATGAGACGCGAGTTCACTCAAATACACACTGTTAGTGCTATATTAACACAAATGCTAAATAAACCACAGACAACACGACACAATAAAATAATGTTTAGTTGTAAATGAAAACTATCAAACACATATAAAATAACTATGTCATTTAGGAGAAATAGGTTATTGACCTAAATGCGGAAGTCACCTGTAAACGTCTCGAGACCTGAACACTCACCTTGATCAACGTTCATCACATTCAGATTCACAAAATCCACCGCCGTTTCTCTCAAGTAGTTACACGTGAATTCGTGTCTGAGCTTTTATTAAGGTTTCTATGAAACGCTTTGCATTTGATAATCAGTAAAGAATCTATTCCAGCTGTTAAAACGGCGAAACAACAACTCCGACTTACTTCTTTCACTTTTTGTTACGCGCAAAAAAAAAAAATGATGGCAACGGCGTCACGTTAGGCGCGCGCTCAGAGTCTTGCAGGTAAACCCGCACTCGCGCAGTAGTTAGTAATACAGAGCCAGAAAGCCATATGTCACGCTTTCGGTGTGTTTAGTTCAGTTTTGTGATCTTGTTTCCACCTGTCTTTGTGATTTTGGTTCCGGTAGTGTTAACACTTGTTGTGCCGAATTCCGATTCCCTGCCAGAATCTGACTGGCCTCGCGCGCACGCGCATGACGTCAGTTAGTGCCACAGCCACTTGCGAAACAGACAGTAATCAGACGACGTAAGAAAATACATAATAGCAATTTGTTTGTTGATCTTTGATCGTGTATTTTTCTCTTTGATAATGTATTTGACCAAACTAGTATGATTTACAACTTGGACTGTCTGATTTTTCGCTTACAGGGTTTTTGTAGTAAAATAATGGTTTAGTTTCGTAAGGGTAGCCTACACCTAAACATAAACATCATTACTAAATGGAATGCAGACAAACTTGTCATTTGACTTTGCTGCCTGCACATTTTCAATAAAAACAACAGTGCTGCAAAACATACTTCCCTAAGGAATTCATTTTATTTGACACTTCATTTTGAAAGAGTGTATTTTCACATTTTATTACTTTTCACATTGCTTTACTTTATTCATTGATTTAGTCAAATATATAAAAAGACTCAACCAGTATTGGATTTAATAGTTATTATTGCTACTGAAGGGAATGGAAAATACATATGATTATTTTAGGTAATCATAACTGTGAAACAAATATTTACCCAGGCCCCAGCTTTAACATAGCGGGTCTCATTACTTGTGTTACAGTTGTATGGGGAACCTCTTGAGAGAGTTAGGGGTTTCAAGTTTCTTAGGGTCTGGGTAGATGAAAAGCTAACATATAAAGAACATGTATGTAGAATGGTGAATAAACGTGGAAAGATTATTAATATTGTAAGGTGTTTGATGGGGTGCTCTTGGGATGCAGATAGGAATCTTATGCTGATGATTTATAAAGCTATAAGATCAGTTTTTGGTTATGGCTGTCTTGTACTGTATATAGATCAGCAGGTCCACGCTTAATAAGTTAGATGTGGTTAAATCTAGAGCTTTGAGGATATATGTATTGGGGTATTCCAAACAATGGGGATTCTGTCGCAACTCTTCCTTCAGTTTCTTTGTTAGCAAGCAGAGGATTGGAAGTTTAGTAAGGGTGAGAGTAGACTTAATAGGTATACTGATTTATATTCTGTAAGACATACGCAGAGTTTAAGCTTAATGAAAGGTAAATGGTGCCTTCTGTCTATTGGTCACCTATCCCTCCTTGGCTATTGCCTGAGGCTGATGTAGACATATCTTATAAAAATGTAATAAAGGAAGTACGTGTAGGAAATGTTGATCACTATGTACAAGTATATAGATATTTATACAGATGGATCTACAGATCCTGAGAGTAAGAATGTGGGTTTTGGTTTTTATGTTCCTCATTTTCATAGAGTTATAGATTTCTTGATGGTCTTTCAATCTGACAGACTGGAGTGCCGTAGCAACATTAAGGAATATAAAGGTCACACAAAAATAATCCACACACTCACTAGACGCTTCAAGTATAGCACATTAACAATACCTGAGATTTTCATTGTCGTACTTTGTAAGTTGATGTTCCAGCCGTGACTTCGCAGAAATGGTAACCGTTAGTATAAACAAAAGAATTGTCACGTGGTCAAAACTGGATAGGACCATTGAATGTAAAGGTTAGGACAAAAATATGATATAACATTAATTTTCTTTAATCGTGTGTTGTTGTGTCGCATCTCATTTGAACACTGTGTAAAAACTGAAACAGTCAATGTGGAATGGATATAAAAATAGATGATAGAACATGCGATGGAATGGTTTTATATAAAAAATTCCAAGGAAATCATTCATAATAAAGCACTGTTTATAAAAATAAAATCTCTAGAGAATGAATGCTATTTGAGCATTTGATTTTGCAAGTAAAATCTTCTGAAGTCAGACTGAATGATCAGACAGAACGACATATTTGATACAGTAGAATAATTTAATGTTTACAGTAACATGAGTCTCATAAACCCCATCAGATACACAAACAAATTTATATTTCATTCTAGTTTTCAGTGACTTCAGTTTATTTTTAGAATGACAAACCCGAGTAAGTGTCTGTAGGTGAATTATTATTCTGTCGACTACTTTCATGACACAACATGAACGAAAGTTCCCAATCCATGACACAAGCAAACCTAATCCAAGCTGAATTAAGACTGTAAAACATAAACTCAGCTGAGACTGTTGTTTAGGAAGTGCATGTGCATGAAAATAAAGGCTGGAAATCATCAAAACAAACAACAAAAAGGCAACAAGTATATTTGCTTGTATAAGTGTTGACAGCACTAACATGAGAGGAATTAACCAAAACACAAATAAGACACTTTTTGAAACATTTTGATGTGCAATAATTGGACTCATCTTACTCTCACTGCAACAGTAGGAAAGCTAGAATTACTGGACCAAAACTGTTTTAATGCCATATTGAAATTTTATAATTCAGTGAAATAGAAAGACTTTAGATGCCGTATTAAATCAGACACAATGAAAACAAGGCTGTGAGAGATATTAAACAAAATGTTCACCCAATGAAATTAGCATTTCCACAAATTAAGTGGAAAAAACAAAAGTGATGCTGCATTGATGTCATGTTAAAATCACAGTATTTACGAGTTCCTGATTAATAAAACCAACTAGTTGCATTTTTTATTACCTGTCGACTGTAGTGATGTGATATGAACATAAGAAATAAATATATTTAGTTTGCGATACTTTGATATTTTCTATATTTTGATAAAGATTTAATATTACTATAATAATATTATATAAAGAATATTTAAATGTACTTTCATCCCGGACCCTCACAGCTTCGTTTTCATTCATATCTAAACTGTTTAAAGTGTAAAGCAAGAACAGTCATGATGTGCTCTTCCTACACAATCTATATGATTAAATCAATAAATCAATAATCTCACTGATTTGCCAGGTTTAGTTGGTCACTGCTGTCTGAGAGCCTGAGTGTGTCGGCGGGAGTCAAGCGGTAATTTCCTCTTGGTCTTGATTCTCTTTCTTCTCATTGGTCGGTTGAGGCTTTGGAGGGGGCGTGTCCAGCCGCGCCCAGGTTATAGGCTCCGCCTTCTTCATGACCACCTCCACTTTAGAGGCCATCATGTTAACAACACTCTTACTGACGTCAATAACCTGTCAAACACACAATCATATATCAACAAAACGACACAAATACACTGCAAAATCATGAACTTTGAATTATTTTGTCATTAATTTACAGGGAAAAAACAATTCAATGGATAATGTCTAATAAACACACAGGTATTGTGCTTTTCCTCTTATTTGTGCTGTAACGCTCATCTAATGGATGAAATTCACACTATAAATCATTGACTTGAATGTGTTAAGTCTCTTTCACATTAAAATCTCACATTTGGAAACAAGTTTGCATGTAGGCACAATTTATATTTGTCTACCAGTGTTGTTAGAATATTATAAATATACTATTATAGTATTTATTATTTTGAATTACATTCATTTTTTCCAGCTTTCATTTAAATTTCACTTTTAGTATTTTTGCTGTGCTTTTTGCACTTTTATTTATTTTAAACATTAATAATTTCAGCACTTCAATTTGAAATGATTTTTTTCCCTTCTTTTAACATCACCCGTTTGTTTTTACTTTTCATCTAATATTTAATTTTTGTTTTAATATTTAATATTTAATTTATTTAAGTTTATTATACTTCAATAACACTGTTGTCCACAAAGTAATTTCATGCACTTAAGCATGAAACAAAAGGTTTTTAAGATCATAACAAAATAAAACTTCTCAATACAAGTGTCAAAAAACAAGTTTATCAAATTATCTGAACAAATATTGTTACTATAGTTAATAAATGTTTTTTATTTAGTATTACTTTAAATAAAATAAAAAAAACTGAAATAAAATTAAATATAAACATAACAAAATTGTTTTAACTTATTGTATTTAAGCCGTTTGCCAAGGCAACATCTTTGTTTAGTAACTAAACTGAAATAAAAGTAAATTAACACAATGAAATAAAAAAAAACATAACACAAAAAATGCAAAATATATAAAAATAAAAGCTAGTTCAAGATTTAAATAAATCATTAATGTTATCTCAAAGACACTAAATGTGTTTTAACGCAGATAATGAAACTCACCCCCCACAGGCTCATCTTCAGCTCAAACTCTTTTTCTCCCTCAAAGATCAGACGGATTTTCAGCTGGATTCAGACAACAAACGTACAGACAATTAGTAAATACCATCACCACACTGAACAATGGCAAAAACACATATATTTCACAGTATATCACTTTACACAGTCAAACTCCCTTACCGAGATGCAGTTCGCCTCCACAGAACAAAGCTCAGGATTCGAGTTCTTTGCATAAATAGACATGGTCACATGACTTCCTGTCTGGTGCCAATCAAATCGACATGGAGCCACTTTGTTCCCCTGCAGGCACAGAAAACACGTGTTTGAGAATCATAGTACATCATGTGATATTGACCTGATGATGCTCGGCTCACCGTGTGTTTCCTCCACTGGTGTGATCCTTTATTACAGCCCTCCTGAGACAGGAATGAGTTAAAATCAGACGTCTTCCTCTTACAGCAGCTCCAGTACTTCATCCTGAAACCAAGCATGCGCATAAAATAACATCTAAAATTATGAAATAGTTGCTTTTCAACATCAGTTATAAATTGTCCTCACCCCTCGTGGAAGATGGGCACTCCGGGATGATACGAACACGTTTCTTCATCAGTCTTTGGTCCGTTGTATGTCTGATAATCATAATAGGATAATATGTTACGTTATATATATTATTAATTATATATATATCTATATCTATATATATATATATATATATCACGATTAATTCGTTTTTGTTTACATAATATATGTGGATGCACTATATATAATTATTATATATTTAATATATATATATATATATATTATATTATTATATATTATATATATTTAATTATATATATTAAATACACATACATGCTTGTATATATTTAAGAAATATTTTCATGTATATTCTGTATATAGATTTATATATTATTTATATTATATATAAATATAACTATTTCATATATAAATATTTTTTTTCTTAAATATACATGCATGTGTGTGTATTTATATATATATACACAAAATAATTATACACAGTGCACCCACATATATTATGTAAACACAAACTTGACAGCCCTAATATATATATATATATATATATATATATATATATTATGATTAATCAAATGATTAATCGCGATTAATCGCATCCAAAATAAAAGTTTATGTTTACATAATATATGTGGGTGCACTGTTTATAATTATATATATATATATATATACATACACACACACTTGCTTGTATATATTTAAGAAATATTTTCAAGTATATACTGTATATAGATTTGTATATAATTTATATTATATATAAATATAAATATTTTTGTATCTAAATAATATTTTTTTCTTAAATATACATGCATGTGTGTGTATTTATATATACAAAATAATTATACACAGTGCACCCACATATATTATGTAAAAACAAACTTTTATTTTGGATGCGATTAATCGTGATTAATCGTTTGACAGCCCTAATATATATATATATTATGTTATGCATTTAACAATGTTCAAGAGGCCAAATTATGTCTAGATTTTTTTTCTTTTTCCGGTGGAACAGCTTTTCATTTTTGAATGTTAAAAAAAACAAACAAACAAAAAACACACATTATTTTCCCCTATTCTCTGTTATCACAGCTCCTCTCTTCCTTCCTTCCTTCCTTACACTTGGAGGCGTTTCAGGGAGTTCAGAAACACTGACACTGATATAGCGAAATACTACCACAACAGGAGTTTATTGCAAAGTTTAACCATACAGAATAAACGTTTTCTAACCTTCGAGCAGCCTCCATTTTTACACGCCGTCCCAACTTTGACCTCACTTCCTTCCTCTTCTGAAGGTCAAAAAGATGCACATTTCAGGTTTAGCATGAGATGGTCATGTGACTAAATAAAATGGGAATGACTCTAGAACCTCCGTCACCTTTCTCTTGAAGCGGAGCGGCGTTTGCGAGTCTGAGTTTCTCGAGCGTCTGGTTCAGAGACGAGGAGACTTTCCTCTGCAGCTCCACCAGCGGCTCCTCAGCGCTGAAACAACATTTATAAAGCGCTTTATACAATACAGAGCAGCTTTAGCACCCATTATAACGATGATGATGATGAAGACGAGTTACCTGGGTCTCTGGATGAACTCCAGTGGTTTGGGGGCCTGGATGATGTACTCATTAAACCTGGGTTTCAGATCCTCCAGCTCTTTCTTCTCTCCTGAGACCTTCACGTCTGGTTTCACGGGTTCAAGCGGCTTCTCGCTGTTATGAGGACCTTTAGTGCAGCCCTGACAGAGAACCAGACACAAAACAGGAGACATTTGCATGCAATTCATGGATATCGACGAGATAAAGGAATTTTACATGGTTGTGATATCGGTTAGCGACTGACAGTTTGAGAATTAACAGAAAATAGTTGTTCTGTTTCTTTTCTTCTGAAGCTGCAGGCTGTATTTACACACAATCCAACACAAAAACACATTTATTTATGTATAAGATGTTCTGCTATAGATGAGTGAGATCTGAGGATGGCAGATCTTTCTCACTTACCGCAATACTAAGAAAATCTGAGAAGTCTGTTGTGCGTCTCTTACAACACGACCAACCCTGGAGAAAGAAAGAGATAAAGAAAGAAAAGGGATTTGTTCTCTATGGGCAGGTTGAAAACATACGGGATAACCCCTACTATTGACTGTAGTCTTTAAAGGGATACTCCACTTTTTTTGGAAATAGGCTCATTTTACCACTCCCCCAGAGTTAAACAGTTGGGTTTTACTGTTTTCGAGTGCATTCAAACGATTTTTTGATATTTAGAAGAATATCAGTAACCAGACAGTTTCTGGTCTCATTGACTTCCATAGTATATTTTTTTTCCTACTATGGAAGTCAATGAGACCAGAAACTAGCTGGTTACTGACATTCTTCTAAAGATCAGAAAACTCAACTGTTTAACTCTAGAAGAGTGGTAAAATGAGCCTATTTCCAAAAAAAGTGGAGTATCCCTTTAACCTCTGGCCAAAAAATCCTCAGATTTGAGGATTTTTTTTCCCAGACAACAACAAAAAATGCATAAATCTCTCATTTCAGGGGGATATGATGGTGGAAAGCATTGCTATTTGAAAATACTACTATACAGGTCTCCTACAAATACAAAGCTTAATGCTAAATCCTGAAGTATCCCTTTAATATATCCACGATCTTCAGGCACTCACCTTCAGAGCGTCATGAAAAACAGGAACTCCTGGATGGTACGTACATGCATCTGCAAAACACATCAGAGGTTGCAGGATGATTTACATGCAATCTACAAGCAATCACATCATTACTGCATGGCACATGACCTCTGATCCTGCAGCCAATGAGATCAATTGCTCAACATTGAAATAGTCTGGTTCAGTGTTTGCTGTTAGAGTTCCTCTAAACTTCCTGTCCTCCCTGGTTACCCTCTTTTGTTTGCTTCCCCATCTAATCTCCTTTTTTTCAGTCCTGTGCTGGTTACACATGTGATTACAAACATCAGCTTTTTATATGGATAATTATAAAATATTATAATAATAATAAAGATAAATCATATAAAATATAAAATTTGTAAGATTCTGCTTTAAGTATGTAATGTTTCAGGAAAATAATAATATAGCACATATTAAGTTATGTGGGATTTTCTCTTTACAAACTATTGATCTTTTATACAATAATGTTTGGTGATGATTTATTAAAATGTAAGCCCTTGTTACAGACAAAACATAACTCATTGAGCTCTAGTAGTATCTAGTAGTAGTGCTATCCAGTCCAGTTCACAATAACACACTTATATGCATTATATTATATGAAGCAACTCTTATATTTCTAATAACACTGACAACACACTGCATTTCTGACTCCAACAGAATCCAGAGCCATGCATGCTCTCGTTTGGTCATTGAAACATGCGAATATGAAGGTAAATAACAGATAACGCGGCATACAAAATAATAAGTAACACTTTGGATCATGAATAAACTTTGTAACTTGATTAGTGTAACAAACACTCACCCTCCGGATTGATTTCTGGATCAAACCGCTGCCCGCAGCCTTTATTATAACACAGCACAGACATTACGGACTGTTCACGATACTGATGAAGTATTCGCAACCCGTAATAACAGTTTTTTAGTATTTTATTGCACTGATGGTTCGGTTTTGATGTCTGGCGCGCGCGCGTGTATTTTGTCCCTCGCGCTGGATCCGGAAACTCGCGACGCGTTCGGGAAAATTCCGGAAAATTCGCGAACTTTTCTGATGACACTCGACCGCAGAAACGGAAATAAGTGGGTAGAGCGGCGGTCAGGCTCAGTATGAGTTTACATGTGATAAATATGGTGGGTCTATTAATTATATTTAAATTATTATGACGATCCACTGTCTGTTTTTAAATTTAATGTCTTTTATAGTTTCTCGCTGCCATTATTTAATATAAATTAGTGTCCTGAACTGGTCTTGTACTGTCCTTACTGCGGAAGTTAGTGTTGTCACGTGTTAGCAGCTACTTTTCTCAGCGCTCGTCAGGATGAGCCAATCACAGTCGATTACGATTACTAGATTAGGTGTTCTATAAAATTAATTTTCTTTATTTTCTAACACAGATACCAATTCTTGAAAATTAATTAAAACTTTTAAGCTGTCTATAGTGTGCAGGTGTCTTCAATAAAGGAATTAAATGTATTGATATTTGAATGTTTGGATGGAGGATTCGCCTTTCTGAGCCAACGAACGCCCCCTGGAGGAAAATACTTTTATGTCCAACGAGAAAAAAATATTACCTCGAGAATTTTCCTCGACACACCCGAACCAGCACATGGCAGTGACTCGTGCAAAATCGGCAAAGATCGGAAACACGGCCTCTAGATTTGCTTCAGGGCAGGCTAGGTTTTTTTTTTTTAGATACATCGAAAAAACCGATCGAAAATTTGCACTTAAATAAAATATACAATTATTGTAGAAACAATATATATATATATATATATATATATATATAATTTATTTTTTACATAAAATATACAATTATTGCTGCATTATATATAACATTAAGAACGCATTGCATTTGCTCACATGTAATAAGCTGGAAAAGCTCTTGTAAAATTATTTAAAAACTATTATGAATACTTACATCACTGTGCAATTAAATGCACCCTATCACTACAAATAAGTGAATATGCTCATTTACATGTGATAAGTTAAAGCTTATCTTTAATGTGCCTTTACTTTTTTTTTGTAGCAACGAAAAGACATATTTTGTCTAAAAAAACACACCTGCATTTATATTTTTTCCCCTCAAATGTTACCTTATGTTATATCTGATGGTATATACACATACATATGCTTAATGCTGCATAACATTACTTTAGATATTGACATTAGATATTTCGATAAATTTACCATGATAAGAAACAACACTACTCCATCACTACAAGAAACATTTTTATTATACGTTACTCAGACACAATGGTAATAAAAGGCACTTAAATCAACGTAGATCAACAACCCTTTGCTTTCCAACCCAGATTTAGTCACACTACCCTTTAAAAAAAAAAGCCAAATTAAATACTATAATTGTTGCTCAAATTCATGTGTCAGTGTATGCAAGCAGACTGGACTATTTGGACATATATTCTAGATCAGTAACTGCATGATTTCTTTCCAAGTCTAAATCTGAAGCACTAGTAAAATGATTATTTTGTGATTACAAGCCTGAAAAAACAAATGCTCATACCAGAAACATGAATAAAATATAAAAATAAGCAGCAGAACACTGTCTAGTCCAGTTAATTCTGGTCAAGCATGTCACACACAGATGACTGAATAACGTGTTTACTAGAGTCTGCGTCGGGTCCTGGTGATTCCCCTTGAAAGCACTGTGTGCACTTTAATAATAGTAGTGCTATTACTAATGTTCTCAGCTCAGCACCTAAAAAGTAACAGCTCACCCAATAAAAACAGGTTTAAGCACCCAAATTTGCAAATGTTATTCTAAAGGCCTGTTCACACCGGGACGAATTTTGCGCGCGTTATTCGCCGACGTTTAACGCCTCATGACTAAACAATGGGCGCCAATGTGAGTGTTCACACCGACGCGTAAAAGCGTCATTTAAAAAAAAAAAAACGCCTTGGGTTCGTTTTTTTAGTTTGACGCGCTGCGTCAAACTATCCGACCAATAAAATTGGTGCTTTTGCTCACGTGTTTGGAGCTTCTGAAGAGACAGTAAAACACAACTTGGGGGCGCTCAAACACAAAAACGGTCTTGCCGAGCACACATATGCAACGGTGAATGAGATATACGTGTCGCCGTCTACACAGCCAGGAAGAAATAAGACGAGGAAGATGCATGTAGAGCTGCTGTTCTCGTTGGTGCTAGAACAAAGAACTATATGACAAACGCGACAGGGACTACACACATCTTGATAAAAGATAACTCTTATGGAGTGGTATTGCATGGCAAATGGGCGCCATCTAATGTCAGGGAATGAATTTGCATGTTCACTCGGCTCATCGCCGGGTGTGAACACAAAAAACGCGTTGAAAAACGCTGACCAATAACGTGCGCTGATATTCGTCCCGGTGTGTACGGGCCTTAACCCCTCAGAAACAAAAAAGTGAAGTGCTTTATCGTTGTCATCCCATTTAATGAAGTCACCAGCGATGATCTGTACACATGTTTGGGAGAACTATTGATTTGTGCGGGACGCTGCTGTTAGTTTAGTGTTCCACAGTCCCGCTCGAGTCGAGAGATTAATCCACTTTCAATAAAATCCGCTCATCTTTCCTCTTTGCCTTCCTCCAGCTCCACCAGACACAACTCCAGGTTCCTGTACCTATCCGGATGGATGTTTTCCTTCATCTTTTTGTTGATGTATTTGACCACGTCCTCCGTGCCTTTGGCTTTGGGATGATAGTGATTGAGCAGGTATCCACGGAGGTTATACTCAGTTCCTGGAGTCACCAATCCGATCAAAAAGCGGAGAAACATGTCCAGGTGTCCGTTCGGAGAAGCCAGCATGCGGTCGATGGCGGGACGGTACATCTCGATCATGGGGCGATCCTTGCTCGCTGTGCCTTGCAACCAAGACATTTGGCTCGATATAAACACGTTTTTCGCGTGTTTCCTAAACGCCACGTATACGTACATGGCGGCCATGTACTCTTGTATGGTAACGTGGACGAACTTGAAGAGCCACGTCTCTACGTCTTCGCTCGCCCGCTTGACTTCGGTGGTTAACTCCTCCCGAGAGCGCAAATCCTCATAGGTTAGGTTAACGTTTCTCAAATCAGCCACGTTAAACCAGTCCCGTCCGTCTAGAATCATCCGATACGCCATCTTCCCCATCATCTCTAGAAACGTCTTATCTACATCCCTCCACTTTTGATCCTCCATGTTACAGCCGCGAAACTTCTCGAACGAGCGGTTCATCTGGACGACGATGTACTGCGAATAAAACGCCGTGATGCCGGGTGGATGTTTGCCGTATTCGGGATCTCGAAACGCCCGTTCGAAGATAAACGCCACCATCCAGCTGAAGAGAGGAAGATGGCAGATGATTTCGAGAGCTTTGGAGCGTCTCATGTGGTTATAAACCTTAACACCGAGCTCGGGGTCGGTCGTCCTCTTGGTGAAGTACTCTTTCTTGGCTTCATCCGTGAATCCTCTCAACTCCACAAAGCGGTCGATTAAATTGGACGGGATTTTGTAGGCGGCGCTGACGTGGCTGGTGAGCCAAACACACGCGTTAGGAAGCAGCGTGCCCTTGATAAGGCTGGTGAGGATGGCATCGAGTGGAGCTTTCTGCCGGGCACTCGTTACGATTTCATTGTTTTCGAAGTCCAGTTTATGACGGCAAACTTCAATCCCGTCAATAATGAAGAGACTCAAGCAATCTTCCTTCTCGAGGAATCCGATGTTTTCAGCTTCGGCGAAATAGTTTGAGAGCGTCTCTAGGAAGCTCAGATCTCCACCTTTCTCAAGGTGCAACTCCTTCGCCGGCATTGGGAACACTAGTTGAAAATCCTGATTGGTTTTTTCCTCCATCCAATCAATGAGGAACTTATTCACGGCCACCGTTAGACCGCAGGCAGGGATCCCCGTCATCATGACCGTACGGATCCGTTTGAGGTCGGTGGGAAGCGGGCGGAAGATGTCGGCGGCCCTGATTGCCGTCTCCTCGATCGTGTACGGGATCCGCTGGACCTCGTTCTCAGGGTTGATGGGGTCTCTGCTGCCCCTGATGACGGTCACGGGTTCGACGTAGACGTCACTGATGTAGCGCTGCTGACCTGGACGGCATCGGCCCTCGTAAAGATTGTAATAGCGCCTGTCGTAGGCAATTTTCAGATCATATCGTAACAACGCTGCGAAGAAACAAAACAGAAATTATGCTTTTTTTACATGCAAGGTTTATTCTATACCACATTATCAGGGTTTCTGCAGGTTTCACAAAGTCAAATTCAAGACTTTTTAAGACTTTTTTAAGACCATTATGAATGAAATTTAAGACCTATATCACGATAAAAAAGAAAAAAACATACAAAGGAAATGAGTCTCTAAAAAGCAAAATCCAAATCAGCAAAATCGGTTCCTAAATTCAGATATTTCAAGCCAAGTATCGCTAAACTTCCACGTCCCCATAGCTGAATAAAATCCACTTTATGTCTGTCTGTGGTATCTGAGATACCTGCCAAACCTCAAAACTGATTGGCTGTTGCACGTTGGTCTATTTTGTAGTCGTAATACAGCGAATTAAGAACTACAACTACGTAATAAAAAAAAAAAAAAAAAAAATTCCAAAGCGCTGCGGGAGCATTTCAATGAGATTTACATGGACATAGGAAAATTAAGACCCATTTAAAAAGATTTAAGACCTAAAACACAATACTTCAGAAAATTTAAGACTTTTTAAGGCCTTAAAGTGTGATTTTGAAATTTTAGACTTTTTAAGACCCCGCGGAAACCCTGATTATATACACTGAACTAATTAGCCATGTTTAAAAATGAAAGGAACAGTTCACTCAAGTTATAAATTCTTGTGAATTAACTACAATTTTTAACGATGAACTGATTACTCTTTTCTGTACATATCAATATCGCGTGTTAGACGTCAAACAGTATTACACTACGTGTCAAAAGTTGTCAGTATTTTTTCCCCAAAGAAACAAACTATTATTCAGCGAGGATGCATTACACTGATCAGAAGTGACAGTAAAGACATTTATGTTACAAAAGTTTTCCATTTTTTTTTATCAGTTTCCGCTGATATAATGTATTACAATGTAATGTATTACAAATAATACATTTAAGATTGTAAATTACGTTAATGGTGAATGTGCTTCAACAATTTATATTAATGCATTAAGGGTTTTGAATTGTGTTAACACTGACAGCCCTAAATTACTTTGATCATTTTATATATATATATATTAAAGGCTGTCAAAACGATTAATCGCATCCAAAATAAAAGTTTTTGTTTACATAATATTTGTGGGGCCACTGTGTATAATGATTTTGTATATTATATAATAATAATAGTAATTGTATATTAAAGAAAAAAAATATTATTTATATATAAAATATTTATATCTAATATAAATTATATATAAATCTATATACAGAATATACATGAAAATATCTCTTAAATATATACAAGCATATCTAAAATAATTATACACAGTGCCCCCACATATATTATGTAAACACAAACTTTATTTTGGATGCGACTAATTGTGATTAATCGTTTTGACAGCCCTAATATATATATATATATATATATATATATATATATGTGGGGTGTAACGATTCACTCGTTTTCTCGATGCATCGATTATAAATCCTGACGGTGCATATGCATCGATCCTGAAACATGTATTTTGAATCATGAATCGTTTATTTACGTGAATAATTGATTTAAAAGGCTAAGAATCGAATTAATCACAATTTTATAGTGATTCAGTGGTTTAAAATATATAAACACAACCTTAAAGTGTTCCTGGTACAAGGTGCCTCACGCATTGGACAAGACGTCCGCATTTGATTGGTTTCATGCACTGTAGCGTGCACTTAGAGAGGACGCAAAATGAAACTAATGAAAACGTCTCCATTAATTTGTGCATGTAGTCATTTAATGCAATACTTATAAGCCTTTTTCAAAATATTGGCTACTTAGGTAGGTTTCTACAAATGCCAATTTGTAGGCCATTGAATTTTTTTTATAATAAAGTATTCATTAAAATTAAAAACAAACATGAACTAACATTAAGAACGAACAAAATCACCACTGTCTGACCACCGAAGGCCACTGTGTAGGCTAATTCAAACCCAGACAAAGACCCATTGGGTGAAGCTTTGAAATAATACTATAATGCATATAAAAAATTAAGAATCGAATTAATCGAATCGCATTGAATTTGGATGTGAATCGCATCGAATTGAATTGTTCTGACTTTGCACAAATCGTTCCTGAATCGAAAACTTATGAATCGTGAATCGATTCGCTGTCTACCCAAAGATTCACAGCCCTAATATATATATATATATATATATATATATATATATATATACATATATAATGATCAATGACAGTTTTCTTTTTTGGGGCAACTGTTCATTGGCCATCTATTAAGTGATGTGTTAAATCTGCTATACCTCTTCTACAGGTCTTCCTCAGGGTTTCGGACAATTCGTTTCTTCCGATGTTTTGGAGGGTTCGTACAGTGAGATGCAGAGCCTCTCCAAGCTTACAGATCTCGATCATTTTATCAGCCACATCCAGCGCGTCTGTAAGGTCCGCAATCACCGGCGAGTTCTTCTTGAATCTGTAGTTACTGCTCAGACAACGCTTATAAAATGACATCTCTGATGGATGGAGCTGACGAAGACTTCTCACCATGGCCTGAATGAGACAAAGACAAACATCTGGGATATTTATCTAAATATAATGAAAGATAAGTTGCATCAATTTAAAAAAGTTACTCTGATGTCTTCAGAAAACTCATAAAAATGTAAAGCTTTAGAGCACAGACTTCAGTTTGATCTCATTTTAAAGGCCGAATTTAGTTTAGTAAAACAAAAGTATAAAAAGTAAAACAAAAAGTTGTAAATGTTGAAAACTTGAGAGACAGAGAGAGAAATAAACGAATAGTTGAAATAAAGTCGTTATTTTTGTTTGTTTTTGCGCACAAAAAGTGTTCTCGTCGTTTGATAAAGTTAAGATTGAGCCACTGTAGTCTTTTGGACTATTTTAACGATGTCTTTAATGACTTTTCGATGCCAGCAAGAGTCATTCCCTCAAGAAGCCTATGGACTAGTATGCAGGAGCGATCTTAATATCCTAAATATCTTAATTTGTGTTTCGAAGATGAACGAAGGTCTTACGGGGTTGGAACAAAATGAGGATGAGTAAATACTGAATGAACTTTCATTTTTGGGTGAACTAACCCTTTAATAACATGCTTTTACTCCAAACTCACTTTATAACGACAGTTGAGCTCATCCTTCTGTGAGATGTGACACAGAATAAGGCAGTCGTGTGTTTATCAGTCAGTTTTGATCAAAGCGTTTCAATCTGCTGTTTATTCAGCAACAGATTTCCTGGAATGATGCGTGTCATATCTGTGGCGGGGCACATTTGGTAACACTTTAAAATAAGGTTCATTAGTTAATGTATTTACTAACATGCACTAACCATGAGCAATACATTTGTTCATCTTTTTTAATGTTAGTTCATGAAAATACAGCTGTTCATTGTTTGTTTATGTTAGTTCATGGTGCATTAACTAATGTTAACAAGATTTTAATAAAGTATTAGTAAATGTTGAAAATAACATTAACAAAGATTAACAAATGCTGTATATGTGCTATTCATTATTAGTTCATATTAACTAATGTAGTTAACTAAGGAACCTTATTGTAAAGTGTTACCGCATATTTCGTGAGTGTGACGCCCTCTGGCTTTCAGTTTGAGAAGTATTTACTACCGATCACAGAGCGTACTTCACTGACAAGCAGCGCATAAAATAATCTCAGCCTTTACCCAATCGCGTGCGGTTTCATTGCGATTAATTGTACAGCCCTATTTAATAAGAAACAAAACAGCATAATCAAACGCAGCCACTGACCGTTAGCACATGGCGCAGGGTGAGGGAGTTGTGAGTGTGTCGAAACTGCAGACCGGCGCCCTCTGGAGGCGGCGGGGGAGGATCCTTCGGTTCCTCATAATGTACAACAATTTCATCGAAATCATAAACCGGCTCCGTGCCCTGCTCCTCAATCGCAGCACTTTCACTGGGCTGATCCGGCAGGTTGGGCTCACGCATCTCTCGGTCTTCCGGCTCTTCATTCAGACCTTGGTCTGTCCATTCAGACTGCACCTCAGATTGCTCTAGGGTCATGGGCTCCCTGTTAATGACAATGTAGTGAGTCTTTTGAGCATACGTAAACTATTCATTTAGATGCATGTGTTGTGGATGTAGTTACTCGTGTCTTGAATGAGAGGGTTCTTTGTGCAGGATGGACTGCTGTCGCAAATACAATCCATCTTGGTAAACGCTGGACTGATTTGTGTGTGTTCGTCCAGTAATCGCAGTCTCTGGTGATCCTGAGCGGTAAAGCCTGACCCTGTACAATATATAAATGTGATTAAATACATAAATGGACTATGGAATGATTCACATGCATCCACAACATTATAAGTACACTAAAATTAAACAACTAAACAGTACTGTTCAAAAATCCGGAAACATTAATGTTTTTGAAAGAACTCAAATGCTCAAGGCCTGCATTTGTTAAATATATTTAAAAAAAATACAGTAAAAACTTTAATATTGTGAAATATTACTACAACTTAAAATAATGGTTTTCTATTTTAAAATGCAATTTATTCCTGTGATCACAGCTGAATTTTCAGCATCATTACTCCAGTCTGTCTTCAGCGTCACATGACATGATCCTTCAGAAATCATTCTAATATGATGATTTGTCATGTTGTGCTCTTTAATATTTTTTTTAATAACCTGTGATGCTTTTATTTATTCATTCAACCTGTGATACTTTTATTTTATTCATCGATGAATCCTGAAAAAGAACAACATTTATTCAAAATGCAAACCTTTTCGAACGATATAAATCGTTACTATCACTTATTATCAAGAAGGATCATGTGACACTGAAGACTGGAGAAATGATGCTGAAAATTTAGGATAATTTATCTCCTCATCTCACTCATTTACCTCAAAACAAGAACGAACCATCAATTTCAAATGTTAAAATAAAAAATTAAAAATGACATGTTCTCTTGTACCATGTTCAAAAGTTGACAAGATCAAACTTTAATTAATATAAATAGCTTGTAGTTTCTATCAGTTTTAAAATTATTAAGCAAGCAAGCATTCACTCTTTTACATAATTGAACTATTATTCATTTGTTTACATATTATTTCAATTTGTTTTGCTCAAATTGTTTTTTTGTGATGGTTAAGTTGTATATTACTGTACTTTGTTTCTGCATGTTTGACCGGAGGTTCAAAGTCATCTTCATCCTCCTCCTCCTCATCATCGCTATGCATGGAGCCATAACTGCTGGGCGGCCGGCCTGCCATGACCCTTAAAAACAAATGTTCATATCAACGTTAAAACAAACTATATGCCAGCAGCTGAAACGGGCATTTGCAATTTTTCACATGCATAACCAATACCTGCCAAAATTAAAAGCATAATTGAAACACTAAAGGCTGAATCTTTTCTGTAATTAAATGTACTTCAAAGCAACTCAAGAGTGAAGTGAACCAATCTGACTGTCCACGAAATGTCTGAACCTGCAAAGACTCTGCTTCTTTAAATGCAGATTGTATTGCAAGCATTATCATTTTTTTTGGGAGACAGAAACAGGTTTTTTTCCAACTAAGGCTTGTTATTTGATCAGTCAGGTTAGGGGTCTAATACACATCCACTCTTCTCATATTTCCAATTCCAAACCATAAACATGTTTGCTTGTCCGTTTTAAATGGAAAAACCCAATTTGTCCAAAAAATGTCAAGATATAAATATGAGGACACTTAAGAAAAGTTTGAATGAAGAAATGCAACTAGTAGATGCCTAAAATCACATTGATCACAACTACTAGCTCAGATAAAACTCACTTGTCCTGATATGACATTAATGATCTCTGCAGTTAATGCAATCCTAAACCATTACACACAATTTACAGATGTACAGTTTCACTTATCAACCTTATCATGCTTACACATACTTTAGCTGCTATGTTAGGACATGGTCATCTTTTAAATAACCATTCGGTCCAACTGGGAGTTAGACAAGGCGGAATCACTTACTTTTCGGTTCACTTTTTTATGTAAGTGTCTTAAAGGCACAAAAATTTAACCGGACAACAATTGATCACTAACTTTATGATTGAGGTTATTATTCGTCCGTTAAATGTTCTGCAAATCAGGTCTGACCACTAACGTTAGTGACATGTAACCAAACTACAGCTGGTTTGACAGAACTAATAAACACAGGCCGGTAGAACCGGACTGAAATGAGGAAAGCTAACTTAAACATCGCTAAACATTTAACTTACCCTTCCACTTCAGAGTCATATTCACTCATGATGGTCCTTATAAACGATTACAGCACAGCTCCTGCTTCAAAAACAGCACATGGAAAGTCTTTTACAGGCGTAAGTTAAAAGGAAATCATTCTTCGCCATATTTTGGACCAAATAAAGCGACAAAACTTACCAAAAACATTTATGAAGAGACAAAAACGTACTCGAAACATTTAGGAAGGGATCGAGATTACACTAAAGTCATGTAGTCGATCATTTCGCTGTCAAAACGAGTTTGAAACTTAGACAGAAATGTCTTCCGTTTAAGACACGGCCTCGCGCATACCTTCCGCATTTGCTGTCAGTGACGTCATTCACTTTGGGTTCGCGTTAACGCGCTGTAATATACCGTATAAATGCGCATCATAGACCGAGAGGAAAACAAAAATGATGTGAACAGCTCATTTCTGCGTCGTCTTTAAAGATGATTTATTTAACAATAACAAAAAAGGTTACATTTTAGTTATATGTACATTATAGACCATTTTGCAAGAGGTAAACAACACTGGTCCAGAAACACTTCCTGTTTCAGTTTGTTACGGTTTTCTTTATTTCACATGTAAAGAAAACATCTTAAAGATGTTTAACTTTTTGATTTAGTTTTATGTTTTCTGTTGGTTGTATTTTATCCCAGCTTTTATGTGGTGTTAAAAAAACTGAAACAGGAAGTGCTTCTGGACCAGTGTTTACATCTTGCAAAATGGTCTATAATAAAACTTTAAAAAAAAAAAAGTACTACTGCAATGTTAGAGTGATCAACCTATGATAACCTTGCACAGATGTACCAGAATGCTTTTAAATAGCTGAAATTTAATTGCAACTTTCACTTATGTGTGTAAAATGCAGGACACAGAACGACAAAAATCAAAACAAACAAAAACAGACACGGAAAAACAGACAGACGGAAAAGAGGGACATAAAGACAAGTGTAGACAGAAAGATGGACAGACACTTTAAAACCCTTTAAAAAAAACACACACAACATAAAATGTAATAAAAATACTTTATTTTAAACACATTTCATTATTTTAAACACATTGCAAAACTCAAATCTATAAAGTGAACAGAAGACAAACAAACAAGAAAATGGCCAATACAAATAAATCGAGGATTTGTTCACAAATGATCCTGGAGTTCACCTGTGGAGAGAGAATTGGTTTCAGAAAAATCATTAAATACAATACAAAGTGTTGAGGCCGAGAGCTACTCGTGTAATACACTACTTAAATCTCTCACATAATCTCATAACTCATTAACAACCACCCAAACAATGAAAACTTGTCAGATCGTGGAAAAACTTCAGTTTTAAGCATATCTTTGTCGTGTAAACGTACCCTGATTCTAATCAGACAAGAGCTCCCAGCTCAACTGAAGTCTCATGAACAGTTTTTCCCAACTCTAGAGGTTTGTACCAGTTTGGCGTCGGAGGTTTTGGAGGGCTTGTTGCGGGGACGTTTTCTCAGGCCCCCACTGGTCCTTGGGGGGGTTTTGCAGGCATCTTCATGGAGTCTGAGGCCTCGCCGAAGCAAACTACCTCCACCGCTGCTCTTCGGCGTATTAGGAATCATGAACACCACAGACTGCCTTTGCTTAGACTAGAGATGAACAGAGTTAGGTGTTAGTGTGTGTGCACATCATATGCGACCCTGGACCACAAAAACAATGCTAAAAACTCTCTTTTTTAATTTGTCATTTAATCAATGAGGAAGTTGTATTGTATTTTTTGTTGATTTTAAATTATAGTGTTCTTGCCTTATTGTGCACCACATTGGACAACCATAGTCGCGATTAATAATGCTATAGAAATAAAATTGACAGTGACATGCACGGGTATATTTGTGGCAATAACCAACAATACATTTTATGGGTAGAAATGTATGCCAAAAATCATTAGAATATCAAGTAGAGATCATGTTCAGTGAAGATATTTAGTACATTTCCTATCGTAAATATTTTTGTGAGTGGATACAGCACAAATTGCAAACATAAAAGGACAACTTTAAAGGTGATTTTCTCAACGTTTTGATTTTTTTTACAGCCTCAGATTCCAGATTTTCAAATAGTTTTATCTCGCCCAAAATATTGTCCTATCATAACATTTAGTCATTTAGCAGACGCTTTTATGCAAAGCGACTTACAACTGAGGACTAAACCAAGCGACTCATCATGAAGAGCCTAAAAAAACGCAAGAAGTGCTCAAAATATAAAGTTCAAACATTGCTCGGAGCGAGGATTTAAAGAAAATAATCTTTTTTTATGTTAAGTGCTCAAGAAGAGATGAGTTTTCAGTCGTCTTGAATGCTGTGAGGGATTCTGCATTGGTGGCCGGATCATTCCACCGGCATGGTATCGTGAATTTGTATTTCTCTGTGATGGTACCACGAGCCATCAGAGATCATAGATCCATGGAAAGCTTATTTATTCAGCTTTCATACATCTCAAAAAATAAAAAAACACGACCTTTGTGACTGGTTTTGTGGTCCAGGGTTACATATATGTGTGTGTGTGTTTATATATAACTACCTTACCTGAGAGTTTGAAAGTCTGTTGGCATGCCTGCTCTTACTCGTTGCTTTCCGAGAGATGCAGTTCGCCGACTTCAGCAGCAAAAGAACATGGATTGCACATTAACACATTCAGAATAGATTTCCTCAAAGCCTGACATTTGAACAATTCTAAATTCTATATTATTATTTTTTCACCTCAGGTGTGTCCGGGGCATGCAGATGAAATCCCGGCCTCTTCCGAACCTGTGGGAGCGAGAGTTTACTGATTTATGGAGGAGCAAAGCGGCACTGTAACCATTACATACTGGAAGTTAGGGTTAACTATAACTATTCAAAACCCCAGTTTTCATTAAAGGAGTAGTTCACTTTAAAAAAAAAAAAAAACTTTAGCTGATAATTTACTCACCCCCATGTCATCCAGGATGTCCATGTCTTCCTTTCTTCAGTCAAAAAGAAATTAAGGTTTTTGATGAAAACATTCCAGGATTTTTCTCCATATAATGGACTTCAATGGGAACCAAACGGTTCAAGGTCCAAAAGACAGTTTCAGTGCAAACTGTTCAAAGACCTTTAAACGATTCCAGGCGATGAATAAGGGTCTTATCAAGGACTTTCGAGTCATGACTCGAAAAAAAATTGTTCATTTTGATGAACGAGTTCAAACATGAGTCACCAACGCGCATCACAGAGGAGAGCAAGGCGAGCATTTGAGCTTATAAAACTTAAACTTTAATTTATTTTTTAAATAAGCAATCATTTCGCTTGATAAGACCCTTATTCATCATCTGGAATAGTTTAAAGCCCTTTGAACAGTTTGCACTGAAACTCTCATTTGGACCTTGAACCGTTTGGTTCCCATTGAAGTCCATTATATGGAGAAAATGCTGTAATGTTTATCAAAAGTCTAGGGCTGTCAAAACGGTTAATCGCATCCAAAATAAAAGTTTGTGCTTCCATAATATATGTGGGGGCACTGTGTATAATTATTTTATATATATATATATATATATATATATATATACAGTATATACATATATATATATATATAGTATATATATATTTAAAAAAAAAACACACACATGCTTGTTTATATTTAAGAAATATTTTCATGTATATTATTCTGTATATAGATTTATATATAATTTATATTATATATAAATATTTTGTATATAAATAATATTTTTTTCTTAAATATACATGCATGTGTGTTTTTTATATATATATATATACAAAATAATTATACATATATTATACATATATTATGGAAACACAAACTTTTATTTAGGATGCGATTAATCACAATTAATCGTTTTGGCAGCCCTACAAAAATCTTAATTTCTTTTCAAATGAAGAAATAAAGACATGGACATCTTGGATGACACGGGGGTGAGTCAATTATCAGCGAACGTTCTTTTAAAAGTGAACAAATCCTTTTAGTATTGTGGCTTCATGTATATTATATTTACTTTAAGACATTCTCTGCATCTCACGTCCTCATTGTCGTCAATCATCTTCCTCCACTCTTGCAGACGTTTCTCAGCAGCGTCCACCTGAAACAAACAGCGTTGCATGTTAAACCAAACTGAAACTGACTCAAAACAGGATTCAGTGTAAACCACACTAGATATTCACCTCAGCCTTGGCCTGGTCTCGTTCCATCTGAAGAGTCTGGATTTTACTGCTGTAACGCTTTAATTGTCTGAGTATGAGCTTCAGCTTGTCCAGGAGCTCCTTATTCTGCAGCTCCCATTGTCCAGCAAGATTTTTCAGAGTGAGAATGGAGGCGTTTTGTTTCTCCAGCTTCAGCTCCAGTCGAGCTCTAAGCCGATCTGCTCTCAGCTCTCGGTCCTTCATCTCGGTTTTAAGAGCATTTATCTGAGCGTCCCTCTCTGAGGAAAGAGTTGAGATCTCAGCTTGAAGTTCCCTCACGATCTTCTCAAACTCCCGAGCTTTTTCTTGGAGGGTTTCTTGATGGCTAAGCTCATATCGAAGCAAGTCCTTCACCTCAGCCAGCTGGTTCAGAAAAGAGGTAATGTTTTCCTGCAACACGTTGTGTTTGGTCTCTAAAACAGAGATTTCGTGTTGTTTCAGCTCTTCATTTTCACTGTAACGGCAGATCTGCTCTTTCAGAGAGGTCACCGCTGCTGACAGAACCAGCATTTCCTCTTGTTTTTCTGATGCGGCTGAAGAAGCCGAGTGAAGCTCTTGCTGAAGTTTTTTAACCGTCTCCTCATGCTCTTTGCGATTTGATTTGATCAATTGGTTTATTTCAATATTTTGTTCCTTCACAAGCTTCAGCTCGTGGTCAACAGAGTCGTACTCGTTCCTCAGATTTCTGATTTCTTCGTCCTTTAGGGAAATCTGCTCGGACAGTTCCAGAATGTGACTTTGGAGGCTTTCGATTTTAGTCAAAACCTGACAAGAGACAAGACATTCATTATTGTATTTTATTTTTTAAATCATAGCATTTTATACAATAAACGCAATGAAGTGAGATTTACTCAGACTAGTAAAGAGCAAAAATTAAGATTAAAAGAGTCAAATTTAAACTGAAGAGCAATCCATCTCACAAATGGACTTTTTTTATTATTTAATGGTTTATAGAACTAGATTTTAAAAATTGTTAATTAAATGTTTTAAGTGTTCATTCATTTTAAAATGTAATAAAACAAATGAATAAGTCACTTAAATTTACAGTTAATTTTATTTCATCCCAAAAAAAAACAAAATTAAAACTTTGTTTTTAAAATGTAAATAATAAAGTTTCATATTTATTTTTCAATTTAATAAGTCAAAACATTTTTAAATAGGAAAATATATTTTAAATTTAATTCATGTTATAACGTTGTTAAGAAAAGAATAATAAATCAATAAAACCATTATATTTAACTAGATCTTAAAACGAGTTAAACAGTGTGAAAGGTAAATTTAATACTAATTTATTGTTTTAAATTGATACTTAACTTTATTTAATGGGTTTAAAAAATATAATGCAAGACAGAAAGGAAGGGGGAAAAATAAAAATATCTCACCTGAGCAGCAAAAGCTCGGTTCTCCTCTGTTAGTTCATAAATTCTCTTCTCTTTCTGATAATTTTCAGTTTTTATCTCGCGGCACTTCTCCAAGACCTCATGCACTCTGCAGAGAAGACTACAAGAACAAAACAAAAAACATTTTAAAATAAGGTCTCATTTGTTAACATTAAAGGATTGACTAACAAAGAGCACTATGTTTTATAATTCAAAGGACTTTCTTTAGTGTGTAATGTTGCCGTTTGAGCATGAAAAACTCATGCTCAGGAGTTAATCTCAAATAAATGAATATGAATAAAATTACGTGTTAGAGTGCATTAAATTTTTTGTTAAGACACTGGCCTCTAACAGAAGCTAATAGGGCTGGTTATTGACACAAATTTCACAATTCAATTCGATTCACAAGTTTGCAATTTGATTTCGATTCAATATTGATTATTTTGGATATCAGTTACAATAAATGGCAAATTTTCTCAAGGGAATCAAATCTCTTAACTAACACTGTAAACCATGGGAGTCTAGTTGTAGCCTATAGGCTTAATTAGCCTAATATGAAGGTAATAATTAACTGTTTTGTAGCTATACAAACACTTAAAATTACACTTTTATAATAAGAAGATTATATGAAATATAAACATTTAAATGGTGACTGTAATAAAAACTTGCCAGATTTATTCAAATATGCTTTACATATTGAAGAACATTCAGATTATAATGCATATGTAATATGCTGTATATATTTAGCAAAATGCTCCTCTCTAGAGTTATTTTTTCTAGCTGACTAACGAGTTGATGTGGGTTTTCTGAGGTAAATATGACGATACATGACGTTTTCCACGGTTGAAACGCTGATTGAGCGAATCAATGTGACATGATGTGGATTTCAATAAGTTGTACTCGATCTTTTAACACACTTTCAGATGCTCATTCATGTTTATTTCAGGCTGTGACTGGTATTATTAACCCGGAAGAGAGATCAGCGCTGCTGCTTCTCCGTCAGAGCGATCTCACGCCATAGCGCCAAAACGTTATTTATGTTTCTGAATTTATAAAGAAAATGGATGTAATTTGAAAATTAAGACTTTGTTTCATATCAATAGTAACAAAGAACAAAGATTATTGCGATTTTTTGGAGGCGCGCAACCGCGATACAATATTCCATTCATTCAAATGAAACAGGATGACTAATCGATTCTTGAGATTTAAGAATCGACATCGGTTCGTAAAAAATGAGAATCGATTAATATCGAGAAATGGATATTTATTACCCAGCCCTATAAGCCAAACAGGAGTTTTCTCTCTCTGAGTCCTACATTACTCATCCCTGGTATGATAGATGAACCCTTTCCCCTTCTTGCGTCTCACCTCTCGTTCTTCTCCTGCAGCCCCAGAAGAGCAGTTTTATGGTCTTTCTCCAGCTCTTGTTGTTCTCTCAGCATTCGGTCCACCCTGTGCTGCAGCTGGACTATCAGACCGTCTGTGTCCAAAAGAGAGAGACATTCAGACAAATCCACACAATAGTTAATTCTCTCCAGGTAGCACAAATGAAACCTTTTTCTGAGATGATGTTGATATGTTCAGTCAGTTCTTTCTCCAGCTCGTCTCTCACATCTGCCCCATGTGCCAATTTTTTCCGGAGTCTCTTCAACAATTGTGGCGTGCTCACTTTATTCGGTAGCGGAGAGCTGGAGATCAAGAACGTGAGTCAAGTCCCTTTGACATGATGTGATAAAGCTAATGATGCAATGAAGCAGGAAGGACACCTCCTGTACCTGCCCGAGCCGCCGGATACCGTGACCAGCTCTAGAAACTGAGGTCTGGGTTTGTGGAAGTGGCTGGTGTACGGAGACTCGTCATCGCTGTATGAAGGCGAACCGCAGCTGCTCCCACTGCTGGAGGTGGAGAAGGTCATGACAGCTAGAGAGAGAAGGTGTAAGGATACAACAATCATTGTAGGGTTGGGAATCAAATCTTGAGGCCAGGAATCAGATACTTGTTATAAAATTAATTGATTCCTTTGTGAGCATTTCAATAGGACTATAAACCAATCAAGCACGAGACGACTTGCAGACCGTTTTGTAACAGTATATTGGATCTGTGCAGCTCTTAAAGTGACAGTAGCCTAATATTCCTGCTGCAGTCTCTACAATAACACTGATCAAACAAGTCAAAGAGAGAATGCACTCGTTCTTGCCTGAATAACTATATTTATAATGTATATTTTATTTATAAAGTGCAGAGATTTTACATTTGATTCGTCTCTGTGCCTAAAATCTTACACGATTTTTGTTCAGTTGTATCTATTTGTTGCGATTGCTTTTTTGTTTGTTCTTTTAATTAAGTTAAACCACGGCCAATCGTTCCTTGCGTAAGTGTTCTTTCGCCAGTTTATTTTGTTTTATTCAGGTACAATTAAATTTACAATAAGACTTAATGTGAATAATAGAGCCCGACCGGATTTAAGGCCGATACGATACAAATATTTTTTGGTTTTAAAATCCGATAATTTTTTTTATTTTATTTTTATTTATTTATTTATGACATGGTTCAAGCGCGTTTCGTCCGTTTTTATTTTATTTTTGAAATTTTCATTTATCGGCAATTATAACTGCTGATACCGACAGTTTGGAAAATGCCTGATATCCACCGATAATATCAGCCTGGCTCTAGTGAATAATATCTTAGTTTTTTTTTTTTTTTTTTACCTTATTGGAATCAAAATCGTTGAAATTAAAGTGATGCCCAAACCTACTGATTTGTTAATACCATGCTAACATCTAACACCAAGTTCATGGTGACAAAAAGATTAAAACAAAGAGGGTTTAAAAAAAAAATACATTTACATGGACTGATTTTATTAAAAACATTCAAAGGGTAGTGTATAAGCAGGGAAAACTAAAAAACACATGTCTTCAAAAGATTAACATACTATAATTCCATAAGCTGTACTTTCCCTTAGCAAATGTGATAATGTGTCTCTACTTACAGGCTTTGGTGAGGAATTTATTTAGGTCATCAACTAAACACAGACCATCAGCATCCTCTTCAACAAAATGAAACATGGATGAGATCATCAACTGATAAAAACAGAGCAAGAGGGAGAGTTCAGAAATACACAGACGTCACAAACTGTCTGTCAGTTTCAAACACTCACCCATGTCTTGATGTCCAAAGGTACCATGTTGTGCCTTTTAAAACCGCAGTAACACAGTACAAGCACCACCTAAAAACAAACACATACCACATGGAAAAAAGCATTTTCATTTTTTTAGGTAAAAAAAAAACACCTAACTTTAAAAACTTAAGAGTTAATGGCTTTCTTTTTTTTAATAAAACACTTATATGAATTAGAAAAGTTATAATGTCAAGAAAACATCATTTTATTAAAAGTTCCCAAATAAAGGTAAAAGAATCTAACATCATGAGGATTTCTGGGGATTTTTAACCCCCTGGGGACCAAGGTGTATTTGGGGTCCTTAAGATTTTCCGACATCTGTACTTTTTTCAGCTGCTTATAAATATATTAATGGCACAGGTTAAATTACACTATTTAGCACAAACAGAGCAACCATAATATGTGAGCAACATGTACATGTTTGTATTTTTGAGAGAATATTGTTTATTTTTTGCGGAGACCGAGTGAGCTCAAAGCCACCCTGTTTATTTTATTCATTTTCCAAAAACACAAGGTTTTGATATTAATAAATAAGAGTGTACACAAAAAAAGACCCTCTATAGTTTATAATCATGTACTGATTTTATTTATATGACCATTAATGACAGAGTATTTTAAGTAAATGTTGCAGATATGTGGAAAAAAACAATCAAAACGCTGGGACGCGTTTTTGGTCCTCAGAGGGTTAATATTTAAGACAATTTCTGACTTTGCCACAGTTATGAGGTCAACTAAATGATTTGCTGTGCTAGCAACCCCAAGGTCACGAGTTCGATTCCCAGCACACGCATGAACTTATAACATATATACTTTGAATGCAATCCAAGAACAGAACATTTTTAATTTGCAAAAAAGGAAAAAATAAATAAGTTCAGAAACTTATCAGAAATTGCATTTTTAATGCATTATAATATTAAACACATTATAAAGCATTATAAATGTGTCACATTGACAAAATCATAAAGAATAGCGCAACTATGAGTTTCTTATTCAGAGCACAAACCGACAGAAACACACACACCTTTGCGATCTGAAGCTCCAGCTCGACTCCCTGACTGATCTTCTGGAACATGAGGGATGCCTGTCTCGGGCTGAACTGAAAGTCGTCTGCATGTAGAAGGGAATAAAGGTAAGCAGTAGATTATGCAAACACACATGTGTGTGTGTGGAACCATCGCACAGGGAGCCCGATCGCTTGACAGGCCCTGTCGGCAGGAACCAGCATCTCTCTGTGTGGCGTCCGGGACTGCGGCACTGCTCGGCTCTGCAGACACACTGGGACAAACCACAGTCTAAACATTCTTGGTGATGTGACCTGGGATTGAACCTGCAACCTTCCCATCCACAGTCCAACTCCTTACCCATTAAGCCACTGCTACTCTTACACTCTCAAACTGGAAAACTGGAAACACTCTCAACCAGAAGAAACTCATTTAAATAATTCCCACCCAAGTCATATGCTAATTAAAGGGGCGGGGCCTGAAACAGGCAGTTATGGTAAGGGGCGGGGCATTTCTGCAACTGTGGAATTATTATTTATTTTTTTCCCACCATTTAAGCATGAAATCCTGTTCTAGTAGACCTAAAGGGCATAATATGTCCTCTAGCAAATCCAAACTTGTCAGTCCAGTCTTTTATACTCACGTTGCAGTACACTGTAGAGCATTTCCATCACATCAGCAGCTGGGGACACCAATAAATCTTCACCGGACCCGTTCCCTCGTCTACAGAACAAGATGACACACATTAACCAATACGTTTTATTCATTTAACAGAAGCTTTTATCCAATCTGACTTAAAGAACAAGGAACACCACAAGTAATCTCATGTGTACGGCATTATTCACAGTATTAGGAAAACAAATTGACTAGTAAAGAAGCTAGAACAGAAATAAAGTATTTATTATAATTAAGGAGTGACTACTAGTTATATTTAGATTCTCAACAGGCTTTTAAAATTGATTTTTCTGATTTGCGAACATCAGATTTCATGTTTTTTTGACATTTAGAGATAGATAGATAGATGGATGGATGGATGGATGGATGGATGGATGTAGCTAAAAAGATAGATAGATAGATAGATAGATAGATAGATAGATAGATAGATAGATAGATAGATAGATAGATAGATAGATAGATAGATAGATAGATAGATTCATAGATAGATAGATAGATAGATAGATAGATAGATAGATAGATAGATAGATAGATAGATAGATAGATAGATAGATAGATAGATAGATAGATAGATAGATAGATAGATTCATAGATAGATAGATAGATAGATAGATAGATAGATAGATAGATAGATAGATAGATAGATAGATAGATAGATACATACATACATAGATACATACATACATAGATACATACATACATAGATAGATAGATAGATAGATAGATAGATAGATAGATAGATAGATAGATAGATAGATACATACATACATACATAGATACATACATAGATAGATAGATACACGTAGATAAAAAGATAGATAGATAGATAGATAGATAGATAGATAGATAGATAGATAGATAGATAGATAGATAGATAGATAGATAGATAGATAGATAGATAGATAGATAGATACATACATACATAGATACATACATACATACATAGATACATACATAGATAGACGTAGATAAAAAGATAGATAGATAGATAGATAGATAGATAGATAGATAGATAGATAGATAGATAGATAGATAGATAGATAGATAGATAGATAGATAGATCTCAAAGTAACCAACTAAGTAACGAAAAGTCATTCCTATCGTAACCGTCACAGCTCACACTCTGTAAGCAAGAGTAAGGAGTCTATGGCCGTCCATCATCTGGGTGATTTTGTTAATGGGCTCCTCAGGACAGACACTGTTGATCTGACAGAAGAACAGTAGTCACTGTAAACATGTCTTCAAATGTCATGTGGTCATGCGACACATTAAATATGACGGAGTCAACTCACCCATGACAAAAGTGCTGCCTCATTCATGCCATTCAACTCCATGATGGACACTACAAGTAGACAACCACCTTCATTATACACAACGTAGATTTATGTGAATGAATAGATGGTGACTACAGTGGCAAATAAAGCTCACTTGCACAAAGAAAAAACAATAGCAAATTAAGAAATCATCTTCATTTTGACAACATGTGCTTTAAATACTCAAAAGTCAATGACCTGAAATGAGTTTTTTTTATCATATGCGCACTGTGAGTTTTTGCATAACATTTCTGTATTTTATTTTTTTCTATTGTGTTTTATTTATTTTTTTTCTACTGTATTTATTTTTTCTATTTGCTTGAGTTTTCTTCAGTTGCAGCTCTCGTCCACTTTCTCGTATTGATTACTAGGATTTATTTCCCCCAAAATATATACAATATTCTTACCCCAAACTTTTGAATGGTATCCTTGAATGTTACAAAAGCTTTCTTTTACAGATAAATGCGTTTCTTTTGAACTTTATATTCATTAAAGAATCCTGAAATAAAAACGGAAATACTGGTTGAAAACATTAACTACAACGAAAAATGTTTATATGCAAATGAACGTCAAATCATCGTATTAGCAGAGCCAGTCTATTAGACATTCTCTCTCTGTCTGTGTGTGTGCGTTTAATCAAATCAATCCTACCTTGGTGAGTAGAAGATATACATTGAAAAACATTAAAAATATTAACGATCAAAAACTTTTGCCTGGAAGTGTAACGTCAACGTTACATCCCTAACAAATACACTCGATAAATTAAACTCGATCTCTTTTGTTACAAAACTAGTTTAGGCACACACATACTTGAAAACAGCACTTGTAACATTAAAGACGGAACTCCAAATGTTTAATATTTTGGGTATTTTAAAACTTTTTAACTTACCTCCTTAAAATGCGAACTTCAGACACGCGCAGACAGACGGGTTGGTGTATCCCTAAAGTTTCTACAATGCCAGAAAATATCATTTTGAAATAATAAATAACTTACAGGTGGGTATAATTATTAAAATTTATCAATCAATGAGAGATGTTTTACCGCATATGTTTCACTGAAACACTCGACTTGGCCACACTCGAACTTTTTAACAAACAAAACGAAGCAGAGGGGCGTTCACTGCTCATTTAAATAGATGACGCATTACTCCATTCTCTATGCTTATTGGCTCATAAATTACGTAACCAATGGAAACCCTCCTTTTCCGAAACTGCACAACTTGTCGTAGTAATCAACGCAACTAAAGTTTATCTACTCACATTTGAATTTGAAATGAACAAAAAAAATATATATAAACCAGACAAAGTAAGGAGAAAAAAAAGAAACCCCAAATTAATTATGATAACCTCAAATTTAGGACAACTCGATTTGATATATTTTGAATTTCAAGCAATGTTAAAGCTCTGTGCAACCCATTTATTAAAAGTTCCATAAAATGTTTCATGCATGCATTTTTATACTTAAATGTTTTACATTTTGATTTCTTACACTAAATGTCGTTTCTATTATAATCTTCCAAATAAATTAAATTCTTTAAAATAAAATCATCAAATAAGATATATAGCAAGTGTTGGGGAAGCTACTCTGAAACTGTAGTTTGACAAGCTACAAGCTACTCGTACGTTAAAGTAGTTTAACTACAGTCAAGCTACCCTTTTGGAAAAGTAGTTAGCTACACTACAAGTTACTATCAAAAAGTAGCTAGCTACATTGAAACTACTTTTGCTTTTTGAACAACATATTATAAATAGGCTATTATATTACATATTATTATTATTATTATTATTATTATTATAACATGTTATAAATTATATATTATAAATAACTGAATTAGTGTCTGATGAATGTTTTAATTAAAATATTTAGTGTTTAAAACAATGCAATACAATTATGATTTCATAGAGTATTGTTTTTTTACACACAACACTCAAATATCTCAGACTGTTTGTCAAAAGTGCAAAATTGCAACAAATAGGCTAGCCTACAACATTGCAAGAACAAAATATACATTCAACATAAATTGCTTTTAGAACATTTTCTCAAAAATACCGATTTAGCTTGGACAAATAAGGCCACGGGTAATTGACGTTAGTTGTTTCTCCAAATCTGCCGTCACGTCTTGCTCCATCATGGATAATCATAATATGGGTGTGTCAACGCACTTCTTTACGTCAGTGAACCGTTAGCCGCAAGATGCGTGATTAAACAACAGGTGGCGCTAATGGCAAAAAATGAGTTTGTAATCTAACAAGAAGAAGAATATCCTTGCATCGCGTTGATTCGCGCAGGCTCGACAAACGCAATGTAGCTTTTGCTCGCGCTACACCGCTACTTGCTGCAAAAAGTAGTTAGCTACTGGAAAAGCTACACTGTTTAAAAAGCAACTGAGCTACTGCCAAGCTACTGAAAAATGTAGTTAAGTTAGTAGCGCCGCTACTTGTAGTTAACTACTCCCCAACACTTAGCACATTTAGCACACCTGATATGTATAGCTGACTTGTTCATATTCAAGGACTTGCATCCTCTGAGAATCAAGAGCTTGCTTATTAAAACTTACAGGAGTTTGCCATGCATTTTATCACAAACGAAAACACATGGCTGAAACCTTCCATACATTTAGATTGTGAATCCAGTCCTAGAGAAATACTGTTAACTGAAAATTGTTATTTGTTTAATATATCTAATCTGGAACATTTCTGCAGTCATATACTTTTTCATTTACAAGCGAAGTTTAACAACCAAACAGTTTTAATACAAATATTGCATATTTAAATAAATAAATAAATAAAATTTGTACACTTCAGGAAGTTAATTGAGTCTTTATTAAAATCAGTAATAAAAACCATTTAACCACTGAACAACATAGAAATGCAAAATAACTTTCCAAACAGACTCTGCAAACACTCCTGCAAAGACAGAGGCTTTGCCACATTCATACACTGCTTTTTACCAATGGCTGACAAAACGGTCAATGATTTGATAGAGATATTTTATTATCAAAGAACAAGGAATACATTTAAATATAATACACAAACAACCAATTAGAAAAACAGGACAGTAATTAAGATCACTGCATCCCATAATAAAAAATAACTTATTTGCAAAGAGAAAAGATAAGAAAAGGGAATCATTGGCATGTGTTGAATCCTCAAATTTACACTTTAATCCTGAACCTCATCTGTGGAGAGAGAGATATAGAGAGAGAGAGAGAGTCAGATGATGCATTCAAATCCATGAGAGTACAATATAGAAATTGCAATTGAAAATGACATTTTTAAAAGTGAGACCCTAGTTGTTACTCTAGAATAGATCTGGACGGAGAGCAACTGAACACCAAAATCAGGTGAAATGATCAGAAAAACAGTGAAACACCACCACCAGAATTTGTTCAAAAAATAAATAAAATAATTAAATTTTTAAAAATCTAAATGTCATTAAAAACGGATAAAGTTGTGCATTTATGTAATTAATCAAAAAATTGAATTACTATTTAAATTAGGGATTGCACAATATCGGCATCGGCCGATATATGATGATTTTTAATGTTATCGTTATCGACCCAACAAGAACATTTAGCCGATATCTAAAAGCCGATAAATAATCTATTATTTCCTTCAGCTGAGGCACTTTAGATGCGCACAGTTCAACATGATGCTTTTAAATTGCTTGAAATACGATTTAAATCACTTTAAAAAGTAAAATCCAGTTAAAGTGCACAAGTCTGTCATATCGGCTACACAACATTAAAATAAAACATCATAATAGTGTTTGTATCTTGGCTTTTAATGAGGAGACTTTTTTTATAATCAGCCTCTCAAAAATTGCATTTAGATTTATCGGCCGATATATCGGTTATCGGCTTTACAAATATAAAGAATTATCGGTTATCGGTATTGGCCAAAATTGTCATATCGGTGCATACCTAATTTAAATCATTCTGCTAAATTTCATGACAAAAGCACATGACCAGCAGAGAGAGAGTGAAACGAGCACACACACAGGAGAAACACCTGCAAGTGTAAAGCAACGATTACACTCCACACGTACAGTTCAATACTTAGATCCACGCAGCGACTCACTGGATTCCCTAAACACAAATCAAATCAAACTTTCTTCAAAGTTCAAAGTTATACATGAATTTTAAACAACAACCGTTCAAATGTTGACTACAGTACATGATCTAGTGGTCACGTCTACAGAGAGAGCGTTTTCTTAAACAGAAGTGTTTATTGTACCTTTTTGGCGTTGGAGGATTTGGGGGACTTGTTCCTGGGAGACTTCCTGAGCGTGGAGTCGAGAGGAGATTTGGCGCTCACGGCTGAACGTAGGGCGCGACTGGCCGCGCCGGGAGACTTGCGGGCGCTGTTACGCAGCTTGTTGAGGCCGCGCTGAAGCCTGCTGTCCCCTCGACCGCTGTTCTTCGGGGTGTTTACGACAGTGAACACCACAGACTGCCTTCGCTCGGCCTACAGATGAAAGAGTGACATTAATACTGTATAATCAAACCCCTACCATCTAAATGAGGACATACAACATGCTTCCAAAGAGCAATTAGCATTTGTGAAGGACATGTTACATAATGAGTTTGTAGAATAGCACTACTGCAATAATATTTAAATAGGCATAATATTATATCATAATAAATATTGTAATATTGCAACTTTATTTTCGTAAAAGGCGTATTATTATTGTTTTATTTATGTAGGGTATAAAATGCTACTATTTAAAGTGTTGGGTCTTTATTTTATACAGTAGCGGCCTACAGTTATATTCAGCCTAGGAAAATTGATTATCAACATATTATTCATTTATGCATTTAAGCATATATTGCATAGTTCACTTTGAGTCAATTTTATATATATTTGTGATAATGCAATGAAACATGACAAATTGTGCTGATTTTACTTATAAAAAATAAAATATTAATAACTGCCTATAATATAGGAAGTGTATGTTTTTCTATGCATTTCTTATTTGCTTAGTAAAATAAAACCTCTAGCTGTTGATTTTTGCCAAATAAGTGTCGAGTTTTGTGTTTTGTTCTTCCCTCATATTTAAAACACAACATATTTTTCCTCATATTTTGCTTTAATTGAACTTGAAGGGTAATTAAAAACAAATACACCCTCTTTAGGCCACTACTGTATAGATTTTTTAATCCCTTTTTGAGAATGGGGGTTAAAATGCTCTATTCACACTTAAATGGTGGTAATTCAAGAATGCTTTGAAATATATATAAGTTAGGTCTTGTTTTAGCGAAAACACTCAGCAGATTATTGCTGAAGTGAAAACACTTCAAAAAATGAAAGTATGAAAAAGTTATGGAAGTTTAACTTTACAGTAAATCAAATATACTGTACAATTTCTTTTTTATTTTACATAAAATATATATTTTACAAAATATTTTTTACTCTAAAATTACCATAAAAACAAAGCCATAAATCTAACCAAGTTATGTTCCAAATTTGAAGTTGATATCACAAAAATTCAAGTTCCCATGAGATTTTGTTTAGGCGTAGTACCAAAAATAGCCACCAGGTGCCATTAAATTCCCTTGAATTTAATTGTATACATTCTGCCTTTACAAAATTAATACATTTCTGTCCAAATATCAATGTCACAAAATTTGGAACCTTGAGACTCAGACTCTGTTTTATTATGAACTTTTAGCATAAAAACAGAAGTTTCAATGATTAAAAGTGGGTGCATCGACTTTTTGTGACTAAGGTCAGACCTCATGTTATGATGCAGATTTTTTTTTTTGAGGTGCACTCATCATAAATTCATCATTTACTCTTCCTACATAATTTGTAACACAAAACAGGGGTAGAACATCTATTTAGAAATCTTAGACCTTTCCAACAATATATAATTTGTCATAATTAGATTAGAATTTAATAGAAATATAGTGAAGTAATTTAGGTGTGAAAGGTCTGAAATATAGTATACTTCCTCATTTTGCTTTAAAACACAAAATTACTACAAAAAAAAATTAAAAGTACATCAGACAACCGTTGTAGCTTTTATGCAGAAACGTGTTAGTTGCCATTTTAAATACCCGTTTTAAGGCAAATTATCTTTCAAAGTTGGCTTAAAATATTCCTATTGTTTTTAAACACAGCTTATTGTAATAACGCAAATCACAAACTCTAATCTAGTCTAAAACTCTTTAGCTGTTTTGGGTGTCCAAATAGCCATTTAGTTAAATTCTGGAGATATTTTACAGCAATTTTGTCCTCAAATAAAGTCTGTTAGTAACAACCATATGTGTTAAACAAAAGTACTTTACCGGCGAGTTTGGAGGTCTGTTTTGACTGTTTCCGAACCTGCCTTTAGGTGTCATTGGTCGGGGGAAGCAACTTGCCAATTTCTTTGCCTGTGGAAACAACAACATTTGTGACTAACAGTCTTACATTTAAGTAAGGTTTCTTATCCAAACATTAAATAAGTGGGATCAACATTAGCTCTTCATATCGATCTCGTACCTCAGGTGTGTCTGGGCCTTGCAGTTGGGATCCAGGGCGTTTGGGAGCCAGCGGGCTGCGTTTATTGTCTGAAGCACGTATCTGTGAGCTTGTTTTGGTGAGCTGAGACGCCCGGTGAGCAGCAGTGCTGGACCGGATCTGACCCGGCAACATGGTGGCGCGCTGAGGCTGGGAGAGCGCAGGACCCTGGGTCGAACTCGCTCCGGGCGCAAGGGAGAAGCGGCGAGAGTTCAGGGTCTCTAGTATTTGACCCGGAGCCATGGAAGCACGTCGGATCGTCTCATCCGGGTCACCCATGCGCAGGTCGTCGTCGGTTACGGTGAACGAGGGTCCCAGACTGGGCTACGGAGGTAGAATAATACGTTTGATTCTAGTTTTATACAAACAACGCAGCTAAAGCTAACTATCACGAGCTTACCCTGGACTCCAACGGGTAGCTGCTCTTCAGGTGCGGCAGACAGACTTTGTTTCGTGCCTGCAATTCGGCGATTCGCATCCAATCATCAGAAGCATGTTCGGGTTCATTCTCCGCTCCGATACAGAACGTACTGGTGGCTGCACAACACACACAATAAGTTCGTTTACTTATGTATTATATTTACTTAAAATGCAATAATTTTTTGTTTGTTTACTATGCTTCTTTTTAGAGCTGCAAAAATTGGCCAAAAATTAATTATATATCAATATGAGAATAAAATAAAAATTATAACAAAAAGTATTGTATTATATATCATTAATGCTAAAAATTTATAAAAAAATAAAATACTATTTTTGTAACATTTCGGTGTAAATTAAAGAGCATTTAGTTTACTTATGCGTGATATTTACTTAAAATGCAATACATTTTTTTTTTGTTTACTATGCTTCTTTTTAGAGCTGCAAAAATTAGCCAAAAATTAATATATCAATATGAGAATAAAATAAAAATAATAACAAAAAGTATTGTATTATATATTATTAATAATAAAAATTTATAAAAAAAAAAATAATACTATTTTTGTAACATTTCAGTGTAAACTTAATAAAAAAATGATTAGTATTTTACAGTACAGCAATTTTTATTATAATAGTTTTGCTTTAGAATGCGATAAAGAATATATAATTAATGATTCAAGAACAGAACAATATGTTAATGACTAAAATATATTTTATTATTTTAATTTTAGTTACAAAAAAAGCTAAATAATAAATATTACTATTGTAATATTTCATCAGAAAATAAAAAAATATTATTTAATACAATATAAGTATAATAAGTAATTTTATTTTACACTACAACTGCAAAATTACAGTATTAATATTTATAGCTGTCTTTCTTTTTCAAACATTAAATCAAACTTTTTCATAAGTCTTTTAAAGCAAGTTTATAAGCACTTCTCATTACAGTAATAAGAGGATGGTTGGCGCATGTTGTGTTCCCAAATGCACGTTATAAGTGACTCAAACTCAAAACCCAAATGCAGAGATGAGTTTGTGAGGAGATACTTTTACTGTGAGCCAAACTTCTCTGAGCCAGTGAGTGAAAATGTGTAAATGAACACAACTTAACTCTGAAACATGCAGCACACACATTTCAATGCAATTTGATGATCTCATTACGCCATATCGCAAATTGTATTTTATTTTGATTAATCGTGCAGCCCTAATTTAAAGTATTGTGCAAAGTAACTATAAGCAATGAGGTCTAAGGACAAAACTTCACCTCTTGGTGGGGCGATGGTATGCACGGCACTTCTGCGATACCCGGGCAGATTTTGAAGGGTGTCTGTTTTTGATGAACTTTCCTCTGAGAGGTCCATGGAGATCGGTCGTGAGTGATGGACTGCCAAGTTGGGCTGAGATCGGGCAGAGTGCAGACTAGAGAACGACTCCTCGCCTTCAGTGCTTTCTGGTGCTTTCTAAACAAGAAAGAACAAACTCTTTATAACCTTTGCAACCCAAGAAGCCATGAAGTCACTAGTCAATTATTACAAATTAATATTACTAGTCAATGTCTATGTAAAGGCAAATCAGCTGGCCATCTTGGGAAGCTATTTTCAGTCATGCAAGTACTGCTGTCTATTCTCTTGAATGTGGAAATAGTGAAATCTGCTTGCCAAACTTAACTAAATAACATTTAAAATCAGCAATAACATCTGACGTAAAAAACGTCTCATAAATGCAGTTTCTTGCGCACAAATAGAATTAAAATAGAGGATATTTCAGGTTGGTCCAACCAATGCACGAGCAGCCATAACCGTGAGCAACGGCATTGCAGTAATGTGTGAAAATTAGGCTACAAACTGTTGTTACGTTCTCCGGGGATATGTGGTTCTTTTGTTTTTTTTTGCTGTTGTTTCGCTTTCACTTTCTCCGCTATCATCTCTCAGGGCGGTACTACTGGCTGTCTGTCATCATTAATGTGACGTGGAACGGGATGGGCGTCCTGACCATAAAAGACTGACGTGGACCGGAAGAGAGAGAGAGAGAGAGAGAGCGAGCTGTGGCTCTTTGTTTCGGGTCACACCGTGATATTGGTGTGCCTTATTTGTTTTCTTTTGTTTTGTTTTCGTTACTGAAGGTTAATACCTTGGAGTTACTTGTTTTGTTTATGTTTATTTTTCGTTACGTTAAGAACTTGAGTTATGTTTCTTCTTTTTTTTTTGATCACTATTGATCCTGTTTTATGCCCGGCCCGGGAGTAGTAGTCAGGAAAGTATGTCACGTGACTTCCATTACAACACCTAGGGAAGCACATTGTTAGAACACCAGGTAAGGAGCGGGTGCTATCTTTGTATGTTTGAGTTTTTACGAAGAGTAGGGTAGCGAGGGCGTGTCGAGCGCCGTCGATTTTGTTTTTCTTATTTCTTTGGTGTTGTAGTTTAGTGGGGATGGGGAGTTAGAATGTGGGTTTTTGTTTTGATTATTTCTTTGCTTTAAGCCCCGCTTAGACTCCTACTCCCTGGGTACGGCAATTGGATTATTTTCTCTCTCTCATTTGTGCACTTGGTGGTCATGAATAAATATCTTCATTCATATGATTCAAACCTCCTTGTGTTATTGTAGTATTTCGCTCCAGCACCACCATAGCGTAGCTATAAGGCTAATTAATCCTGGGACAGATGATTTAAAACAAAAAAAATATACTTTATGTTGTGTCCTTTCATTCCCTGAGCCGTTTTAGGGACGTAACAACTGTATACACACCTTTAAATTAAATATGCTTTATCTAATCAAAAAAATGTGGCAACAGATTACAAGCAATATTATTAATTAAATTTAATAAATTAGAATTGAGTAATAATTAATCAGATTAATTCCTTAAAAGTTAACCATTTAAAATGACTAAAAATTACAACCACCAAAAAAAACAAAAAAAAAAACAAACTGAAGTCACCATTATGGTGATCAGTGTTCGTTTTAGGTTTGTTTTAAATTACGTTTTTCTCCTTCAGTGATTATACTTTTTAACATCAGGTGTCTTCAATGTTGGGAATATAAAATAAAGAGTTCTTAATTAATATTTGATGCCTGTCTGTTAGTGAGATATTTTTGTTAATTTTTTTGGTGTAAACTTTACTCATTTTAAATGGTTAACTTTTAAGGAATTAATTTGATTAATTATTATTCAATTCTAATTTGTTAAATTTAATTAATAATATTGCTTGTAAGATAGCTTAGATAAAGCATATTAGATTAGATAAAGCATATTCATTTTTACAGTGTATGTATCATGTTGTTCCAGTCAAAGTTTTCTGTAAAGACCTGACTGATTTTACTGATTGGCTCTTTAATGTTGAGTGGAACTAACTTTACGATAGCCAACTAAAACTTCTTTTTTTTTAACCCAATGAAATGTAGAAGGCAAAAAGACATTTGTGCATTTCCAACCTTAGCGAGTGTGATGTTGATAACTTGTGTAGTACGTCTCCTGCGAGCCGAAGCGGTCAACTTCTTCGCAGAGTCAACCACAAGATCGCCAATGGAAGTGATGCTGGACTCCAGTTTGTGTTCAAAGGCATCGTTGTGATCTGCTTTACGTTTGTTGCCTTGTTGACCCATTGGGGTGAAGTAGAGAGTCTCCAGGGATTCGGCCCCCAAGGCACGGCGTTTAGCAGCCAAGCGCTCAGAACTGCGTACTAGCGGAGTGCTGGATTCACCCGGTACTGCTGAACGACTGGGAAAAGAGGACAATAACACTGCATGAGTTACCTGGAATACTATGTGAGAAAGCTGTACAATGATGCTGGTTCAGATACCCGTCAGGGTTGAGCGAATCGTTCAGCTCAAACTCCAAGCTGTCTGTGCTGGTGTCCTGACGTTTCTCTGGGACTCTTACGGATTGGCTTTCCCTATGTCTCATGTACTCAATGTCATCAGTCATCTTCGTATGGTCTCGCAGTTGCCTATCAGCAAAGTCGACCTGAGACCAACACACAATCAATCATGAAATTCAAACATTTCAAAACTTGTTTCGTTTTCACATTATTGAAACATTAAGGCCGTGTGTCCACCAAAGCATTTTTAGCCAGCTGAAAACGCTAGACGCTCTGCTGAAGACGCCGTGCTTTGAGCGCTTGAGACGTTTGCTATGATGCAGAATATGCGCAAAACAGTTTGAATGTTTTGACAGTTGGTAAGTGTGGTTTAGTCCCGCCCCTCCTTCACTGTGATTGGACGGCTAGGTAAAAAGCGACAGTGAGAATATTCGCAGCACAGTTTGAATGTTGTGACAGTTGGTCGGTGTAATAGAGAGCCTAAGTCCCGCCCCTTCGCTTCCGGCTCATGGGACCTTATTTCGGAAAAAATATGAATGGTAGTCAATGGCGAGAGACAACTTATCTTTTTATTCCGTCTGAACTGTGCCCTGAATTACACATATGATGTTTTTCAATTTAAAATATGATTCTCAAAGTCAAAAACGTCACAGTTTGTCATACAACAGAAGAGTAACATTTAGTTTTATGTGAAAATCGCTCTGTGAACTACATCTCCCAGGAGGCCCAACGAGATCCGTTGCTCGTGTGTGTGCAGTCTGGTACAAAACACTCAGGTAGGACGGCGTAACGTTACGATTATAACGTAAGACTAAAGAAACAATGACAGACAGCCTCAGTAAAGTTAGCTTCCTTTCATTGAGAGAAAATGTGCGCCTTTGGGGTTCGCAGTCTTTGTAATTACGTATTTTCACAGTCTTATACCTCAACGGTTTTACATCAAACTGCGACTTTCTTTACTTTAAAATGTATCTTTTAAATTGACAGACATCATATGTGTAATTCAGGGCACAATTCAAACGAGATCAAAATATTTGTTGTCTCTCGCCATTGACTACCATACAATATTTTTCCGAAATAAGGTCCCATGGTGGTCGACCGGAAGGGGAGGGACTTAGGCTCTCTATATCCGTAGCACTGTTTGAATGTTGTGACAGTTGGTCGGTGTAGTATTAGTCCCGCCCCTCCTCCACTGTGATTGGATAAAACGCAGCGCTCATCACTGTCACTTTTACCCAGCCGTCCAAAGTTGAACATTTTCAACTCTCGGCGACCAGTCAAAAACGTGAAACGTGCCTCGTTACGCTAGTGGCGTTCAAAAAACACGGCGCTCCCATTGAAAACATACGCCAGACGCGTGGAAAAACGCTTTGGTGGACACAGCCTAAGAATGTAAACTAACTTGTGCCTCCAAGGTTTTCACTCTGGCCGCAAGCTTCTTCTCTTTGGCGTTTGCCTGGTCTAACTCCATGCGCGCTAGCTTCAGTTCCGCCTCCAGTGCTTTAACTTCCCTCTTACTGGCCTCAAGTGATTGCTCGAAATTTTTGTTCAGTTCCTGAGCCTCCACCAGCAGCTGCTTTTTACCGTTGTAGTGATTCATGGCTTTCTCCACCTGAGGAAGAACAATAAGACAGCCTTTGAGTTTTAAATAAGGGCAGGTGGTATCAAACAGGATCAATTCAGTTGTGCAATGAGGATTCTTCATAGAAACAAAGCAAGATCTAACTCAACACGGACCTGTGATTTGTAGTGCTCTACTGCTTCCGACTTCGTCTTCAGCTGTTCCAGGAGTTCCTTATTCTGTTCCTCCCACTGTCGGGACGCCTTTTTAAGAGCCAGGATGGAACCGTTTTTCTCCTCAATCTTCAACTCGAGCTCAGCTCGAATCTTCTGGGAGGCGTCACACTCCCTCTGGAGAGACTGGTTGAGAGAAGTCAAATGGCTCCTTTCTTGCCTCAGCATCTCCAAATTCTGCTGGCAGCCATCCAGTTGATGTTTGTTGGCATCAAGCTCAACAATCCTCTTCTCCAGTTCCTCCTTCGCCTGATGCATCTCAATGACGTCTTTTTCCTTTTGTTGGCACATCTCTTCCGTCTGCCTCAGCTTTTGATCCAAAGACTCCAAAAGATGTTTTTTGTCTGTAACCTCACGATTGGCAGTGTCTAGTTGTCTCTGTAGTGTTTCGACCTTCTCTTCAGACTGTTTGGCCCTTAATTGTTGATCATTCATTTCATTTTGAAGAGAACTTATTTGAGCTTCCCTTTCAGAGGCGAGAGCGGAGACCTCTTGTATTTTAGCCTGAAGTTCACATACGTCCTTTTCGAGGTCCTGGGCCTTTTTGCTAGACTCCTTTTGAAGCAACAGAAGCTCAGACTCCTTCTGAGAAGCTGCAGTTGTCAGCTCTGCCACTTGCGTCTTAAGAGCAGCCAAGTTCTCCACTAATGTGTTGTGTTTAGCCTCCAAAACAGACATCTCCTGACGCTTCCGGACTTCACTTTCCTGGTAACTGCGGATTTTATCATTGAGAGATGTTACTTCGGTTGACAGATGCTCTCTTTCTTTCTTTACCAACTCCAAATTCTGCTGGTGGCCCTCCAGTTGTTGTTTCTCAACAACAAGCTCATCAATCCTCTTCGCGAAGTCCTCCTTTACCTGCTGCATATCGAGAACATCTTTCTCCTTTTGTTGGCACAACAGTTCCCAATGATTCAGCTTCTGGTACAAAGTCTGCAGGAGTTGATCTTTGTCTGTGACTTCAAGAGTGGCTGTTTCCAATTGTCGCTGAAGGGTTTCTACTTTCTCCTCTAGCTGTGTGCGGAGATCATCTTCAGTTTTTTTGGCCTTCAATTGATCCTCCAACTCATTTTGAAGAGAAGCCTCCCTCTCAGAGGCAAAAATTGAGACTTGTTGGATTTTAGCTTGAAGTTCACTCAATGTTCTCTCAAGTTCCTCGCGCATGGCAGTCTCAAGCTCCTGAGCCTTTTCTCTAATACGTTCTTGTTCGTGAACCTCATTTTGAAGCTCAGAATTTTTCTGTGAGGCTGCAGTCGTCTCCTCTAATAACTTCTTCTCAAGGCCAGCCATGTTTTCTTTCAACTGGTTGCATTCTACCTCTAAAACAGACATCGCCTGCTGCTTTTGTACTTCAGTGTCCTGGTAACTGCGTATCTTATCATTGAGAGAGTCTACTTCAGTTGACAGGTGATCTTTTTCCCTCTTTACCATCTCCAAATTCTGCTGGTACTCCTCCAGTTGTTGTTGTTTCTCAACACCAAGTTCATGAATCCTCTTCTCCAGATCCTCCTTTGCCTGATGCAACTCCAGGACATCTTTCTCCTTTTGAAGGAAAAGCCCTTCCATCTCCTTCAGCTTTTGATCTAAAGAGCCCAACTGATCGTCCTTGTCTGCAGTACGATGACTGACCGCATCTAATTCTCCTTGTAGGTTGCCAACCTTCTCCTCTAGCTCTCTGCGGAGATCATCTTCAGACTGTTTGGCCCTCAATTGATCTTGTAACTCATTTTGAAGAGAAGCCTCCCTCTCAGAGGCGAGAGTTGAAACCTCAAGGATTTTAGCTTGAAGTTCACTCACTGTTCTCTCAAGTTCCTCACGCTTGGCAGTCTCAAGCTCCTGAGCCTTTTCTCTAATACGTTCTTGTTCATGAAGCTCATTTTGAAGCTCAGAATTTTTCTGTGAGGCTGCAGTCGTCTCCTCTAATAACTTCTTCTCAAGGGCAGCCATGTTTTCTTTCAACTGGTTGCATTCAACCTCTAAAACAGACATCGCCTGCTGCTTTTGCACTTCAGTGTCTTGGTAAGTGCAGATTTTATCACTGAGAGATGTCACTTCAATTGACAGGTGATCCCTTTCCTTTATCACCATCTCCCATTTCAACTGGTACTCTTCCAGTTGTTGTTTCTCATCAACAAGCCTCTTTTCCAGATCCTCCTTTGCCTGATGCATCTCAAAGATATCTTTCTCCTTTTGAAGGAAAAGTCCTTCCATCTCCTTCAGCTTTTGATCTAAACAGCCCAGCTGATCGTCTTTGTCTGCAGCACAACGATTGACCGCATCTAATTCTCCTTGTAGGTTGCCAACCTTCTCCTCTAGCTCTCTGCGGAGATCATCTTCAGCCTGTTTGGCCCTCAACTCTTGATCTTTCATCTCCTCTTGAAGAGAAATTACTCGAGCATCTCTCTCAGAGGCGAGAGTGGAGACCTCAAGGATTTTATCTTGAAGTTCACTCACTGTTCTCTCAAGTTCCTCACGCTTGGCAGTCTCAAGCTCCTGAGCCTTTTTTCGAAGGCTTTCTTGTTGGTGAATCTCATTTCGAACCAAGAGAAGCTCAGCATCTTTATGTGAAGCTGTAGCTGTCGCCTCAGCCAGCTGGTTCACAAGAGAGGTCAGGTTTTCCTGCAACACGTTGTGTTTGCTCTCCAAAACAGAGATTTCGTGTTGTTTCAGCTCTTCATTTTCACTGTAACGGCAGATCTGCTCTTTCAGAGAGGTCACCGCTGCTGACAGAACCAGCATTTCCTCTTGTTTCTCTGATGCGGCTGAAGAAGCCGAGTGAAGCTCTTGCTGAAGTTTTTTAACCGTCTCCTCATGCTCTTTGCGATTTGATTTGATCAATTCGTTTATTTCAATATTTTGTTCCTTCACAAGCTTCAGCTCGTGGTCAACAGAGTCGTACTCGTTCCTCAGATTTCTGATTTCTTCGTCCTTTAGGGAAATCTGCTCGGACAGTTCCAGAATGTGACTTTGGAGGCTTTCGATTTTAGTCAAAACCTGACTAACCTGGTTCTCTCCGTCAGTTTTCTCCTGTCTGAGAACATTTATTTGCCCCTGAAGGTCTCCAATGGCCTGCAGGTGCTCATCAAGCTCCTTCTGCAATGTGCATGCCTCCTTTTTCAAAGAAACATTCTCTGCTACCACTTTGTGATGCTCTTTCAGCTTCTTCTCATATTCCTGAACTGTGTTCTTGGCGCTTTGCAACTCAATAATCAAGGCATTCAGGACGTCCTGTTGTGATGCTCTCTCCACTTCCAAACCCTGGATTTTAGCATGCAGAGCATGAACCATCTTGTCTAAAGAGACAACCTTCCCCTCCAGCTCTTCTCTCTGTTGGCGGAGGTCGGCAGAGATTTTGATCTCCGCGGTCAGCTGCGCTTCCACTTGATGCAGACGAGAAACGTCACTTTCCAGAGCTGATATCTGCGCGGAGAGCATTTCTTTCTGACTCCGTAATGCCTCCTCTAGTGTTTCTCTCTCCAAACGGATGCTGTTGACTGACTGCTCCAGATCGAACACAACCATCTGTAGTCTTCTGGTTTCCTTTTCAAAAGAGGCTCTCTCCTCGGCCAACAAAGCCTCGACTTCCGTCTTCTCCTTCTCAAGACGGGAAATAGTATCCTGAAGCTCAGCGAGTTTAAGAGTCAGATCTGCCAGCTCCTGTTTAAGCTTTTCCCACTGAGAAAAACAAAAAGAGATTAAAAACGTTAGTCAAAATCAGTCAATTCTATGAAGATGTTTTGAGCTCTAAGTTGTTTCTTACAACATTTTCCTTTTAACAATCAATGCATGTGCTGAAAGAACATGAGCTTTAGACTCTGATTAACCCTGATTATTTTAGATTAAAGACAATATTGTGTATCATCATGATAAATAATTAGATATCAATCTGCATATCATGCTAATATTTAGTAGCTCTTTTGAAGTAGAGTCAGACCGATATTATCGGCCGATATTAGGCATTTTCCAAAATATCGGTAATCAATGGCTAATAAATGAATATTTAAAAAATAAAAATAAAAACGGACGAAACATGCTTCAATCATCTCTCCTTGGCCTGTTATATTGAAAATGTATGTTTTACAATTTGCAGTATGATGTTATCTATTGCTAAATTATGGCTCATCACAGACTAGCTAACCACAAAGCTAGCTAATGCCACTATCATCAGTGGAAGACCGCTAACGTTAACATTAATGAGCTTGGAAACCACAATGAACTTTTTCTGCCTAAATAAAGTAATGATTACTGTATTTATAACAAGCATATCTCTAGTTACAGTCCCTGCATTGTAAAATGTAAGTTTTACTTGCTAGGAGTGAACATTTAGACATAGAGAAAAAGTATCAAACGTATCTTGTGCAGAAAAGTTAGCTTTTCTTTTACACATGTGTGAAATCCAACAATATTTAATAAAAAATATATATATATATCGGCCGATATATCGGAATATTAAAACCCAAAAATATTTGTATCGGCATCGGCCTTCAAAATCCTTTATCGGTCGGGCTCTACTTTGAAGGCATCTTGAATAAAACAGCTAAATACTTAGCAAAGACCATACAAATAAAGACCTGAACCGGGTCCGGAAGCCATGCAATCTGTTTGTAAGTTTGTTAAACATAACATTTTAGACATACTGACCAAATTATAAGAATCTTTCCATCAGAAAACAAAATATAACCTTATGACAGAAAGACTATCTCACCTCCATGATGGGTCCCAAAACCTCTCCTCTCTCCTGAGACTGAGCTTTCAGGAGTTCATCCTCCAGAACGGAGATCTTTCCCTGAAGGATCTGCACTTGCTCACTCAGACACTCCTGAACAGGAGGAAGAAAACAATAGATGAATACAAACCAGTCAGGTTGAGTCCAAAGCAAAGAAACACGACATGATTAACGTAATTGAAATGCTCTACCCTGTGTGTGACGGCCTCGTTCAACTCGTGCTCCAGAAACTCCTTTCTGCTCCTCCACTCAGCCAGCGACGATTCATGAGCCAATGTGAGTTTTGTAACTTCCTCCTCGGCTCTCGCCAGCTGAGCGAAGGCGTTTCGCACCTGATAAGTCCAGTGTGAGAAAGAAATTTATTTTGTAATGAGTTTGCAAGACAGAACGGAAGGGGGGAAAATAAAAGTATCTCACCTGAGCGGCGAAAGTTTGGTTCTCCTCTGTTAGTTTATCAATCTTTTTGTCCTTCTGAGAGTTTTCGGTTTTTAAATCATGGCACTGCTTCACAACTTCGTGCACTCTGCGGAGAAGACTGTACGAGAAAAAACAGCTTTACAATAAGCCTTATTTCTCAGAATTAGCTAATGCATTAACTAACACAAACTAGCAATATATTTCATAGTGTTAAATAGTGCATTAATGTTGTTTATCAAACAAAAACAGAAAATCTCTCACTGCTCTTCACTGAATTGCTTAATTTTAATAAGAATAAATTTAATTTACACAGTGATTTGCAGTGCTTTTATACATTTGATTACTTTCCAATAGAGTCAGACCGATATATCGGCAGGGCGATATTATCGGCCGATTTTAGGCATTTTCCAAAATATCGGTATCGGCAGTTATAATGGCCGATAAATGAATATTTCAAAAATAAAATAAAAACGGACGAAACACGCTTCAACCATGTCATGTTGGAGTTGTATAGTTTGTCCACCAGAGGGCACTCTACACCGTCCCTGTAGGCAACACTAGTTTATAGCTAACCAAAAAGCTAGCTAATGCCTCTCTCATCAATGGAATTTAATGAGCGTTGTTAATTAATTAATGAGCTTTGGTTCATCCTCTGTTCTGTTGCGACAATAAAAGAAACAAGTTTCTTTTTAAAACATATCATCATATTATTTTAATTAAAACTCATACATAACTACAAATAACTAATGTTAGGGAAATCTGTTAATGTTTTGTGCGTTCCTGAAAAAATAAAATAAAAAAATATCGGCCGATATATCAAAATTTTGGATTTTAAAACCAACAAATATTTGTTTCGGCCTTCAAAATCCTTTATCGTCGGCCTCTACTTTTCAATTTATTTAGTATTTCTTATTTCTAGTGCTTGAAGGTTTTCAGGTAGGCCTATTTCACTTGTGTCTTTGTTCTATCGTAGGTTGTTTTCCATTATGCTTGTAATTAGTTAATTTTTTAAAAATCACCGTTAACTTTTCTTTAGTAAGCTTGAAAGTTTTTTTTTTTATAGGGAAGTATTAGTTTACAGTTTACGAAAGCAATCTGGTGCAAAACAAAGGTGTTTTCAACTACCTCTGGAAGTGGTGGAAAGGGGATGAGCTTAAAACATTTCAGACCCCGTTTACACCTGTATTTAGTATCGTCCATTTGTGTTCAGATCGACAAAAACACTTTTTACAGGGTATATACAGTATTCCTTAAGTTAAATTTACTACTTTTTAATACCTTTTTTACTACCTTCAGATTTTTTTTAAAACCATCACGACACTGAATTAAGTGTTAATCAGTAGTAACCTTTCTATTATTTACACAGATTTTGACATTTATAACATATAAAAATGGCAAAAGATCTGCTGCGTGACAGGATTTAATAGGGGAAACTGCGAAAATGCGACTAAAACGAATAATTTTATCAATTTAAACTAAATGTTGGATTCAATATAGTGTTCCTTACAACTTACTAAAGATCCAGTGATCCGTGGATATTGACATGCAGCCAGGAATCGTGTTGCCTGACATTTATGTTTGCCTGATTTCGACACCGGGGAAATAAAAGCAATATAGACCTAAACATAAGCAAATTTGCCTGTGAACGCTTTATGTAAATACAATATAGGCAGGTCTAAATCTGTGTGATCACTTGTTCACAGATGATGTCGATCGACCATTGAATATGGCGTCAGCATCAAACATAGACACAGACGAAAGATCTTTGATTGTGCCCAGACAAGCTAAAGCCCATATTTAAACGGACAAACGCAAACACAGAATAGGACACCTGATAGTCTGAAAAAAATAATACCTAATTTTTAAAAAATAATACCTCTCAGACTACATTTAACACTTTTAATGGCCTTAAATTTGACAATTTTGATTTATCACTTTTTAATACTTTTTAAAACCCCGCGGACACCCTGTTTTAATTCCAGACGGGGGTGGCCGATAGGACCAAAATAGTAATTTTATTTCACGATCACAATCATGCACTATATAATTAGTTTTGCTTTAAATTAAGGTATCTATGATTGAAATTTCATTATCTTGTCACCATTTTCAATATCATTTAACGCTCATGAGGTAAAAGGTGTTCAAACAGCCACAAAAGACCATCTACTCTCCGCCTACTGACCTGACTCGTAAACATTACAGGAAGAGTGCAAGCCAGACGGGGATTAAACTTTGTCGGCTCGTGAACAAAACATTTTAAACAAAAAAACTTAACAAGCACAATGTTCTTTTTCCATTCCTGATTTCTAACACACAAACACACATAGCGTTTGGCGAAATCTTGCATCTATCAGAGCAGAAACAAAAGCTGATGCTCTCTTTGATGCTCTCATTACATCGAAAGATCTGAAGGAATAAAAAAAACCAACATATTTACCCGCCTATAGACCCTGCCCTCGAATAAATCAGGACAGAAGTGGGCGATAAAGGACAAGAGACGGATTCAAACACCAGGTGTAAACGGGAATGTGTCTCCCTCGTTTGCTTGTGATCCGATCGACCAAAACACATCTTAATACCAGGTCCACCTTCCCCTTCTTGTGCCTCACCTCTCGTTCTTCTCCTGCAGCTCCAGGAGGGCAGCTTTATGGTCTTTCTCCAGCTCTTGTTGTTCTCTCAGCATTCGGTCCACCCTGTGCTGCAGCTGGACTATCAGACCCTCTGTGTGCAAAAGAGAGAGACATTCAGACAAATCCACACCAGTTTAGATAATTCACTCCAGACGGCATTTATAGATTACCTTTCTCTGAGATGATGTTGATCTGATCCGTCAGTTCTTTCTCCAGCTCGTCTCTCACATCTCCCTCATGTGCCAACTCTTTCCGGAGTCTCTTCAACTGGAAATGTGGTGTGCTCATTAAATCCGGCACTGGAGAGCTGGAGATCAGGGATGCATGGATAGTATTTTGGGATTTATCACTCAGTAAATTATCATTTACAAATCTATAATTTTCCAACATCAAGCAATACTTTAATGAAAGGGAAATCCTTTATGGTACATCTTTGATGCTTAAAGATTTACTCAATCTACGACATTTGTAGTGTAATGTTTATTACCACAAAAAATAGTTTTGACTCGTCCCGCATTTTCCTAAGAAAGGAAGGCACCTTTAATGGAAGCCAAGCCATTTTGAGGATTTAAAATCAGAAAATTATTTTTTTTTTCCCCATTTTTAAAATCTCTCACATAAATTTTCTGTTAAAAACGTGTGAATTCGTCGAGCTGTAAACTACTTTTTATAGTCGTTTTGGGTTTTTGGATTTATGGCATTGTCCTGTCATGCCAAAAAAGTTGTATAATTGTATATAACTTTGCATAGATAAGGTTAGTGAACCATTTTTCACAATAAAAAGGTTTATGCCAAATGTGTTGATTGACATTAAATAGTACTGAACATTTCTTAAAACATTAACTTAATGGTTTTAATGTAAACAAAAAGTATTTTTGATACGTACTTGCTTACTTGTTAGTATCACTGATAATGTGATTATAACTTTCTGAAGCTGTGACTCATTTAACATTTTAGATGGTTTAAGTCAAGAAGGCATTTTGTCCTTCTCTACGGGATAAGCGCAAAACAAACTGACCTGTCTGAGCTGGACGCCACAGTGCAAAGCTCTTGAAACTGAACTCTGGGAAGCCGCTGGAACCGGCTGAAGAGCGGAGACTCGTCGTCAGCGTACGATAACGAGCTGCCACTGCTCACACCGCTCGAGTTCACAACCGTCGGAACCGCTAGAGACAGAGGATTACATTTGGTGGAAATATTACAGACATCACCATACTTTTCCAGTTGAATGATCACTTTTTTTCTAGTACAGGTTACCAGAAATGTTATGTTTACATATGCAAATTGCAAATTAGGGATTATCTAATTAGATGTTCACCCATTTTCATTATTTCCAGAACAGAAATCCAAACACTGGATAAAGCCAAGTTTAAAAGATTAATTTTGTTGGCATAAAAAGGTAAACTTTTACAGAGGGGATTTTGATCTATTTTTCATCACTCAAATCAGAAAATATCGTCAACAACCAGAAAGGAATATATATATAATAAAATTAGGGTAATGGTGTATGAATAAACCCCTCTGAAGAAATACAACTGTAAATTGGTGTATATAAAGCTGCTGAAGTGGAGATTTCTGACTCTGTGAATGAGAAAAAAGCCTTTAAAGATATGTATTGTAATTGAAATCTACAGATAAAGTGCATCCACTAGTCTGAAACAAAAGGTTATGAAAACCCAAATAGCCCTTGCCTGTATTTACTTAAGCATTATCCATATTGCTTTTGAAAACACTGATGCACACAGTCAATAATGCTGAATAATGAACATGTGTTCAAACACTTAATCACATGACTACTTACAGTCTTGGTCTAGAAACTGATCTAAGCCTTCGTCTAACGACAAACCATCAGGATCAACTTTAACAAAACGAAACATGGATGTAATCTCCGGCTGACAGAAAGAAACACAAAAGTGCATTTGTTAAAGAGTGACAATTTCAAAATGAGATGTATTGAGTAACACTAGATATACAGAGAGCGAAGGATCTAGCGGTCGTTAAAGACTCACCAACTCTGTTCTTGAATCCAGGGGTAACAGGTTGCCCTTTTTAAAACTGCAGTAACAAAGCAGAAGCATCACCTGTGCACAGATAAACACACAACATTTAATCCCCAATTTCATTAAAGGAACAATTCAATCCAAAATTATTTTACATGCCATCCATCTATAATTTTCAGTAGGAGCGGCTTTTAAATCAGTGTGTTTCAGACTGACTGTGAATAGAGGAGCCGCTATGGACATTAAAACATTAAAAAATGTATTATCATCTATTTAATATAATAGATTTGGATATTTTTATTCATTTAGTTTGAAACCTCCTAACTTAGAGCACAAGTACCTTGGCAAGCTGGAGGTCCAGGTCAATCCCATGACTGATTTTCTGTAAGATGAGGAAACTTTGTCTTTTGGTGAGGTGATATTTATCTGCATATAGAAAAAGAAAGTTTAAAAACAACCTCTTCGTACCTTAAATTCTAAATACAGAAAAATGCTTGATTTTTTTTAATAAATAACATAAATAAATATTAATACATGTTATAAATAATAATAAATATTATACATAAATATTTTTTTTAATAAAAAACATTTGTGCACATCAATCTGGCAAACATTATAGTTATGACCGATGTTGAGATTTCAAAATTTATATAGCCCAAGTTACTTCTAATGCAAGTGCCGTACCACAACCACATTTTTATAAATGAGTGACAAGTATTTTCTCCATTAACCAACATTTTGACCCAAATAGAGCACAATGTCACTACTAATAAACTGTTTCTCATTAATTTCACAATGTCTACTAAATTAACTAAAACTACAGATGTGGTACAAGCATGAAATTGTAGAAAGAAAGAAAGACGAGAGCACAGATTTAAAACTCACCATGCAAATCATTGAAGATGATTTTCAATTTCTCATCCAGGGATAAAGTCTTTAAAACCTCAATGTTCTCCTCACCGTTTCTACAGTAATGGATGAGGAATTAGTCCGAGGCAAAATATGTTGCAAGTCATTTCCATATGACAATCTCAAAATGACAACTCACAGTTTGCCGAAGATCTCCAGGAGTCGGACTCCATCTCTCAAATGAACGAACTCCCAGATCAGCTTCTCTGGAAACATGGCGTTCATCTGTCAAAAGGACAACCGTCAATATTAAGATCTCTTGAAACTTTACAAGGCAAATATTTTAGATGTTAAAACTATAACAGACATTAAAACATTACACATGACAATAGATCCATACAACTACCAAGACAGCAACATAGTGTCGGCTCACATCAGGGGCTGGTTTTACAAAGATAGACATTGACTAAGTTTGTTGTGAAATCCAGACGTGGGCTGGATCTGGGTTAACACCATGCTACTATGTCATTATTCTCTTAATTTATTCTTGAATAAAGAAACCAAAATGATATGCAAGTTCTGTTCATCTGTGGATGGATGACACACAGTAGAATTTAAGCAATACTTTGTGAGGTTTTTTTATTATTTACCTATCATATTATTAAACCACTTTTAAACAAAATATTACTTATAATTCTGCATGAAATCCAAAAGGAACACATTTGTGTCAATACATTAAATCAAAATGAGAGAAATGAGAAAAAAAGTCTTACCCATATCAACAGTGGTCCTGCCTTGGTCCTATTGAACCTCATGGTGGACTCTATAAAACATTTTAAATCCGTTGTAATGAAACCAGCAAGATCACACAGATTATGAAGTGTGCATGCTTTATGTTGACACTGTTGTTAATCTACTTCCGTATAACAGATACTGTAACAGCCCAAAGAGAATATTTCTTCAATGACATTGCATGACATTTGATTATTTTAATCATAATAAACAAAACTCAAACCTATGACACATATCGGTAAACCTTAGTGTACATTATAGCTTTAATATGACAGTGCAAAAAACACGAATACAATTAGCATTACATTATTATGCTCGACCAGTACGTTTTTGCTTTGTTTGTTTACCCTGCAGCGTTTTGTCCGCTTACATTACCAATGTTTAAACAACACATCGACCGAGGCAGAAATACTCTCCTCATAAAACAACCTAAAAGCTAAATATACGTATTTATTAATAAGAATTATGTGTTTTACCGTGATTTCGGGTTTAGTCGAAGCAAAGATGCGAGTCTAGTCCTTCACTCAAACATTTTCAAATTCAAAACTCACAACGACGAACTGAATCTGAACAGCTATTGGTCATCACATGATGACGCAAATCAAAGTAGCCAATGAGAGCGCAGCTTCGTCCGCAACGCCCTTTGTAGGAAGTCTGCAGTTTAGAATGAAATACATCTCCCAGAATGCAATAGGATACGCGTTGTTTTCTATGGTAACGTTGTTGCGGTCCTGGCGTGACCCTGATTAAAGAACACCTAAAATTACGACGACAATTTAGAAATTTATTCATTCATTATAATAACGTTATAGTAACTCTATGTAAATCCATCTTTTTTTGCTTTATACTCTTGGTTTCTAGACTAATCAGTGTTTGTACTCTTCCATCTATTATTTGTAGTATTTAATCTTGTTTTCTGCAGTTTTGGGGTTTTGAACATGTTTGGATCTCCAGTGGACTTTTCCTTTAAGGAGCTCAAAACAATTCCAGGTGTGTTTCTACGGTACTTTTATTATTTTGTTTTTCGAAAGTTTTGCTTGTATCGCACTTCTTAATATTTAGATGTTCAATTTTTCAACATTAGGAACGTATTTTATTTCCAGAAATGAGTCACGATGTCGAGTGAAACAAAATAGAACAGAAAAAGAAGCGAATCATAGACAGTAGGGAATAGAATTCTTTAACGAGTCCTTCCTTTGAGTCGGATCTTTCCAACACATTAAAAACATAGTAGTTCAAAATATATTTATAATAACACACACTCACATAAATATATATACATAACATTGGGGGGTGGACATTTTTTTATTTTATTTTTTTACAATAATTGAAATCAGAAATGTTACTTGAGCTGCAAATCATCATAATAGAGTGATTTCTGAAGGATCATGTGACACTGAAGACTGGAGTAATGATGCTGGAAATTCAGATTTGATCACTGGATCAAATAATTTATTAGATTTCTCCACAGAAAAAATATTATCAATCTGTATCTGTGTACAAATATTGATTGCAGAGCATTGCTTTTCCTCTAAAGCACTATTAACTTTCTTTCCATCCCTTTTTTCTTCAGACATTCTTTCTGTTGTGCCGAATCCAGGCGCTCCTCGGCTAAAGCGCGACTCAGAGCAGAAGTTCCTCAGCCGGACGCTCAGACTCAACAACAACTTCATCTCAGACTTGTCAGGTCTGACGGACACAGTCTCTGCTCTGTTTGCTGAGCCGACACATCTGGCCTGGCTTGACCTCTCCTTCAACAACATAGTTCACATCGACCCAGTACGCACTTCACCTGTGTCTAGCAGTTTGTGTGTAACTGAGGCGTCCAGATTGTGGAAGATCTACATTCACATGTCATTCTCTCTTTCCGTCAGGTCCTCACTCAACTTAAAGAGTTACGTCTGTTGTATCTCCATGGAAATTGTATTTGTAAGTTGTCGGAAGTGGATAAACTTACTGTGCTGCCGTCTCTCCATACCATCACTCTGCACGGCAACTCCATAGTGACCGAGCCTGACTACAGGTATGGTTGAAGGTCAAAGGGCATACCAGGCATAAACATTTTTTACCAGTCATGAAAATATTTTTGCTAAAACAAGGAGTGATTGCGTCTTCTTTGGCTTATGTCGAGCGTCACGTGACCAAACCGGAAAACGGGTCTCATCGCATCCGCTTGTCAGAGAAGGTGTTAACGGCCGTAAGAACTGACTACGATATCTATGGATTTGTAAGGAAATCAGCTAACCTACCTATTTCACTTTGTTATAGGCGTTTTATTCCATTTAAATATCTAAACATTACTGTTAAGAATAAAAAATATAAAATGTTTAAATATCAATCTCCACATGTGAGGGATATTGGTTATGCTAATCTTTGATCGCTCCTTTTAAGTTATCTTGATTAAAACGCAAAAAATTTCGTGAAGCACATACAAAAGATCTGGACCGGAAGCGACGAGACCCGTTTTACAGAGAATGCGGAAGTAAGTTGTGCATAAAGCCTATTGGGTATTGTCAAGGCTTAAAGGACTACAGATGGAAATAGGACTACAGATGGAAATTAGCATAGTGCTAAATCTGGTGCAGCCATCTTCTTAATGTAACTGCACATTGTCCAGTTATAAATAAATTAAACTAAAAAAAAAAAAAAAAACTTTCATGATGACGCAGTGCTGGCCCGTCAAGGCGTCAACTGTCCCGAGCGTCGTTCACATTTGTTAACTTTTATGCATTGTTAGAATTCATAAAAATGTTACTGACCAACTGGCGAATGACACCGTTTCATACTCGCTAGTGCTGTCTTTTGTGTTCATTTTAGGCCCTGTGCAATTCAGAGAGCAGAAACAAAAATGATAAAGGCTGTCGTCATTTTTCACCCTCAAATCGTTCCAAATCTGACTTATTTTGTTCTGTGCAGCTCAAAAGTTCAGCATGACACGTCTGATAGTGAGTGGATAAAAGCTCAGTACAGCGTTCATGCAGTAAACACATCTTGCTGTATCTGAACTCTGTGATTTTCCACTATGGATCTCTGTACAACAGGTGTTAAAATGCGGTTAGGATCCAGTTACCAACCTCTGCTGTCCTGTGCACAGCAACAGTAATCACAAATAGTTCTGATACACACACGGCATGTGTTCAGACATTTCCCAGCCCATAGTTTATAATCAAGGACATGTCCAGGTCTGCTCTCACCTCACAATCAAATTAGACCATATAGCAAAGCCTATTTTATACACCTTGCATTGAAAGTATGTTTTAAGGTCAAGCACAGAAATTCACATTTCTGCACTGCAAAAACAAAAATATGTATACATCATGGATTTATTTGTTGTACTTCCATTAATTCATGAAAAATATAATGAAATGTTAAAATCTTATTTTTAGGGTCAAATTCGTGGGACCGTGGTGGTGTTCGTTTATAGCTTTTTACTTCAGCCAACTGCAATTAATCTTTAAAATTCATAAGGGTTGTGGTCATCTGTGATAATTACCTTGATGGACAAAATGTGAAAGTATCATAAACTTTTGTTGATCACAGAACTTGTTTTTAGCGATATTCCAACAGCCTATGGGAAAATCCTATGGGTTTTTGTCGAGTGATGCTAACTGTTGATTAGCTTAACTCACTTCAGTGAGTAGGTCACTTTTACTCGACCCCATGTCATCCAAGATATCCATGTCTTTCTTTCTTCGGTTGAAAAGAAATTAAGGTTTTCGATGAAAATATTCCATTATTTTCTCCATATAATGGACTTCAATGGGAACCAAACAGTTCAAGGTCCAAAAGACCTTTCAGTGCAAACTGTTCAAAGGGCTTTAAACGAGTCCAGACGATGAATAACGGTCTCATCAAGTGAAACGATAACTCATTTAATAAATAATTAACAAAGTTTAAGTTTCATAAGCTCAATTGGTCACCTTGCTCTCTTCTGTGATGCATGTTTGTGACTCTCCTGTTCGAACTCGTTCATCAAAATGAACAATTTTTTTCCCGAGTCAATTCGTTCGTTTCATTCGTTGAATGAACCAAATGACATGAAAAAAGATTTGTTCATTTTGATGAACGAGTTCGAAGAGGAGTCACAAACATGCATCACAGAACAGAGCAAGGTGAGCATTTGAGCTTATAAAACTTAAACTTTGTTATTTATTCTTTAAATGAGCGATCGTTTCACTTGATAAGACCCTTATTCATCGTCTGGAATCATTTAAAGCCCTTTAAACAGTTTGCAGTTTGCACTAAAACTGTCTTTTGGACCTTGAACCATTTGGTTCCCATTGAAGTCCATTATATGGAGCAAAATCCTGGAATGTTTTCATCAAAAACCTTAATTTCTTTTCGACTGAAGAAAGAAAGACATAGACATCTAGGATGACACGGGGGCGAGTAAATTATCAGCAAAAGTTTTTTTAGAAACTCTTCAATTCACTTATTGCTATACAACACAAGTCGCTAATAACAAGGGCTTCTCAATTCTACACACAGGCCCTACAAATGGTAAAGTGTTACCAATTTCTCAGTTTTGAAGTGCTGAATTGCTCAGTATTGTGTATGAAATCACACACAAACGTTCAGTATTAGAGGTTTGATTATTCCACTAAGTTGCTTTTCTGTCTCTCTTCACAGGGCACATTTGATCGCCACTCTTCCTCATGTGAAGATGATTGATTTCAGTGCAGTGACCAAACAGGAACGAGAGTTGACTTCAGTTTGGCAAAAGAGCAGAAACACACGCAAATCCACGAGTCAAAGCAAAGTGGATTGAGCCTTCCTCCTCCGACACCATGTCATGTTTCAGATTGCTTGGGTTTTATGTCTAATGAACATCAATGTTTATTTGCAATGCTTTGATCTACCACAGTTAAGTTGCATTTACTAAAACCTCACCCAAAACCGTATAATGGTTGCAGGACTGGAGTTACTTTAGTCAACTGGAGTGTTTCTTCATTAGTTGATGATGAAGTCACACGGATAAGTGGTGAAACATCTGAAGCAACAGAGAAACGTCCACTAAAGCAATCTGGAAGTGTTGCATGCAAGGCACATTGTACTCGCCAGGTATGTCCGCACATTCAATAAAATAATACTTTACAGTTTTGATACAGTTTCGAAAGTCTTTAATGCATAATTTCATTCAACAAAACAGTATTAACAGAATATTGAGATTAAATTTTTGGTACTAGCCTAAGAAACGAGATCTCTGTAAATCAGGTAGTATTCCACATTTAGGATAACAAACAAACTTGAACACTTATTAGTTCACTGCAACAAAAAAACAAAAAACAAGCCATCTTGAGTCTTGCAGCGTATTTTATCCCTTTAAAAACCTCAAAGAAAGTGAAATGTGCCGATCTAGAGCGCCAATGGTGCCACACGGTCTGTACGCGTGCAAAAATACATAAAATCAAAAATAAATAATTACACAAACATACCGTGTGGCATTTCATAACTCGGTTAAGAAGAATGGCAGTTCGCTAGTGCTTTCCTCGGATTTCGGCACAAAAAAACAACAAAACAAAATAGTTTGACTATGTTAAAGCAACTGCATAATATATGTTTAATTGTTTTAATTACATTAAAAGTGGAACAGGCAAGGTAAAAGTGTCCCTGTTTGCTTAGCTAAAAACAAGCCACTGATCAAGAAGCCTTACAACTAAGGCATAATGCAGCCAGGGGGCGCCGTAGAGCCGCTTACTCTTCCGCTAATCACTCTTCTTGAATCATTTTACACTTTGTACATTAAAGGCATTGACAAAAAACACGTAATTTACAAACTGCCGCCCGCTCGCAACCGTTCAATCCCGCCGCCCCATCCAAAACTCTCTGAAACGACAGTGTGTTTATTTGTTAGACGGGCTTCACAGCCCTGGCTCGGTTTAACCAGCGTCCGCAGTTTCTGACGGTAAAAGAAACCCCGTCTCCTTTCCCTTCGGTCACAGAAGAGCCGCTTTAAAGGATTCGAAACCTCGCCGCAAATTAACCAGTGTTGTTGATATGACATGCGGTCACTTGTTCTGTTACATTTACAGTCCGCCAAGACTTGGCAAATGGAGAAAAATGATGCGGATTAGCTAAAAATGCTAATTAAGAAGGTGTAAAGTTGCAGGACATCCCATACTTTGAGTAGGTAACCGTAATAGACTTAAACTTACACCAACCGGTGATCAATTTGATTGACTTTTTTTGATTGAGAGCGTTCTGCTTCCAATGATGAATTCAATTAAAATGGTTAAGTGTGTTACTCAGGTTAGATAGATGTGTTATTTATGCATGTTGACCATATTCATCAGCATCCTTGACATACATTTATGTGATTTAATTAGGAATAATGAAGTCTAAACCACAGTGATTCCAGAGCCCTACAGGCCAACGAATGAATTACGTGCAGAACCCCAGCATGTGTGTTAAGACGACCCAGCCGAACTGAGTACAAGTGTAAGAATAATTGCTAAGTTTGGATGCGCTATTGGTTTAACAATGAATATCAAACAGAAAAAGAACAAATAAAACTAAAATATGCAATCGTAGCAGCTTGACACTTGACACGACTGTCGAATTCTACATTTGTGTTGATTAATGCATGAACACACCTGAAGATCTACCGGTAACTGATCAAACCACTGCGATCAGACGGTTTCCCCCTCTCGGATCTGCGCTGCGGCCCTGAAGGGTCTCGGGTGACGGATTTACACAAAGAGCTCTGGGTTGGGGTGAATTTGTATTTATCTGCAGGACATTCAGAGAACAAAGACATGGGCGTCTGCATATCAAGAAGTTTGGAAGGAGAACAGAGGAGGGAAAAGGGCCAGAGAGAGAGACAGAAACAGAGAGTGTGGGGAGGACAGGGTCCATTTTTCTTGAATCATGGTATAGCAAACTGCACCACCAGCTCTTCCTTGGCATCTACTTTGATTTGTGAGATGGCGCTGTAGGCGTACGCAGCGATCTTTGAGACCTGACGAGGAAAGAGCACAGCAAATCAAACAAAACACTGAAAAAAGTGCATTTAAAGGGATACTCCACTTTTTTTAGGAAATAGGCTCATTTAACAAATCCCCCAGAGTTAAACTGTTGAGTTTTACCGTTTTTTTAAATCCATTCAGCCGATCTCCGGTTCTGGCGGCACCACTTTTAGCATAGCTTAACATACATCATTGAAGTGCACAAGACCATTAGCATTTCTCCCAAAAAAATGACCAAAGTGTTTCTATATTTTTCCTATTTAAAACTGGACTCTCCTATGTAAAGTTGAATGTAAAGTTGCGATTTTCTAGGCTGATATGCAGGGAACTATACTCTCATTCCTGCGTAATAATCAAGACACTTTACTGCCGTACCATATTGCAACTTTACATTTTCCGTCTGTCTTAGTGCACGATGTAACTGTAGAAGAGTGGTAAAGAAAAGGCTAAAAGTGGTGCCGCCAGAACTGGAGATCGGCTGAATGGATTCAAAAAAGGTAAAACTCAACAGTTTAACTCTGGGGGAGTTGTAAAATGAGCCTATTTCCAAAAAAGTGGAGTATCCCTTTAAAGAGATACTTCACCTCTGGAAAGATGAATGTGTATAAATAGGTCATTTATGTAGAAGAGATGTGAAATTATTTCTAAATTTGGAGCTATCTAGACTGAGAAAAGCCAGAAAATGTATTTTTGGCTTATGTGGATGAAAGACAACAACTCCCAGAATGCACTTGCTTCACTGCCCTAGGAGGCCACGCCCATCGGTAAGAGAGCGCAGTAGTTAAACAAGTGTAGGCTACTAGTGAGTCTCCGTGATGAGTCTGCCCCAAAATGTGTTTCCAGATCGCCCAAAATGTCCGGGATTCGGATTTTGCGTTCTACAGTCGCCATTCATTATGTTTACTGTGGCGAGCGGGACGGGTGAGGGCCGCGGGAGCCCTAAAAAAGCCCAAAAAATTAGGGCTGTCAAACGATTAATCGCGATTAATCGCATCAAAAATATAATATTGTGTTTACATAAAATATGTGGGTGCACTGTGTATAATTATTTTATATATATATATATATATATATATATACACACACATGCATGTATATTTAAGAAAAAAATATTATTTATAAATAAAATATTTATATATAACATAAATTATATATAAATCTATATACAGTATATACATGAAAATATTTCTTAAATATATACAAGCTTGTGTGTGTATTTATATATATAAAATAATTATACACAGTGCACCCACATATATTATGTAAACACAAACTTTTATTTTGGATGCGATTAATTGCGATTAATCGTTTGACAGCCATAGAAAAAATACATAAATCTCTCGTCTCAGGGGGATATGTGGGTGAAAAGCATGGTAATTCGAATATACTACAGGTTTCCTACTAATACAAAGCTTAATGCTAAATCCTGAAGCATCCTGTTAATGTTCTTTCTTACATTCTTAATTTATATACACTACTGTGAATATTAATACAGTACTGTGACCCTGTATGGTCAGAAAGAGTTTTATTCAGCAAGGATGCATTGCATTGATAAAAAGTGACATTTATAAAAAGACATTTATAATATTACAGAAGACTTCCATTTCAAATAACTGATTTTCTTTTGATTCAGAGAATCCTGAACAAAAAAATGCATCATCGTTTAGGGCTGCACAATTAATCAAATTTGTAATTGCGATTACAATTATGGATGCCACAATTATGTAATCGTTCAAACGCACAATTATAAAAAGTCCACTTACATTATTCTGTGTGCGTTATTCTTGTGTTTTTTTACAGCTTATCTTAAGAGTTTTTACCCTATTGTTTTAATTTTAGTTAGTGTAACATTATAATTATAATTAGCATTAAAGCCACACTATCTAACATTGTTTACTTAAAATATTGTTTCCAAAATCTTATCAGTGGTTCATCAAGTCGTAACAGGGTGAAAAGCACTTCTGCCATATCCTGACGGGGTCTGTATCACTTTTACTGGCACTATGTAACTTCGGGGTTCGGGCAGGAACCAGACCACAAAAAGAACTACAAAATTGTTTACATCAAGTACTACAATAGTCATTATTTTGTTTTTCTTCGTTTCTGATGTCACAATATATCATCCCTTCATGAAATCATGTAAAATACTCTACCTTGTCTGTAGACATCGTTCATTCTAAAGCCGGTGCTGGATAAACAGCGAGCATGCATGCGACGATAGGCTAAATTATTTACGACAGCGGCAATGGACAATTTCGTTTCCAACCAGTAGGGCGACCGAAGAGGAAAAGTTACTTGGTGTTACTTTAAACCATAGAAAAGCATTGAAAGTTTTTCAGTAGTTTTCAGCCGTTTTATTTTGATATAACAATTTGCATGCAGTCACTTCGAACAATGGCATAAAGCTGTTCAAAACATCATTCAATGTAAATTGTGATAATCGTAATTAATAATCGCAATTATAATTTCAAGGTAATAATCGACAATTATGATTTTTGTCATAATCGTGCAGCCCTATCACCGTTTTCACAAAAATATGAAGCAGCACAACTGTTATAAACACTGATAATAATCAGAAATGTTTCTTGAGCAGCAAATCAAGCATATTAGACTGATTTATGAAGGATCATGCGACACTGAAGTGCCTTTCTAAAGAATGTCTGTCAATGTTTGCATATAATATGCTTGTAAGGCTAGTCTTAGCGATTTATGCAACTGCAGGCATAAACCGCTAAGACTAGCCTTACAAGCTAAGCATCAGTTGTTTGTATGTCATCATGTGATAGGGTGATTTAGATAACGTGAATCTGACCTGCTGTACATCTGCGTAGGGCACCAGGTCAGCGGCGAGCACCTGATGAGGTTGGCTGGTCAATGACGGGAGAGGAACCGGCTTCTTCTGAGACAGCGTTCTGCTCAACACCTCCAGCTTTGTGCTTTAACATAAACACACACCATTCAGCTAAATACACTTACATTTACATTTGATTCGACATGAGTAATTAATAACAGAATTTTCATTTTTGGCGGAAGTAACTCAAATTTGAAGCCATTTAAATTTGATTCCGATTATTTTTATTTCATGCCATGTCAGCAGTCAGAGCTATTTTCATGGCAAGAATGCATTTACAAAAATACAAATTTCATATAAATACAACAAAAACAAAACAAATATAAACAAGTAGTCATATTATACAATATATTTTTTTTTTAAATTAACATATGATAGAAAATCCAGAACCTTTTCAGGCATAATCTCGTTAAATATGTCCTTCAAAAAAGAAACTTCATAAAAGAGCTTTCGGCTTGCATTAAGTCCAGGGCAATCTAATAAAAAAATGTTTGACAGATAAGGGAATTTTACAACACATACATAAATTTGGGTCTTCACCTTTAAACAAAAAAGCATGGGTCAAACTTGTATGACCCAAACGCCAACTGGTGTAGACCACTTGATCAAATCTAGTTTAAAATTGATAGAAAGTCTATTTATCATTTCCGGATGAATTTCATACAACTTTTTATTCTTGCACATATTCCACTCTTCTTGCAAATTTATTTAAAATATCATTTAAATTTGAACCTAAAATACCGATGTTGTTAAGAAAGTTGGTTACACTTTATTGCGATAGCAACTACGTGTCAACTAACTCTCATTAGAGTATTCGTAGAGTGTTGGGGATTGAGTTAGTAGGATAAGTTGACGTGTACTTGCAAAGTTACATCTAGTCAGTACTTGGCAGCAATAAAGATATTAAGCAGACAGTCTACTAATACTCTGATGCCTGCATGTAGTTGCAAACCCACTTATAGTTAATAGAATTGGACATTTGAAATAAAGCTTTACCAAAAAAAGATGTTCGACATCTAGCGTTGCAAGGTTATTTACAATACTGTTAGTACACCGTAATAGAAAACAAATAGAAACCGTCTTGGGTATTTTATTACTATTAAACCCTCAAAGAAAGAGAAACGTGACTTCCGCTGATCTACTGTACATCAGTGGCATTTGAGAAGAGCAAACACACCTGTACTGTCTGGCTTTGTCCATGTATTCATGTTGCTCCATGCCTTGGGAATCCACAGCCGACACGTCAATTATGTTCCTACCCAAGAGAAAAACAAAAGGTTTTCATCTACCAACAGCCCTCACTGCAGAAAACTCACCGCAAAACATGCTTTTCTTGCTCGTTTTCTAGGGAAATAAATCAAAATGAAGAGTTTTAGCTTAAAACAAGCTAATTTATCCGCCATTGGGGTAAGAAAAATAGTATTTTCCCTAGAAAACGAGACATAATGCCTTATAGCCTTTTACTACTTTAGTAAATGCATCTTGATTTAAGAATTTTTAGACATTTAAATACTGAGTCAGAAAGGCATGTTTTGCAGTGTGTGCTACATGAGGACAGTGTGTAGTGTGTGTCGTACAGGGCTGTGCGCTGCAGGATGACCGTGAGCAAGGCCTGCTCGTCTGTCCGGTTGGACGAGAGGCTGTCTGCGTTTCGCTCCGAGCCATTGGTGGGCTTTTGGTCCGGGTTTGGGTTAGGAATCAATGGCCTCACCTCGTCATTCTTCTGCACAAAAGGGTCAAGAGGTCAAAAGCATGATCATTTTCAAGAGGGCAACATGTCAGTGACCATATGTCTGCAGCTTTTCAACATTTCAATTGATGAATCTTACTCCAAAACCTAAATGCTGCAAGCTTTTCAAACTAAAGGGATGTTTAACGACATCAAATGCTTTGTAAAAATCAACAATAAAAAAATAAAAACCACATCACTGTGATCGAGTGAAAACATGTCTCCCGGCAGCAAGTTTTTACATTTAGAAGGGAAACAAAATTGACTTGACTTTAATCCCAGGATGCTTCAGGTTTGACTGAACCTGTCATACGTATACTGTAAGTTAATCTGGATAGCTTTGCTAAATGACTTCCTCCATCATATTCCCAGACTCACATCACATAACCAAACCGAACCTTCCCAGAAATGATCGATTTAGACAAAGAATACATTTCTTTACATTTTCCATTACTTTTTCCAACTGTTAGGTAATCATGTATTAAGACCAGAGGTGTAAAAAGTACCTGAAAACCACTTGAGTAAAAGCACTGATACCTTACAGCGAAAATGACTCATAACAAGTCACCGATTTCAATTCACCTTTATTAAATCTCTTAAAGTACCTGATATGTACTTAAATATTTAACCCGTAGTGAATGCAGGCTCAAAGATGCACTCGTCCTTAACACCTAAGAGACTTACCAGTGAAAAACAAGAAACTGTTGGTTTGTGAGGAGAGCAATGAGCAATCACATGTTTATTTTCTAAAATCAAAATAAAACTGAACACCTTGAAATCACAATAAATCAAGGTCGACACAACAGCCTCTTAAACGCCAACACACACTCAATCTCAGCTAAGATCAAGTGCTTAAAAAGGGCATAGAAATACAATGTCTCTTCGATATGACAGATACATAATAAAACAATGAGTTGTTAGATTAAATATTGAAAGCCTACTTGCACTGGAGAAGCTGGTTTCGGCCTCAGCTCATAAGCAGGGTATCTGCACATTTTTAACAGCAAATTTAGTGACTTTTAAGACCTTTTTAAGTCCTCTAAAAGGCAAATTTAAGACTTTACCAAGACAAAAAAAAAGGAAAACATTCAGCATGACACGACAGTATTAATTATTTAATAAGCATTATTAATTTTGGCAGCCATTTTTGTTTTAGTCTTCAGATGGAAATGCTTATTGGTCTTAGTCACATTTTAGTAATTTTGTCTTTCACAGTTTTAGTCTAGTTTTAGTTGACAAAGTCATTGCATTTTTTGTCAACTTTTAGTCATTACTTTAAAATTTTAGGTCCGAACGAGAAATTTAAGACCTCCTTATTGTAAATTGCAGATTTTAAGACATTTTAGGACCTTAAAAAGTGAACATTTTATTTAAGATATTTTAAGACTTTTTAAGGACCCGCGGGGACCCTGATAAGTGAAAAACCAGCGATTCAGAAACTACCAATTAGCTTTGTTGACGAGTTTGGGTGAGTAAAGGCGAAAAAGACACGATCTCGTACCTTCAGTGGCCGACATCGCTTCTTATAGCAGAAATAAACTTCTGCAGAAAAAGTTTGGTGCCATGCGAAATGTACCAAGTTAAACTGCATTACAAATGCAATTAAATAAAGAGAGCATAATCTTACTTAAAAATTAAGTCAAGTAGAGAGTAATAGTTCCTGATATACTCAAAAAAACTATTAAGTATCCAAAAAGATGCTTGCGTACAGTAACTACATTTTCTCAAATACTTTACACCTCTTATAAAGATCAATTTGTAGAGATTATATGAAGCATTTTATGGCTTAAAAACAAGTAGATAAAAATACAGCGTGGTCCAAACGAACAAGTTATTTGTAAACAATGTGTTTTAAACGTTTGATATAATAATATTACAAAGAATTTAGAGAAATTTATATTGAGAAGATTATCTAATTGGCATTTTTATTCATTGGTTTAAAATCATGAATCACATATTTTCAGTGTAACGTTACTCTATGACATTTGCTCAATTATTAGATATATTTCCTAGCCTGGATTTGAAAACCAACTGATATTAATATCACACTTTCCATGACATTGAGAGCCATGAATGCATAATTTCCTCGTACATGACCACATCACATGTCAGATCTAGGGGTCAGATCCACACACACTCTCAGTTTATGATATTTCCTATGTCTAATCATAATGGATTCAGTAGTGAAACCAATAACTCTGATTAGAAAAACAATCAAATGAGGCATTAGAGTAAGTTTGGTGTTAGTTTTGAAACACACACACACAATATTGGCCTGTTTGTGTAGCCAGAACAACAAACACACACCAGTAATACTAAATGTGTGCTGTATGTTGTTGCTGTAGGAATACAAACGCCACATTCAGCAGTGTTTTCCAGTTGTTATATGTGTGTTTTGATCAAAACTCCTCTACCTGCTCCGACGTTTCGCTATCGCTGCTGAAACAGCACCCCATGATACACGTCCAGCAGGTTCAGTCTCTCTTCTGTGGGAGTTTTTCGTCTCCTGCGCGGTTTTTATTATTTTGTTTGTTGGCTTTGAGGAGCTTCGTTGCAAACGCAAGGACCATCACATGACAGCGCTGCTAGTCGTGTCACGTGACTTCCGTTTTCAAACACAACTGCCAGGGTACGTCATTTCCGCCCGTCGCGTGACGGCGCAGAGCCGTTATGTTCGTTAACGACCGATATAAATAAATAAATAAATAAATAAATATAGACGTCGTATGAGATTTCTTCGTAATTGTTTTACTCTTATAAGTTTCTACGCGATTGTTTCTATTTGGCTTAATTTCAGGGGATCTTGTAAAACACGTTTTTAGGAAGATATTCGCCAATATAACGTTATTAATAATATATGAATGTAATTATAATGAATATTGGCTTACAATAAGAATAAACATATTGGCTTCGTAAAAGTTTAGCTCTCTAAATTTTCTTATATTAAAACATTTTTACAAAATATCTTCTTTTATCATTAATCTTAAAGGAATTGGGAATGGCTTTTCTATGCTATAAATATTGACAATGCACTGTCGTTGGAATTTCTCTTTAAACAGTAACAAATTTAAATTTTCAAGAAATAAGCAACAGCCCAAATCCCTTTGGATTTCCAAAGCGTGGAGTTATATTTGAACAATACAGTTTCAAATTTCAATTTCAGTTTCTTGCTGATGAAAGGCTGTAATGAGGACCATTCAAAGCTACAACATAGTACAAAAAAGTTCATTTTTAGGAAACAATGCTGTGTGGTAAGCAGACAGACTTATAATTATTTGCCTTTCCAACATTGTTAAAGCTTCAAAACCACTTTTTTTAATCAATATAGATGTGCATACATTACCAATGTTGAGCTGGACGTATCTCCCAAATGGAAAATCTTGTGCAGAGCTACGGAGCTATTGAAATAACATTTCAATAAATGTTATGAACCTTACTCCAAAACCAAAATGCTGCAAGGTTTTTATAATAAAGGGAACAAATGCTTTGTAACCACACTGAACCATTGCTAATCGGGTAAATCTAATACCAATCTAATAATATGGATTGAATAAAATTCTGAAACACTGATACAGAAGAATATATATATATATATATATATATATATATATATATATATATATATATATATATATATATATATATATATATACATATATTACTGAATACGGCCCCTTTAAGAAATATGACATCACACGCATGCGCAGAAGAGGAGAGACGAGATTCACACAACACGAGAAGAGCGCTAAAACTTTCAGCAGTTAAAGCTAAAAGTGACACCGTTAACGATCGTGAATGAAGTATAAATGTGGAATATTTTCTTCAGATGTCGTATATTTCCAGTCTGGAGGTCAGAAATGTAATATTTATCATGTAATAATTGACGTTTGTGTTGCATAAATTTACATTGTTCGTAGTGTAACGTGCATAGAATATAGTCTTTAATTCTGATCAGCCACTTATTCACGCTGTAGAAATTGTGTATAATTTCTGTTATCTTAGTTATATATATATTTTTTTCAAATTAAGAATTTATCCTTTGACTTGTTTCACCCATATTATATCTGGTGTCACATGAAAATGAACAACCTTACCAGATAGCACAAGTCTATTTGATGTAATGTTAATCTGGAAGACGTATTTTTAAGAGTGTGTGCTCATCTGCAATAGGACGTTTCCTGTCAGATGTCAAATAGACGTTTAGAAGATGTCTTTAAGATGTAATGATTTAGAATGCATTTTAAACTGACATCCTCTAAACGTCTATTTGACATCTGACCGGAAACGTGACAAAACGTCACAGTGACGAGCAACACTTCTGAAATCTCTGAGTAAACAACGATTAACGTGCAAGAGATCACCTCCGGGGCTTTCCGGCACTTGCAGAGACAGAAGCGCCTCTTGCCAGTACTTGCCAGTCACAAGAGATAAAAACGATATAAATACTGTTCGTTTTCTCACACAAACCGCTCGTTTCGTGTCCTAGGCCATTTACGAGTCATTAAATCATGTTTCATTTGACCATCTCTGTGCATGCTCTTTGAGGTGGTGACCATAGACCTGCATTATATGACTGACAGACAAGAACGGTTTGACCTAAAAATGTCTAAATTGATAATACTGTAGAACAAAGACACCTAGGCCTACATCTTGCATGCCCTTGAGGTAAGCTAAAACATACCAAATTAAAGGGGTGGGGGGGGGGGGGTGACTGCTATTTCACTTTTTTAATTTTAAATAGTGTGTAATGTTGCTGTGTGTTGATGCATGAACAGTATCTGCATAGTTACAGCGCTGAAAGTTCAATGTAAGCAGAGATATCGTCTTTTAAAAATAAGAAAGTTTAATGCCTACAAAAACGACTCTTGTGGGACTACAGCTGGGTTTTAGATGTCACTAACCCACACATTTACATCAAGCCTCCCTCCGAAATATGCAAAAAAGGGCATGGCCATATTTATGCGGCTCGTCGAGTGTGTTATGTTCATCCAGCTGTCAGGTCTTCTGTATTCGGGTTCCCACGGACGTTGTAGTCGCCAACAATGGATACAATTTATGTTTGATTATGTTCCTGAAAATTACAATCATAATTTAGCTCTCTGTGCTGCGCATTTTACGGAAGACAGCTTCCTGAATCTCCACAAATTCAACACCGGATTCAACAAGAAGCTGTTGCTAAAACATGAAGCAGATCCAACTTTAAAACCAGAGGCAGCAGTTGTTGGGCCAAAACCTGTAAGTAGGCTAAGACTTAATCATTTTAAATGTATTTGCATGTATAATTCCAGATGTAACGTTAGCCTTGTGTTTTAGTTTTTTTTCAAATGCCAGCGCTGGCTTTATAGCCACAAGGCTACTATTTATGCTATTTTGTGTCTACGACAAACGCGTACAAACATGAATTTTGTATAAGTGCTAATTTTGTAAATGTATTTTTCATGTATATATGCTTTATGACGTTATTTTCGATTTGATCAAGAACGTAAACTTGCCACCGCTGTTTGTGTTTAACATTAGTAGCCAGTAAGTTGCTATTGTTGCCAGTCAGATGCTATTGTGTAAAACAAATGTGTATAAAGTTAAAAAATGTAGCAAATTATCATTCAGAAACGTTTAGTAAGAGCCGTGTGTGGTGTGGCTCTGTTTGACTCGTTTCATCGCGGCTTTCTTGGTCTGATTCTGCCTCAAACTGATACTGCAGTTTGAAGCATCTGGACCGGAGCTCATGACGTGCCCATAAAGGTAATGGGCGTTAACCTTCCGGACAACGTAAGCGTCAGTTTAGCCAATCACAACACACCGGACCAAGCTAACCAATCTGAGCCCACGACGTGTTTCTGAGGGAGTGTTTTCATAGAATCAGGAAGTAAACCGCTCGTTCAGGGGACAGAGGAGAGCGCGGCTGACAATAAACATGAAGTTTATGAAACATAAGACTTTTAAAAAACGAAAAGCCACGAATACATGTTATATTGCACCCCATAAACACAATCATGCAAAGCAAAAAAGCAGTCAAACCCCCCCCCCCCCCCCCATAAAAATTATTTCTCATTTTTTAGAACAATTGTTACTTACAAAAACGAGCAACTTAGGCCTAGAGCTGTTTTACACTACTCATATGTAAATCAAAATGCTCTATATTTGAGCTAAATATATTTAAAGGACCATATGTGTTTTCTGTTAAAGTTTTCCAGTATAAATTCAATAACTTATCTCTGATTTTCCCAGATCTGGTCCTGTGGGCGTCAGTATCACACAGTGATCACAGTTCACACCTGCAGTGAAGCCCCTCCCACAACAATTCACCAATAAATACTGGGAATATTCCCATCATCCTACAAGAGAAGGACAAACTCCAGGAGTAGCAGCTGAAATCTGTGTGACTGTTAAAGATGGAGTTTATTAAAGAGGAGATTGAAGACATGACTGATCCAGAACCATCCAGAAAAAAACATGAAGATACTGAGGAACAAATAGGTTGGTGTCCATTCTTGATTATTCATTGTGGACTGCTTTCGTATCTCTGAAATAATAATTAGCACATGGATGACAAATGATTAGATAAATAATCATTTAAATAATCGTAACCATGTTTTAATCGTATTATAGAGACTCAGGAGATGACTTGAGACTTATTTTACATCGTGTAAAAAGTGCCATTATACCACTCATTTAACAAATACAACTTTTGATTTGAATATTGTATTAGTAAATGTTGAAATTACAACAACTAAGAAATGCTGCGGAAGTATTGTTCATTGTTGAATAAGGAAGCCTTATTGTGAAGTGTCACTGATACACAGACAGATGTCTTGTTTTTTCACATTTAACCTCATTGAGCTGATTTTAATTGATTAATACATTTTATTTTAGTCCAGATGGAAGTGAAGGAGCAAAGACAGAAACTAAATGACGCGAAGAAACACTGTGACTTCAAAACTCAAGGAACAAAAGACAAAAAGCTGCACTCCTGCTCTCAGTGTGGAAAGAGTTTCACAAATAAAGGAAACCTTAACAAACACTTTGGAATTCACACTGGAGAGAAACCGTATCCATGCACTCAGTGTGAGAAGAGTTTCAGAGATGCATCAGGTTTAAAGTATCATCTGCACATTCACTCCGGAGAAAAACCATTCAAGTGTGATCAGTGTGGTAAAGGTTTTAATTCATCATCAAATCTAAAATTACACCTGAAAGTTCATTCAGATGAGAAGCCATTCTTGTGTTCGTTCTGTGGAAAGAGTTTTTCACGGATGGACAGTTTTAAACTTCACCAGAAAATACACACCGGTGTGAGAGATTATGTGTGTTGTGACTGTGGGAAGAGCTTTACCGCATCCTGTGAACTGAAACGGCACCGAAGAGTTCACACTGGAGAGAAACCGTATACATGCACTCAATGTGGAAAGAGTTTTTCTCAAGCATCAGGTCTCAGTGTTCATCTGCTCCGTCACTCTGGAAAAAAAACTTTCAGCTGCGTTCAGTGTGGTAAATATTTTGTTTTACCATCAGATCTAAAAGACCACCTGAAAGTTCATTCAGATGAGAAGCCTTATGTGTGTTCTCTCTGTGGAAAGAGATTTCCACGGCTGAAGAGTTTTAAACAGCACCAGAAAACACATGATGAAGTGAGAGATCATGTGTGTTGTGAATGTGGGAAGAGATTTACTAGAGCTGATTGTCTGAAGCGTCACCAACAAACTCATACTGGAGAAAAACCTTACAAGTGCTCATACTGTGACAAGAGTTTTGCTCGGCTGGGACGTCTAAAATCACACGAGCGAATTCATACCGGAGAGAAGCCGTATATCTGTACTGTGTGTGAGAAGAGTTTCAAAGATGCAACAGGTTTAAAAAAGCATACGTTTATTCACACTGGGGAAAAAACAATTTAACTGTGATCAGTGATTTTAATTTGTCATCAAGTCTAAAACAACGCCTTGTAGGAAACTCATTAGCGAATACCAGGAGATTTCCATTATATGTTACAGTATGGAAGGTCATAAGATCAGCCGACCTTAAACAGATTCTTAAATTTTTAATTCTACAACCTGAAAGTTTGTTCAGATGAGAGGCCTTATGTGTGTTCTCTCTGTGGAAAGAGTTTTTCATGGCTAAAGAGTTTTAAACTGCACCAGAAAACACATAATCAAGTGAAAGATCATGTGTGTTGTGACTGTGGGAAGAGCTTTACTACATCTAGGCTAAAAGACAGGAACAGCTTCAGAGATTATATACTGGAGAAAGACCTTACAAGTGCTCATATTTTCTACATTGTAATCATTAACGACTTGTGCAAATGTATTGATTCTGCAGAAGCATCAGAATTGCTGCCGTAATACATTGTTTGCTAACTGCGTAATTTATATATGTACATTTCTGAAATGCATAACTTGGACACAGTCACGTCTGATAACAAGATCACTCTAAATTATAATCTACACAAAATACAAATGCATTTTCTGTAAAGCTGCTTTGAAATGATATGTATTGTGAAATGCGCTATGCAAATAAATGTTGATTTAATTTAATTGTGACAAGAGTTTTACTAAGTCTGGAACCCTGAAATCACATGAGCAACTTCATACTGGAGCGAAGCTGTACTTCTGTACTCAGTGTGAGAGGAGTTTTACAAGTTTGTCAAGCCTTCTCACTCATGCAAAAAAATATTGCAAGTGAGCAAAATTAGTTTTTTAATGTCATATAGTAAAAACTAGGAGATAAAATATGGAACTGATCCCTTCGCTCCACCTTGGCCAGCCGACCTGGCTACTCGCACCCTCGGTTCCTCCAGAGACCTGTGTTTTATGTCCACAGTGAATGCCTAGACTAGTGCAAAGTTCTTAAAAAAAGAAAACGTGCACACACACAAACAAAAATAAAAATGCTGTAGAATAAGAATTTGAACGTATTGAAAATTTTAAATATTGTACATATATGTAAGCAAATGTGCAAGAATGACTTTGCAATACAATAATATATTAAAGTGCAATTGAGTGCAGCTCCATGATAATAGCAACATTAACAGATGTGCAATCTATGCAACAATTAGTCTAAATATTCTACAAGATGTGGTTCTTATAGAATACCCAAAGTCCAAATTGGGGGCAGGGTGCGGCCCTATATGCATCACGTATGTTACTGTAAACATTGTCTAGTGGCTTTTTATTTTCATTTCGTTTTTGACCAGGAACATCAAAAGTGTGGCCATTTGTCATTTTTCACAAAAACAACATGTGGGATACCCACATTCCTGACAGAAAACATATGTTCATTTGATTTAAATGTAGTTAAAGCAATCCAGTATAAATTTAGAAAATTATCTTTTAATTTTTCCAGATCTGGTCCTGTGGGCGTCAGTATCACACAGTGATCACAGTTCACACCTGCAGTGAAGCCCCTCCCACAACAATTCACCAATAAATACTGGGAATATTCCCATCATCCTACAAGAGAAGGACAAACTCCAGGAGTAGCAGCTGAAATCTGTGTGACTGTTAAAGATGGAGTTTATTAAAGAGGAGATTGAAGACATGACTGATCCAGAACCATCCAGAATAAAACATGAAGATACTGATGAACAAATAGGTTGGTGTCCATTCTTGATTCTTCATTGTTGACTGCTTTCGTATCTCTGTAATATGGATTACAAATGATAGAGAAATTAATACTAATTATCAGAAGCAACTTTTAATCACATTCACAAGTGAATGACAGAACCCAACTTTGCACATTAAAGATAGTTTTATACAGATGGGTGTCTTCTTTTCTATTGTTTTGCTAAGTGTTTTTAATTCTCACATTTAACCTCATTGATCTGATTTTTACGTTTATTTTAGACCAGATGGAAGTGAAGGAGCAAAGACAGAAACTAAATGAAGTGAAGAAACACTGTGACTTCAAACCTCAAGGAACAAAAGCCAAAAAGCTGCACTCCTGCTCTCAGTGTGGAAAGAGTCTCCAAAAGAAAATAAACCTTAGGATACACATGAGAATTCACACTGGAGAGAAACCGTATACATGCACTCAGTGTGGAAAGAGTTTTTCTCAAGCATCAAATCTTAGTAAACATCTGCACATTCACTCTGGAGAAAAACCATTCAAGTGTGATCAGTGCGGTAAAGGTTTTAATTCATCATCAAATCTAATACAACACCTGAAAGTTCATTCAGATGAGAAGCCTTTCTTGTGTTCTTTCTGTGGAAAGAGTTTTTCACGGATGGACAGTTTTAAACTTCACCAAAAAATACATACTGGTGTGAGAGATTATGTGTGTTGTGACTGTGGGAAGAGCTTTACTGCATCCTGTGAACTGAAACGGCACCAAAGAATTCACACTGGAGAGAAACCGTATACATGCACTCAGTGTGGAAAGAGTTTTTCTCGAGCATCAGGTCTCAGTGTTCATCTGCTCCGTCACTCTGGAAAAAAAACTTTTAGCTGCGTTCAGTGTGGTAAATATTTTGTTTTGCCATCAGATCTAAAAGACCACCTGAAAGTTCATTCAGATGAGAAGCCTTATGTGTGTTCTGTCTGTGGAAAGAGTTTTCCAAGGTTGAAGAGTTTTAAACAACACCAGAAAACACACGATGAAGTGAAAGATCATGCGTGTTGTGAATGTGGGAAGAGATTTACTAGAGCTGATTGTCTGAAACGTCACCAACAAACTCATACTGGAGAAAAACCTTACAAGTGCTCATACTGTGACAAGAGTTTTGCTCGGCTGGGACGTCTAAAATCACACGAGCGAATTCATACTGGAGAGAAGCCGTATATCTGTACTGTGTGTGAGAAGAGTTTCAAAGATGCAACAGGTTTAAAAAAGCATACGTTTATTCACACTGGGAAAAAAACGATTTAACTGTGTTCAGTGAGATTATAATTTGTCATCAGGTCTAAAACAACACCTTGTAGGAAACTCATTAGCGAAGACCAGGAGACTTGGTTGTAACTTTATCAGGATTCTTTTTTGAGAACAGGAGCTGTCAGTAGATGCAGTCATCAAGTCTTAGGCAGTGTTATACTTTTAGAGGGCAGAGGATCTGGGTGACGACCTTAAACATGCTTAGGAACCCAGATGAGAAGGCAATTTCTTCCTTGTAGGTCTGAGACGAGAGTTCAAGAGATTTCCACGACGCATGCGCGAGAACTGCAATGTCCTTCAACTACTTCAGTTCAGTTCTTGCGCATCCGTCGTGGAAATTATGCAATGAGGTTCAAAAGATGCGGTGAATTTATTCAAGGGCGAATCTACTGTTGTATCCATATATTATATATTTTATTACTGTGCATTATTAATTATTGTAAAACTTGATTTGGTCCAGTGCGTAGATGTAATTTACTGAATGCGGCCCCTTTAAGAAATATGACACCGCACACAATGAGCATGCGCAGAAGAGTGAAGCGCGAGAGCATTTGAATAGCTTTTTCTTTCTTTCTCCTCTCTCTCTTTCTTTTTGCTGTTTCCTCTGACGCTGCTATGGATATTACAGTCGAACACTTTGTCATCCACTGTTAGTGTATATTATGTTAAAATTCTCGATAATGCAATAAAAAAAGAGAGAAGCGCGAAAAACACGAGACAAGAGCTGAAACTTTCACCAGTTGAGGCTGAAAGTGACGCTGTTAACGATCATGAATGAAGAGCAAATGTGAAATATATGCCGCATATTTCCAGTCTGCAGGTGAGAGTTGTTATATTTATTATGAAAGAATTGATGTTTGTGTTGCCAAAATGTACAGTTCGTAGCGTAACGTACAGAGAATTAAATCATTAACGTTAGTTTTGATTAGCATAACGGCATATTTTGTAGGATTTATATTATCTTTGTAAGATTCATGTTAGATAATTTATTTAACATGTGACTTGTTTCATCCTTATAAAACCTGAAGTCACATTACAATGAACAACCTTCATATAGAGTCGTTTTAAATGCTACATAACCATATCAGCATTATCTATTTATTAAATCAAGCACATATGGCCGTTTCATTTAAGAAGTGTAATTATTAAAGTATAAACTCAGTAACCTTGAATTTGGCAGATCTGCCGTCCCTCACAATAGTTCGCCAATTAAGAAAGCTTAAGCCTGGTTCAACCAAAAATTGCAATATATTTGGTTATCAATGTTATCAACCTTATCAATGGTTGATTTCTGTCGTCTTGTGTTATATTTCTGATTAGTTTAGATATTAATTGAATAATAGAACCTGTGCCCTGTTTCATCCCTTTTATATCCTGAGTTATATGAAAATTATCAACCTACAGTTGTTTTATTTGCTACTAATAGGCTAACAAGCACAATGCTTTATATTTGAACTGAATCAACGGCACCATATGTGTTTACTTTTAAATTATTTCAGTATAAATTCAGTAACTTATTTTTGATTTTTCCAGATCTGAGATCTGAGATTGAAAACTCAGATCTGAGTTTGTTCATCCTACAAAAGAAGGACAAACTCCAGGAGTAGCAGCTGAAATCTGTGTGACTGTTAAAGATGGAGTTTATTAAAGAGGAGATTAAAGAGGAGATGGAGTTTATTAAAGTGAAAATTGAAGACATGACTGATCCAGAACCATCCAGAATAAAACATGAAGATACTGAGGAACAAATAGGTTGGTGTCCATTCTTGATTCTTCATTGTTCACTGCTTTCGTATCTGAAAATATGGATTACAAATGACAGAGAAATGCATGTATATGATCATGAACACTTGCATTTTCCTATCAACAGATGAAACATCTCCATCTACTCTATCATTTCTGGTCATACAGACAATAATAATACATTATTTGGTACTACTTTTATTTGTGTATAAACTCACAATAACGAATAATACTGGTGTCCTCTAATTATGTAATGCGTATGAAACGTGCATTTCTCTCTGGCGCATCCGCTTAACAGCAGAGATGGAGATTTGTTTTCAGACATATTCAGGCTATTATAATCCATAACTTACATATAAATCACCTCTATAGTCTGGTTATACAGCTCTTCTCATTCTGCACTCATTCAATCATTCAATTTCATTTCCAGGTTCTAATAAAATATTTTTTTCATTCTCTAATTTGTAATAATTATTAAAAAAAAGGTTAAGTTTAGCATAATTAATAGTTATCTGTTATTATTTACAATTTAATATAAATGTTTATTTGCTGATAATGATAAAGAAAACTGCTTTATAATTATTTTAAAAAATATGTTAAGCTTAATAGTTAATTGTCAATATTTATTTATTTAATATAATTGTTACTTTGTTAATAAAGAATACTCCTTGATAATAATGAATCATTTATGTTTATGTTTATGCAAGATTTCTTGCTGCTACACCGCAGTGAAAAAAATCCTATACCATCACAGCCTTTGCTAAGTGTGTTTAATTCTCACATTTAACCTCATTTAACTGATTCATATGTTTATTTTAGACCAGATGGAAGTGAAGGAGCAAAGACAGAAACTAAATGATGAGAAGAAACACTGTGATCTCAAAACTCAAGAAACAAAAGGCAAAAAGCTGCACTCCTGCTCTCAGTGTGAGAAGAGTTTCCAAAATAAAATAAACCTTAAGAGACATTTAAAAATTCACACTGGAGTGAAACCGTATCCATGCACTCAGTGTGAGAAGAGTTTTACTCGTGGACAGTCTCTCAAGTATCATCTGCTCCGTCACTCTGGAGAAAAACCATTCAACTGTGATCAGTGTGGTAAAGATTTTATTTCATCATCAAATCTAAAACAACACCTGAAAAATCATTTAGATGAGAAGCCTCATGTGTGTTCTCTCTGTGGAAAGAGTTTTTCACGGCTGGACAGTTTTAAACGTCACCAGAAAACACACAATGAAGTGAGAGATCATGTGTGTTGTGACTGTGGGAAGAGCTTTACTAGATCTCATGATCTGAAACAGCACCAAAGAACTCATACTGGAGAAAAACCTTACAAGTGCTCATACTGTGACAAGAGTTTCACTCGTTCTAGATCCCTGAAACGACATGAGCAAACTCACTCTGGAGAGAAGCCGTACCACTGCTCTGAGTGTGGGAAAGGTTTCACTCAGTCTGTAACCCTGAAACGACATGAGCGAATTCACTCTGGACAGAAGCTGTGCCACTGTACTGAGTGTGGAAAATGTTTTACTTCAACATCATGTCTCAAACTACACCTAACTATTCATACAGGTGTTAAACCTCACTTGTGTTATCTCTGTGGAAAGAGTTTCAGTCAAAAAGGAAACCTTAAGACACACATGAGAATTCACACTGGAGAGAAACCGTATCCATGCACTCAGTGTGAGAAGAGTTTTACTGTAGTATCAGCTCTCAGGTATCATCTGCACGTTCACTCTGGAGAGAAACCATTCAACTGTGATCAGTGTGGGAAAGAATTTATTTCATCATCAAATTTCAATTCACACCTGAAAGTTCATTCAGATGAGAAGCCTTATGTATGTTCTCTCTGTGGAAAGAGTTTTCCACGGCTGAACAGTTATAAACATCACCAGAAAACACATGATGAAGTGAAAGATCGTGTGTTGTGAATGTGGAAAGAGATTTATTACATCTAATCATCTGAAACTGCACCAAAGAACTCAAATTGGGGGAAAAAACCCTTACAAATGCTCATACTGTGGCAAGAGTTTCGTTCGTTCTGGATCTCTGATTCACCCCGGACACGAATAGCGCGTCTTTGTTAAAAGAAAAACCACTGTACTCAGTGTGAGAAAAGTTTCAGAAATTCCACAGGTTTAAAAATCCATCTCTGTTTTTACTCTGGAGAAAAAGAAAAACATTTAAATGATCAGTGTGGTAAAGACTTTCATTCATCATCACAGCTGTGATGTGCAATAAACAGTGTCTTTTCTATGTTAATCAGAGTTTTTGTCCTGACCAGCCGTGATGGCGACACAACAACAATTCTTTTTCAGAAACGGTTTCTTAGAAACGTCACTGCTTGAACAACAAACTGTAGCAATTATAATAATAATTCCACGTGTATGTATACGCCTTTTGAATGTCCGAGCGAAACGAAGCAAAATGTACATCTACATCTGGGGAGCGACCTTTTTTCTTTCCTAGGATGGTAAGGGAACCCTCATAAATGCTATTAACCCCAGTGACGGTTAGGTTTCGGGATGGGGTTGGGGTAAATCATATATTTATATATACAGTAATAACGTTAAGTCAACGGCGTTCATAAACACGCTGAAAAGCAATTATGCGTATTGATGGCACGCCAAAAATGGAAATACTAATTGGTGTGTCATACATACGCAATTTCATGATGAGATGAGCTCTTGTCCAGGCTTACACACACATCTGCCTATGATTATTTACCTTCGGGTTTTATTCATATTCTGTTCACTGGCTATTTTATTTATAAATGTATTTTGTTGTTTTCAAGAAACTGTTGGCTGACCTTAATAAATCACATTATGCATTGAGGTCCAACTTAATTCACCAAGATGTGGTGAATCTGTTGTTGAATCCACATATTATAAATATTATTACTGTGCATTGTTATTTAGGCTATTGTAAAAGTTGATTTAGTCGAGTGCATAGATGTAATTTACTGAATGCTGCCCCTTTAAGAAATATGACACCGCACACTTTGAGCATGCGCAGAAGAGTGAAGCGCGAGAGTATTTAGAGCTTTGTTTTCTTTCTTCTCTCTTTCTGTTGTTTCCTTTGACGCTGCTGTGAATGTTACCGTCGAACACTTTGTCATCCACTGTTAGTGTATAATATGTTAAAATTCTTGATAATGCAATAAAAAAGAGAGAAGCGCGAGAGACACGAGACAAGAGCTGAAACTTTCACCAGTTGAGGCTGAAAGTGACGCTGTTAACGATCATGAATGAAGAGCAAATGTGAAATATATGCCGCATATTTCCAGTCTGCAGGTGAGAGTTGTTATATTTATCATGTAAGAATTGATGTTTGTGTTGCCAAAATGTACAGTTCGTAGCGTAACGTACAGAGAATTAAATCATTAACGTTAGTTTTGATTAGCATAACGTTAGGAATATTTTGTAGGATTTCTATTTATTTTGTAGTTGAATATTTTGTAGATTTCCTATCTTTGTAAGATTACTGTTTAATTTATATTGGGTAATTTATTTAACATGCGTCTTGTTTCATCCTTATAAAATATGAAATCACATAACAATGAACAACCTTCATGTAGAGTCGTTTTAAATGCTACATAACCGTATCAACATTATCTATATTTCTTAAATCAAGCACATGTGGGCATTTCATTTAAGAAGTGTAATTATTAAAGTATAAACTCAGTAACCTTGAATTTGGCTGATCTGTCCCTCACAATAGTTCACCAATTAAGAAAATTTAAGCCTAGTCCAACCAAAAATTGCAATATGATAAATGAAATTAAATAATGAGCAATAATGATAAATTATTGTGAAAATAAAAACACTTAAATAATTATAATTTTGTTCAGTATTTGCTATCCACATTTTTATGGTCTTGTCATTCTCAGTCCCTTAATCAATGGTTGTTTTCTGTCGTCTTATGTTATATTTCTGATTAGTTTAGATATTAATTGAGTAATAGATCCTGTGCCCTGTTTCATCCCTATTATATCCTCCTGAGTTACATGAAAATTATCAACCTACAGTTGTTTTGTATGCTACTAATAACAATTGCAATGCTCTATTTGAACGAAATCAAAGGCACCACATGTGTTTACTGTTAAAGTAACCCAGTATAAATTCAGTAACTCATCTTTGATTTTCCAGATCTGGTCCTGTGTGACTGTTAAAGATGGAGTTCATTAAAGAGGAGATTAAAGAGGAGATGGAGATTATTAAAGTGGAGATTGAAGACATGACTGATCCAGAACCATCCAGAATAAAACATGAAGATACTGAGGAACAAATAGGTTGGTGTCCATTCTGGCATATATGGCATATATCCATATATGGCTCTTCTCATTCTGCACTCATTCAATCATTCAATTTCATTTCCAGGTTCTAATTTGGATTTAGAAATCCAGTAAAATCTAAATTTTTTCCATATTCATTTGTGAATATTTTAAATGTTTAATAGATACAAAAATATGTAAATTTGTCAATATTTAGGCCTATTTTTTGCACAGCATTTGGCGTGTAGCCTACAGTTGAAATAAAAATTATAAAATGAATGTAAATGAAAATAAAAAACGAATGGACATAAGTACACTGACATAATACGCGACAGAGTTTTTTTTATTAAATTGATAAAATAAACGGTAACGCTTCCTTTTACAGTCCAGTTACCCATGTTAATACTATGTACTTATTTTAGTAACTACAATTACTGGGTAATAACCAGTACTAACCCTGAACCTACCCCTAAACCTAACCCTGTTCCATGTACTTACCTTATATTAGCCAGTACTTTCTAGGTAAGTACACTGTAAGTAACCTGTAAGTACTGTAAAAGGAAGCGTTACCAAATAAACAATAATTACAGGAATTGGCCTACTGGATTCTAAACTTTAAATAAATGCCACAATCAAGACCTCAGAGCGGTGCAGAAATGAGGGAGAAACGGGAGCTGGAAAAAAAACCTTTTAGTCGCGTAACATCGGGAAACGCCGTCATTTCACTATAGTGTTTTTATCGACATTTAGGATAAATAGCAAAAGTTTAATGCAAATCTGTAATGGAAACGCGCCTCTCCGTTAAGATCCTTTTTAAAACCAGACAAAGTTAACATGTTTTCCTGTCTCGAAACCTAAAAAATAAAGCAGCTGGATTTGACTATTCACTTAAGCGCCCAACATCTGAACACTTTGTTCAGACTTTTGCTCTTTTTTATTGCACACTTTAAAAAAAAGGTTAATGTTAAGCCTAATAATAGTTAATTATTAATATTTACACGTTAATATCAATGTTAATTTTGGAAAGTAAAATAATAAATTATTGGAAGGAATGATTATTATTAAAAAAGGTTGTTTAAGTCTAGCATAATTAATAGTTATTTATTATTATTTACAATTTAATATAAATGTTAATTTGCTGATAATGATAAAAAAAACTGCTTTATAATTACTAAAAAACTATATTTAGCTTAATTAATTGTTAATTGTCAATATTTCTTTATTTATTATAAATGTTAATTTGTTAATAAAGAATACAGTTTGATAATAATGAATCATTTACAAGCTACATGTTCTTGATCGTGTCTGCAGTTTTTTTTTTTTTTTTTTTTGTCGGTTAACCACCAAACTGCGAGATTTCTTGCCGCTTCGCTGAAAAAAAATCCTATACCGTCACAGCCCTAGCTAAGTGTGTTCATTTAACATCATTGAACTGATTCTAACTGATTAATATGTTTATTTTAGACCAGATGGAAGTGAAGGAGCAAAGACAGAAACTAAATGAAGAGAAGAAACACTGTGACTTCAAAACTCAAGAAACAGACGCCAATAAGCTGAACTCCTGCTCTCAGTGTGAGAAGAGTTTCAGAGGAAAAGGAGACCTTAACAGACATTTGAAAATTCACACTGGAGAGAAACCGTATCCATGCCCTCAGTGTGAGAAGAGTTTTACTAATGTTACAACTCTCAAGTATCATCTGCATGTTCACTCTGGAGTAAAACCATTCTACTGTGATCAGTGTGGTAAAGATTTTATTTCATCACCACAACTAAAAAGACACCTGAAAGTTCATTCAGATGAGAGGCCTTATGTGTGTTCTCTCTGTGGAAAGAGTTTCAGAGGAAAAGGAGAACTTAAGACACACATGAGGATTCACACCGGAGAGAAACCGTATCCATGCACTCTGTGTGATAAGAGTTTTCCTCGTTCGTCATCTCTCAGTTATCATCTGCTCGTTCACTCTGGAGAAAAACCATTCAACTGTGATCAGTGCGGTAAAGATTTTAGTTCATCACCACAACTAAAACAACACCTAAAAGTTCATTCAGGTGAGAAGCCTTATGCGTGTTCTCTCTGTGGAAAGAGTTTTTCATGGCTGAAAGGTTTTAAACTGCACCAGAAAATACACAATGAAGTGAGAGATCATGTGTGTTGTGACTGTGGGAAGAGATTTATTACATCTCATAATCTGAAAATGCACCGAAGAGTTCATACTGGAGAAAGACCTTACAAGTGCTCATACTGTGACAAGAGTTTCACTCAGGCTGGAACCCTGAAACTACATGAGCAAGTTCACTCTGGAGAGATGCCGTACTACTGCTCTGTGTGTGGAAAAGGTTTTACTTCAACATCATGTCTCAAAATACACCTAACTTTTCATACAGGTGTTAAACCTCACTTGTGTTCTCTCTGTGGAAAGAGTTTCAGAGGAAAAGGAAGCCTTAACACACACATGAGAATTCACACTGGAGAGAAACCGTATCCATGCACTCAGTGTGAGAAGAGTTTTACTGTAGTATCAGCTCTCAAGCGTCATCTGCACGTTCACTCTGGAGAAAAACCATTCAACTGTGATCAGTGTGGGAAAGAATTTATTTCATTATCAAATCTAAATTCACACCTGAAAGTTCATTCAGATGTGAAGCCTCATGTGTGTTCTCTCTGTGGAAAGAGTTTTTCATGGCTGAATAGTTTTAAACGGCACCAGAAAACACACAATGAAGTGAGAGATTGTGTGTTGTGACTGTGGGAAGAGCTTTACTAGATCTAGTTAACTGAGACTGCACCAAAGAATTCATACGTTTCGTTCAGTCTGGATCTCTGATTCACACCGGACGCGAATAGCACGTCTTTGGTAAAGCCTTACTTTCCAGTTAGACTAAAGTTTAGCTATCCTCGAGAGAAATACGGCATTATCTTGATGTTTTGAGACGACTCTCCTGTTTATAGTTAGAGCCTGGACAAATCCAACCTTGGAAAAGCAGTGTGTCGGTGTGTGTGTTGGTCTTTTTGGTTGCAGGTTAAGGAACCACTGCCATTTTCGGAGTTTAATTGAGTTGTTGTTCTGGACATACTGGCGCCAGCAACCCAAATCTGTGACCTGGAAGGTCATGACGAGCCTCTGAGTTATCTGTAAATGTGTGGAAAATTATTGTTTATCTATTTCTTGGCCAATGACAATCATTCAACCTGTAAGCAATGACGTACCTTAGACCTGACTTCTGCTGATGAAACAACAAACTATATGTAGTAAAACTTTACTAATAATTCTGACTCCGGGTCTTCATATCTAGGGCTGGGTAATAAATATCGATTTCTCGATATTAATCGATTCTCATTTTTACAAACCGATATCGATAATTAAATCTCAAGAATCGATTAGTCATCCTGTTTCATTTGAATGAATGGAACGTTGAATCGCGGCTGCACACATCTAAAAATATCTCAATAATCTTTGTCCTTTGTTACTATTGATATGAAACAATAATCAATTTTCAAATTACATCCATTTTCTTTATAAATTCAAAAACATAAATGACGTTTTGGCGCTGTGGCGTGAGATCGCTCTGACGGAGCTCAAGAGAAGCAGCAGCGGTGATCTCACTTCCGGGTTAATAAGACCAGTCACAGCGCCAAATAAACATGAATGAGCATCTGAAAGTGTGTTAAAAGATCGAGTACAACTTATGGAAATCCATATCATGTCACATTGATTTGCTCAATCAGCGTTTCAACCGTGGAAAGACGTCAGTTAAACAGCTTGTAATCAATGTCATGCATCGTCATATTTACCTCAGAAAAAACCCACATAAACTCGTTAGTCAGCTAGAAAAAATAACTCTAGAGAGGAGCATTTTGCTAAATATATACACCATATTACATATGCATTATCTTATTACCATATCCTACACCATATTATATATGCAAGAACATCTTAATGTTCTTCAATATTATGCATATTTGAATAAATCTGGCAAGTTTTTATGACAGCCACCAATTATATTTCATATAATCTTATTATAAAAATAAATAAAAGTGTAATTTAAGTGTTTGTATAGCTACAAAAGAGTTCATTATTACCTTCATTAGGCTAATGAAGACTAGGCTATAGTTAGGCTATAGTAGACTCCCATAGTTTACGGCTTAGTTAAGAGATTTGATTCCCTTGAGAAAAATTGCCATTTTTTGTAACTGATATCCAAAATAATCGATATTGAATCAAATCGAATCGAATTGCAAGCTTGTGAAACGAAATCGAATCGAACTGTGAAATTTGTCTCGATACCCAGCCGTATTCATATCTGGTTCTGGGTCTTTGACTGTACCCCTTACAATTGCTATAACCTAGATCAAATGCTCTTGGCAGATGTGATACTGTCATGTTTCTCTGTATGAACACAGTAATCTTTCTAGTGATACTGAGTTAACTGCTTTAACCTAGACATTAACCTAGAAACCAATAACCTAGAAATAACTCTTAAACTGTGTCCTAACTACACGCGCCGCGCGATAAACAGTGTCTTTTCTATGTTAATCAGAGTTTTTGGCCTAACCAGCCGCGATGGCGACACGCAACAATTCTTTTTCAGAAACGTACTGTTTCTCAGAAATGTCGCTGCTGGAACAACAAATTGTGGCAATTATAATAATGATTTGATATATTTATCTATCTAATGATCATACATTGATCTATCCAATGATCACAGAATTATTAAGTTTTAATCACATAAATGATTTTTTTTTAATCATTCTATATTAATACATTAACAATATCACATCAATGTGATATATGTTTGGGATACAGTTTTATTGTCAATCAAAAGCCAAAAGCTCTTTCACCTGTCATCAGTGTGGAAAGAATTTTAAACATTAAAATAACTTTAAGAAACTCTTGTAGTCCTGTTCTGACCAAACGCTTCAGCAGCACAGTCATCTCGTCTCTTATATGCTGTTTCTATGATCCCATACTGTCCTATTCATGTTAGCCTACAAGTGGACATTTCATATATTATATATATTATTACTCTGCATTATTAATTATTATAACAGTTGATTTGGTCCAGTGCGTAGATGTGATTTACTGAACGCGGCCCCTTTAAGAAATATGACACCGCGCGCACTGAGCATGCGCAGAAGAGAGAAGCGCGAGAGCACTTGTATAGCTTTGTTTTCTTTCTTCTCGCTCTCTTTCTTTTTGTTGTTTTATTTGACGCTGCTATAAATGTTGTAAATGTCCTACAAGAGAAGGACAAACTCCAGGAGTAGCAGCTGAAATCTGTGTGACTGTTAAAGATGGAGTTTATTAAAGAGGAGATGGAGTTCATTAAAGTGGAGATTGAAGAAATGACTGATCCAGAACCATCCAGAATAAAACATGAAGAGACTGAGGAACAAATAGGTTGGTGTCCATTCTTGATTCTTCATTGTTGACTGCTTTTGTATCTCTGAAATATGGACTACAAATGATAGAGAAATGCATGTAAATGATCATAAGCCAGTTTTAATCGTTTTAACAAGAGAATGACAAAACTGACCTTTAAAGATACTTTAATCAGACAGGTGTCTTGTTTTATATTGTTTTACTAAGTGTTTTTAGTTCTCTCGTTGAACTGATTCGAACTGATTAATATGTTTATTTTAGACCAGATGGAAGTGAAGGAGCAAAGACACAAACTAAATGAAGTGAAGAAACACTGTGACTTAAAAACTCAAGAAATAAAAGCCAATAAGCTGCACTCCTGCTCTCAGTGTGGAAAGAGTTTCTCACAGAAAGGAAACCTTAACATACACATGAGAATTCACACTGGGGAGAAACCGTATCCATGCACTCAGTGTGAGAAGAGTTTCAGACAAAAAGGAATCCTTAAGACACACATGAGAATTCACTCTGGAGAGAAACCGTATCCATGCACTCAGTGTGAGAAGAGTTTTATTCATGCGTCAGCTCTCAAGTATCATCTGCTCCGTCACTCTGGAGAAAAAACATTCAACTGTGATCAGTGTGGTAAAGATTTTATTTCATCACCACAACTAAAAAGACACCTGCAAGTTCATTCAGATAAGAAGCCTCATGTGTGTTCTCTCTGTGGAAAGAGTTTTTCACGACTGAACAATTTTAAACAGCACCTGAAAACACATGATGAAGTTAAAGATCATGTGTGTTGTGACTGTGGGATGAACTTTACTACATCTCATGATCTGAAACAGCACCAAATAATTCATATTTTAGAGAAACCACACAAGTGCTCATACTGTGACAAGAGTTTCACTTATTCTAGAACCCTGAAACTACATGAGCAAACTCACTCTGGAGAGAAGCCGTACCACTGCTCTGAGTGTGGGAAAGGTTTTACTTTACTATCATATCTCAAAAAACACCTAGCTATTCATACAGGTGTTAAGCCTCACTTGTGTTCTCTCTGTGGAAAGAGTTTCACACAGAAAGGAGACCTTAACAGACACATGAAAATTCACACTGGAGAGAAACCGTATCCATGCACTCAGTGTGGAAAGAGTTTCCCATCTACATCCTTTCTCAAGTATCACTTGCGTATTCACTCTGGAGAAAAAACATTTGACTGTGATCAGTGTGGGAAAGGGTTTATTACATCATCAAATCTAAAGAGACATCTGAAAGTTCATTCAGATGTGAAGCCGTATGTGTGTTCTCTCTGTGGAAAGAGTTTTCCACGTCTGGACAGTTTTAAAGTGCACCGGAAAACACATGATGAAGTGAGAGATCATGTGTGTTGTGACTGTGGGAAGAGCTTTACTTTATTTCGTGATCTGAAGCAGCACCAAAGAATTCATACTGGAGAAAAACCTTACAAGTGCTCATACTGTGACAAGAGTTTCAATCAGTCTGGAAACCTGAAAGTGCACGAGCGAGTTCACACTGGAGAGAAGCCGTACGACTGTACTCAGTGTGGGAAGAGTTTTAGACATTCATCAAGACTTCATGCTCATATGAAAAAGTGCAAGTGATCAACATTCGTTTTCATATCAGCTACATTTAGATCAATTCCACAAGATAGAATATGGATTTTTTTTTAATAAATGAAAGACTAGAAAGACTAAAGAGTTCAAGCTTCAACAGTGTAAATCTTTTTTGTGTGCAAAATCTCTCTGTATGGATTGTGTGCTTAGTCGGTCTATCTTGAATTACATGTCACTTACTTATTTACAAAGTTTACTATATTGTCTTCTGATAGTACACGCAAATATGAGAAATAAACTGAAAAAATAATTGTCTTGACAAAAATTGTTTAACTTGTTTAAACTGAAACAAGTCTAATATATGTTTTTGGAAATTGTTTTTAAATACAAGGTAACTTTATCTTCACTCGTGGACATTGTGTCATCATGCTGTAGCGGGGCCTGCCTTAATAATCCTGTTATAGGGCCCGGTGTTGGCTCATCACGCCAATGTTCAGCAGGCAGTGGTTTGAGTGAGAGCTCTTGTCCAGTTTTACACACACTCCGCCTGCTATGACTATTTACCTTTTGGTTTTATTCATATTCTGTTCACTGGCTATTTTATTTATAAATGTATTTTGTTGTTTGAATGAAACTGTTGGCTGACAATAAATCTCAACTTAGATCTGATGAATTTATGTAAGGGTGAATCTATTTTTTAATCCATATATTATATATATATATGAAGAGTTCTGATGCAAAAGCCTCTAAGTGCCATTTGAAATTTTCTTCTAGAATGATCATTTTTTATCAAGCTTGTATATTTAAATTCAGTAATTTCACTTAAATGACAATGAAGATTACCTATTAATTGTCATTTAAGTGAAATTACTGAACTTAAATATACAAGCTTGATAAAAATGGTCATTTTAGAAGAAAATTTCAAATGGCATTTAGAGGCTTTCGCATCTGAACTCTTCATATATATATTTACTGTGCATTACTAGTTATTTTAACAGTTGATTTGATCCAATTCATAGATGTGATTTACTGAATGCGGCCCCTTTAAGAAATATGACACCGCGTGCACTGAGCATGCGCGGAAGAGAAGCGCGAGAGTATTTAGAGCTTTGTTTTCTTTCTTCTCTCTCTCTTTTTGTTGTTTCCTTTGACGCTGCTATGGATATTACAGTCTAATAATTTGTCATCCACTGTAAGTGTATATATTATGTTAATGTTTTTGATAATGCAATAAAAAAGAGAGAAGCGCGAGAGACACGAGACGAGAGCTGAAACTTTCACCAGTTGAGGCTGAAAGTGACGCTGTTAACGATCATGAATGAAGAACAAATGTGAAATATATGCCGCATATTTCCAGTCTGCAGGTGAGAGTTGTTATATTTATCATGTAAGAATTGATGTTTGTTTTGCCCAAATGTACAGTTCGTAGCGTAACTTACAGAGAATTAAATCATTAACGTTAGTATTGATTAGCGTAATAAGTTTATTTAATGTTAGGCGATGCTACATAACCGTATCAACATTATTTATATTTATTAAATCAAGCACATATGGCCATTTCATTTAAGAAGTGTAATTATTAAAGTATAAACTCAGTAACCTTGAATTTAGCAGATCAGCCGTCCCTCAATAGTTCACCAATTAAGAAAGTTTAAGCCTAGTTCAACCAAAAATGCAATATCTGATAAATGAAATTAAATAATGAGCAATATGTGATAAATTATTCTGAAAAAAAGCCCAACACTTAAATTATCATAATATTGTAAAGTACTTGTTATCCACATTTTGATAAAGTTTTAGATTATTTTCTTTTTGTGTCATCATTCTCAGTCCCTTAATCAATGGTTGATTTCTGTCATCTTATGTTACATTTCTGATTAGATATTAATTGAATAATAGAACCTGTGCCTTGTTTTCATGTGTTTTTAAGGTTAAAGTATTCCAGTATAAATTCAGTAACTTATCATTGATTTTTTCCAGATCTGTTCCTGTGGGCACAACCCTCCCACAACAATTCACCAATAAATACTGGGAATATTCCCATCATCCTACAAGAGAAGGACAAACTCCAGGAGTAGCTGCTGAAATCTGTGTGATTGTTAAAGATGGAGTTTATTAAAGTGAAAATTGAAGACATGACTGATCCAGAACCATCCAGAATAAAACATGAAGATACTGAGGAACAAATAGGTTGGTGTCCATTCTTGATTCTTCATTGTTCACTGCTTTCGTATCTGAAAATATGGATTACAAATGACAGAGAAATGCATGTATATGATCATGAACACTTGCATTTTCCTATCAACAGGTGAAACATCTCCATCTACTCTATCATTCTGGTCATACAGAAAATAATAATACATTATTTGCAACTACTTTTATTTTTCTGTGTAAATTCACAATAACGAATAATACTGGTGTCCTCAAATTATGTAATGCGTATGAAACGCGCATTTCTCTCTGGCGCATCCGCTTAACAGCAGAGATGGAGATTTGTTTTCAGACATATTTAGGCTATTATAATCCATAACTTACATTTAAATCACCTCTATAGGTGATTCTAACTGATTCATATGTTTATTTTAGACCAGATGGAAGTGAAGGAGCAAAGACAGAAACTAAATGATGAGAAGAAACACTGTGACTTCAAAACTCAAGAAATAAAAGCCAAAAATCTGCACTCCTGCTCTCAGTGTGGAAAGAGTTTCCAAAATAAAACAAACTTTAAAAGACACATGAGAATTCACACCGGAGAGAAACCGTATCCATGCACTCAGTGTGAGAAGAGTTTTACTCATGCGTCAGCTCTCAGTTATCATCTGCTCCGTCACTCTGGAGAAAAACCATTCAACTGTGATCAGTGTGGTAAAGATTTTATTTCATCATCAAATCTAAAACAACACCTGAAAGTTCATTCAGGTGAGAAGCCTCATGTGTGTTCTCTCTGTGGAAAGAGTTTTTCACGACTGAATAGTTTTAAACGGCACCAGAAAACACATGATGAAGTGAGAGATCATGTGTGTTGTGACTGTGAGAAGAGCTTTACTAGATATAGTCATCTGAAACAACACCAAATAATTCATACTGGAGAAAAACCTTACAAGTGCTCATACTGTGACAAGAGTTTCACTTATTTTAGATCCCTGAAACGACATGAGGAAATTCACTCTGGAGAGAAGCCGTACCACTGCTCTGAGTGTGGAAAAGGTTTCACTTTACTATCATATCTCAAAAAACACCTACATTTTCATACAGGTGTTAAGCCTCACTTGTGTTCTCTCTGTGGAAAGAGTTTCAGAGTAAAAGGAGACCTTAACACACACATGAGAATTCACACTGGAGAGAAACCGTATCCATGCACTCAGTGTGAGAAGAGTTTTACTCATGCGTCAGCTCTCAGTTATCATCTGCACGTTCACTCTGGAAAAAAACCATTCAACTGTGATCAGTGTGGGAAAGGGTTTATTTCATCATCAAATTTTAATTCACACCTGAAAGTTCATTCAGATAAGAAGCCTTATGTGTGTTCTCTCTGTGGAAAGAGTTTTTCACGACTGAATAGTTTTAAACGGCACCACAAAACACACAATGAAGTGAGAGATCATGTGTGTTGTGACTGTGGGAAGGGCTTCACTAGATCTAGTGATCTGAAACGTCACCAAAGGATTCATACGGAAAAAAAAAACCTTAAAAGTGCTCATACTGTGGCAAGAGTTTCGTTCGTTCTGGATCTCTGATTCACACCGGACGTCTTTGTTAAAGGCTTACTTTCCAGTTAGACTAAAGTTTAGCTTTCCTTGAGAAAGAATGCATTATCTTGATGTTTTGAGACGACTCTCCTCTTTATAGTTAGAGCCTGGCCAACATGGCATCATGACTTTTGCGTAAACATACACGCCACTTTCGAGTCAAGTGGCGTGTTATCTATACGCATTTTCACTCGGACGCATTCGTCTATCTGTATATGTGTGGAAAATTACTGTTTATCTATTTCTCAGCCAATGAGAATCATTCAACGTGTAAGCAATGACGTAGCTTAGACCTTGGAAATGGTATAACTGCTGTGATCTTTGTAACTGGAAGAGAGAGGGTTTTAATTGATTTTGACAGAATAAAATAAAATCGAAACAACATCTTGTCTTGTTTGGTCTATCTAATGATCACAGAATGAGTTAGTTTTAATCACATAAATGATTTTTTTAATCATTCTATATTAATACATTAACAATATCACATCAATGTGATATACGTTTGGGATACAGTTTTATTGTCAATCAAAAGCCAAAAGCTCTTTCACCTGTCATCAGTGTGGAAAGAATTTTAACCATTAAAATAACTTTAAGAAACTCTTGTAGTCCTGTTCTGACCAAAAGCTTCAGCAGCACAGTCATCTCGTCTCTTATATGCTGTGTTTCTATCATCCTATCCTGTCCTATTCATGTTAGCCTACAAGTGGACATTGCATCATCATGCTGTACCGTCTTGATAATCCTGCATTAGGGCCCGGTGTTGGCTCGTCACGCCAATGTTCAGCAGGCAGTGGTTTGAGTGAGAACTCTTGTCCAGCCTTACACACATTCAAAGGTATAACTAATAAATGATTATTTAGCTTTGGGTTTTATTAATATTCTGTTAACTAGCTATTTTATTTATAAATGTATTTTGTTGTTTGAATGAAACTGTTGGCTGACAATAACTCAAATTAGATCTGATGAATTTATGTAAGGGTGAATCTATTTTTTAATCCATATATTATATATATTATTACTGTGCATTATTAATTGCATAGAGTGCATAGATGTGATTTACTGAATGCGGCCCCTTTAAGAAATATGACACCGCGCGCACTGAGCATGCGCAAAAGAGTGAAGCGCGAGGGCATTTGTGTAGCTTTGTTTTATTTTTTTCTCTCAATCTTTTTGTTGTTTCCTTTGACGTTGTTATGAATATTACAGTCGGACACTTTGTGATCCACTGTAAGTGTATATGTTATGTTAATGTTTTTGATAATGCAATAAAAAGAGAGAAGCGCGAGAGACACGAGACAAGAGCTGAAACTTTCACCAGTTGAGGCTGAAAGTGACGCTGTTAACGATCATGAATGAAGAGCAAATGTGAAATATATGCCGCATATTTCCAGTCTGCAGGTGAGAGTTGTTATATTTATCATGTAAGAATTGATGTTTGTTTAGCCCAAATGTGCAGTTCGTAGTGTAACGGACAGAGAATTAAATCATTAGCAAAATAAGTGTATTTAATATTAGGTATGTTTTGTAGGATTTCTGTTATCTCTGTAAGATTCCTGTTTAATTTATATAAGATAATTTAATATGTGACTTGTTTCATCCTTATAAAACCTGAAGTCACATTACAATGAACAACCTTCATGTAGAGCCGTTTTAAATGCTACATAACCGTATCAACATTATCTATATTTATTAAATCAAGCACATGTGGCCATTTTATTTAAGAAGTGTAATTATTAAAGTATAAACTCAGTAACCTTGAATTTGGCAGATCTGTCCCTCACAATAGTTCACCAATTAAAAAAGCTTAAGCCTAGTTCAACCAAAAATTGCAGATAAATGAAATTAAATAAAGAGCAAAATATGATAAATTATTCTGAAAAACAACAACACTTAAATTATCATAATATTGTTAAGTACTTGTTATCTACATTTCGGTGGTCAAGTGTTAGATTATTTTCTTTTGTATCATCATTCTCAGTCCCTTAATCAATGGTTGATTTCTGTGGCCTAATGTTAAATTTCTCATTAGTTTAGATATTAATTATAATCAAATAATAGATCCTGTGCCCTGTTTCATCCTCATTATATCCTCCTGAGTTACATGAAAATGATCAATCTACACTTGTTTAATATGCTACTAATACGTAACAATCGCAATGCTTTATATTTGAACTAAATCAAAGGCACCTGTGTTTACGGTTAAAGTAACCCAGTATAAATTGATTTTTCCAGATCTGGTCCTGTGGGCGTCAGTATCACACAGTGATCACAGTTCACACCTGCAGTGAAGCCCCTCCCACAACAATTCACCAATAAATACTGGGAATATTCCCATCATCCTACAAGAGAAGGACAAACTCCAGGAGTAGCAGCTGAAATCTGTGTGACTGTTAAAGATGGAGTTCATTAAAGAGGAGATTAAAGAGGGGATGGAGTTTATTAAAGTGGAGATTGAAGACATGACTGATCCAGAACCATCCAGAATAAAACATGAAGACACTGAGGAACAAATAGGTTGGTGTCCATTCTTGATTCTTCATTGTTGACTGCTTTCGTATCTCTGAAATATGGATTACAAATGATAGAGAAATGAATGTAAATGATCATAAGCCAGTTTTAATCGTTTTAACAAGAGAATGACAAAACTGACCTTTTAAAGATACTTTATACGGAAAGGTGTCTTGTTTTCTGATTGCTAAGTTTGTTTAATTCACACACTTAACATCATTGAACTGATTCTACCTGATTAATATGTTTATTTTAGACCAGATGGAAGTGAAGGAGCAAAGGCGTGAAGTGAAGAAACGCTGTGATCTCAAAACTCAAGGGGAAAAAGACAAAAAGCTGCACTCCTGCTCTCAGTGTGGAAAGAGTTTCCAAAATAAAATAAACCTTACGAGACACATGAGAATTCACACTGGAGAGAAACCGTATCCATGCACTCAGTGTGAGAAGAGTTTTACTCATGCGTCAGCTCTCAAGTATCATCTGCTCCGTCACTCTGGAGAAAAACCATTCAACTGTGATCAGTGTGGGAAAGATTTTATTTCATCATCAAATCTAAAATCACACCTGAAAGTTCATTCAGATGAGAAGCCTTATGTGTGTTCTCTCTGTGGAAAGAGTTTTTCACGACTGGACAGTTTTAAACGGCACCAGAAAACACATGATGAAGTGAGAGATCATGTGTGTTGTGACTGTGGGAAGAGCTTTACTAGATCTCATGATCTGAAATTGCATCAAAGAATTCATACTGGAGAAAAAACTTGTCCATGCACTCAGTGCGGAAAGAGTTTCACATCTTCATCCTTACTCAAGTATCACCTGCGCATTCACTCTGGAGAAAAAAAATTCAACTGTGATCAGTGTGGTAAAGCATTTATTTCATCATCAGATCTAAAATCACACCTGAAAGTTCATTCAGATGAGAGGCCTTATGTGTGTTCTCTCTGTGGAAAGAGTTTTTCAAGACTGAACAATTTAAAACTGCACCAGAATACACATGTTGGAGTGAAAGATAATGTGTGCTTTAAATGTGGGAAGAGCTTTACCAGAGCTGACTACCTGAAACAGCACCAAAGAATTCATACTGGAGAAAAACCTTACAAGTGCTCATACTGTGACAAGAGTTTCGCTCAGGCGGGACACCTGAAATCACACAAGCGAGTTCACACTGGAGAGAAGCGATAAGACTCTACTACGTGTGAGAAGAGTAAAATTTAGACATTTATCAAGCCTTCTTCAAACTCTTATGAATAAACGTTTGAAGTGAACAACATTAGTTTTCATGTCAAATACATTAAATTGCACCGAGATAAAATATGGAGTTTTTCAAGAACTATATCATCTAGATTAAGTTTGTTAATGCGGTGTAAAGATTGGTTAACTAGAAACACTTTGAAGGGTTTGATCAAAATCCCTTGTCTCTTTAAATATATCTATAATCATATCCTTCTGAATGCTTATTTATTTCCTTTAGTAATAAAATATATTCATTGTCACATAATCATTCATATACAGTGAGGACAAATAAGTATTTGAACACCCTGCTATTTTGCAAGTTCTCCCACTTAGAAATCATGTTGAGGTCTGAAATTGTCATAGATATTTATATATTTAGTCCTTACGGAAATTCATTTTGTGTCATACAGCAAACATCAACAGACCAACAACCAAACAACTGCTTTGCCAACACAAACATCCCCCTCGAGTGCTATACAAATTATGCTAAGATGCAACTTAATAAGTAAATAAGACTAGTGCTCCCTTGTGGAGCTTCTGTGTTAGTAGTAATAGGAGAAGACACTGCCTTATTTACTCTGACACACTGTACTCGGTCAATTTTTTTTTAACCTTTGGTTTTGTTTTCAAAGAAAAGATTAGGGCTGGACCCGAATATACGTTCTATGGGTTGGTATTGATTTGAAAATATGACATTCAATTCTTTTTTTTTTTCTTTTTTTTTTTTTGCACACCTGGCATCCCACTCGAAACGGTTCTCAGTTGTTTCATTAAGTTTCATTTTTATTTATTTAAATTTCTGCACATGCATATATAAAAGAAAAAAATATATAATTATTAACATATATTATATTATATGTGTTATTATTGTGCATTATTAATTATTATAGTAGTGGATTTGGTCCATAACAGTGTGGAGATGTGATTTACTGAATGCGGCCCCTTTAAGAAATATGACACCACGCTTACTGAGCATGCGCAGAAGAGAGAAGTGCGAGAGGTTCTCTATAGTTTTGTTTTCATTCTTCTCTCTCCCTCTCTCTTGTCTTTTTGATGTTTATTTTGACGCTATTATGAATGTAAAAGTCTAACATGTTGTGGTCTTCCTTGTATATGTTGTATTATGTTATGTTAATGTTATTGTTAATGCAATAAAAAAGAGAAAAGCGCGAGAGACGAGACGAGCGCTGAAACTTTAACCAGTTGAAGCTGAAAGTGACGCTGTTAACGATCATGAATGAAGGACAAAAGTGAAATATTTTCTTCGGATGTCATATATTTACAGTCTGCAGGTCAGAAATTTTATGTTTATCATGTAAGAATTGATGTTTGTGTTGTCTAAATGTACAGAGAATTATTTTGATATAATAGCCACTCTTCAGTACACATTGTACATGACTTCTGCTATTTTGTTAGACTTCAGATTAATTAATATATTAAGAATGGAAGAATTTAACCTCTCACTTGTTTCATCCTTATAAAACCTTTAGTCACGTAACTAGAGCCGTTTTAAAAATGATACTATATAACCAAATTATATATACAAATACATAAACAAATTAAATATTTCTGAAATCAAACACATATGGTCATTTATTACAGTATTTCAGTATAATCTCAGAATGTCAGGATTTGTTCTCATGTTGCTTAGGTCCTTGGGTTTGTCACTCTGTGCTTGTTCGTTTCGTACAAGTACTTGTTATCCACATTTTAATGGTCAAGTGTTAGATTATTTGCTTTTGTGCCATCATTCTCAGTCCCTTAATCAATTGTTAATTTCTGTTGTCTAAAGTTATATTTCTGATTGGTTTAAATATTAATTGAATATAATCTGTGCCCTGTTTCATCCTTATTAAATGCTGGGATTTAGCTACATTAAAATGATTTTTATAGGCTATTATAATGTAACCATCAAAATGCTCTATATTTGAACTAAATAAAGGCACCATATGTGTTTACTGTTAAAGTATTCCAGTATAAATTCAGTAACTTATCTCTGATTTTCCCCGATCTGGTCCTGTGGGCGTCAGTATCACACAGTGATCACAGTTCACACCTGCAGTGAAGCCCCTCCCACAACAATTCACCAATAAATACTGGGAATATTCCCATCATCCTACAAGAGAAGGACAAACTCCAGGAGTAGCAGCTGAAATCTGTGTGACTGTTAAAGATGGAGTTCATTAAAGAGGAGATTGAAGACATGACTGATCCAGAACCAGCCAGAATAAAACATGAAGATACTGAGGAACAAATAGGTTGGTGTCCATTCTTGATTCTTCATTGTTGACTGCTTTCGTATCTCTGAAATATGGATTACAAATGACAGAGAAATGCATGTAAATGATCATAACCCCATTGTAATCGCTTTAACAAGAGAATGACAGAACCACATGTTCAGAGATTCTTTGTGTTGTTTTCTACTTGCTAAGTGTTTTAATTCTCACATTTAACCTCATTTAACTTTTTCTAACTTAATAATACATTTATTTTAGATGAGATGGAAGTGACGGAGCAAAGAGAGAAACTAAATGAAGTGAAGAAACACTGTGACTTCAAACCTCAAGGAACAAAAGCCAATAAGCTGCACTCCTGCTCTCAGTGTGGAAAGAGTTTCCAAAATAAAGGTGACCTTAAAAAACACGTAAGAGTTCACACTGGAGAGAAACCGTATACATGCACTCAGTGTGGAAAGAGTTTCAGACAAAAAGGAAGCCTTAAGACACACATGCGAATTCACACTGGAGAGAAAGTGTATACATGCACTCATTGTGGAAAGAGTTTTTCACAAGCATCAGGTCTCAGTGTTCATCTCCACATTCACTCTGGAGAAAAATCATTTAAATGTGATCAGTGTGGTAAAGGTTTTAATTCATCATCAAATCTTTCGCAACACCTGATAGTTCATTCAGATGTGAAGCCTTATGTGTGTTCTCTCTGTGGAAAGAGTTTTTCACGACTGAACAGTTTTAAACAACACCAGAAAACACATAATGAAGTGAAAGATCATGTGTGTTGTGACTGTGGGAAGAGCTTTGCAATATCTAGTCATCTGAAACTGCACCAAAGAATTCATACTGGAGAAAAACCTTACAAGTGCTCATCCTGTGACAAGAGTTTCGCTCGGTCTGGATACCTGAAACTACACGAGCGAGTTCACACTGGAGAGAAGCCGTATCACTGCACTCAGTGTGAGAAGAGTTTCAAAGATGCAAAAAGTTTAAAAGATCACCTGCGTATTCACTCTGGAGAAAAACCATTTAACTGTGATCAGTGTGGAACAAAATTCATTTCATCAAAACATCTGAAAAGTCACATGATTGTTCATTCAGATGAGAAGCCTTATGTGTGTTCTCTCTGTGGAAAGAGTTTTTCACGGCTGAAAGGTTTTAAACAGCACCAGAAAACACATGTTGGAGTGAAAGATCATGTGTGTTTTAAATGTGGGAAGAGCTTTACCAGAGCTGACCATCTGAAACGGCACCAAAGAACTCATACTGGAGAAAGATCTTATGAGTGCTAAGAGATTCGCTTTGTCTGGAACTCTGAAATTCCCAGTTTACAGGTTGCAATTACGAGTTCTATGGGAACGAGAGCACTTGGAAGCTGGAATCTCATAATTATGGCAATTATAACATGGCGTGAATGCACATACCTGGTTTACTGTAGAAAGATCTGGTCAGTGAAGTACCATCAGGCTGATGTCAAAGCTTGTCGTTGACATAAGGAGCAAACATTAAAGTTATAGTCTTTATAATGGCACCTGATTTTTTTGGTTTACATGTAATTGTGCACTGTACAGTATGCAGATAAATACACTAATCAGCCTCGGTCATCTGTAAACCCACATGACATACTGCGAATTTTTAGGTTTGGTGTTAAATGCTGATAATTTACTCACCCCCATGTCATCCAAGATGTCCATGTCTTTCTTCAGTCAAAAAGAAATTAAGTTTTTTGATGAAAACATTACAGGATTTGCTCCATATAATGGACTTCAATGGACTCCAACAGTTTCAAGGTCCAATGACCGTTTCAGTGCAACTTCAGAGGACTTTAAAAGACACCAGACGATCAAAAGCTACAGCAGGCAGTGGTTTGAGTGAGAACTCTTGTCCAGGCTCACACACACACCTATGATTATTTACGTGATTATGTGTTTTGTTCTTATTTGGTTTGACTATTTTATTTTCTGACTAATTATGTTTTAATGAAACCGAATCACAGTTTACATTGAAGTCCAACTTAATTTACCAAGATCCGCTCACTTTAAAGTTTCTGGCCTCGCCACTGCTGTAGATATCTATTCATGTATTTAAAAGAAAACCCTATAATTAGGCTGCAATTACATGAGAAGGGAGACATGTAAAAACAATACTGTAACTGTAATCGAGTAAAGGTGAATCTATTGTTGAATCCACATATTTATATGTATTATTACTGAGCATTATTAATTATTATAAAAGTGAATTTGGTCCATAACAGTGCGGAGATGTGATTTACTGAATGCGGCCCCTTTAAGAAATATGACACCGCGCGCACTGACTGAGCATGCGCAGAAGAGAGAGAAGCTCGAGAGCTTGTGTTTTCTTTCTTTCCTTTGACGCTATCGCTATTATGAATAAAACAGTTGAACACGTTGTCATTCACTGTTAGTGTATATTATGTTAAAGTTCTTGATAATGCAATAAAAAAGAGAGACGCGCGAGAGACACGAGACAAGAGTGATGACACTTTAACCAGTTGACGCTGAAAGTGACGCTGTTAACGATCATGAATGAAGAGCAAATGTGGGATATTTTCTTCGAATGCTCATATTTCCAGTCTGCAGGTCAGATATGTTATATTCATAATGTAACAATTGTTATTTGTCTTGCCTAAATGTACGTTGTTTACTAGACTTAAATTAGTCGTTTTGATTAGCATATTAGGCATATTGTGATGATTTATGTTATTTTTGTAAGATTGCTATTTAATTGGTATTTTAATTAAACAATTTAACATGTGATTTGTTCCCTCATAAAATCTGGAGTCACATGAGTAATATAATATATATAATATAATGAAACAGAGCCATTTTAAATGCTAATAATATATAACCCTAACAAAATTATCTATAATTTCTTAAATCAAGCACTTATATGGTAATTTAATTTAAGGTGTGTAATTATTAAACTATTTTAGTATAATTTGAATAACCTTAAGTTTTGCAATCTGGTGCCCCTCAGAACAATTCATCATCTGGTCCTGTGGGCGTCAGTATCACACAGTGATCACAGTTCACACCTGCAGTGAAGCCCCTCCCACAACAATTCACCAATAAATACTGGGAATATTCCCATCATCCTACAAGAGAAGGACAAACTCCAGGAGTAGCAGCTGAAATCTGTGTGACTGTTAAAGATGGAGTTTATTAAAGAGGAGATTGAAGACATGACTGATCCAGAACCATCCAGGTTAAAACATGAAGAGACTGAGGAACAAATAGGTTGGTGTCCATTCTTGATTCTTCAATGTTGACTGCTTTCATATTTCTGAAAATATGAATGACAAATGATAGAGAAATGCATCTAAATGATCATAAGTCACTTTTTATCGTATTAACAAGTGAATGACAACCAAACTTTGCACATTAAAGATACTTTATACAGACAGGTGTCTTGTTTTCTGCTTTCTAAGTGTTTTTAAGTCTCACATTTAACATCATTGAACTGATTCTAACTGATTAAAATATTTATTTTAGACGAGATGGAAGTGACGGAGCAAAGACAGAAACTAAATGAAGTGAAGAAACACTGTGACTTCAAAACTCAAGGTACAAAAGCCAATAAGCTGCACTCCTGCTCTCAGTGTGGAAAGAGTTTCGAAAATCAACGAAACCTGAACAGACACACAAGAATTCACACCGGAGAGAAACCGTTTACATGCACTCAGTGTGGAAATAGTTTCAAGAATAAAGAATACCTTAAGATACACATGAGAATTCACACTGGAGAGAAACCGTATAAATGCACTCAGTGTGGAAAGAGTTTTACTCAAGCATCAACTCTCAATTTTCATCTGCACATTCACTCTGTAGAAAAAACATTTAAGTGTGATCAGTGTGGTAAAGGTTTTAATTTGTCATCAAGTCTTAAAAAACACCTGATAGTTCATTCAGATGTGAAGCCTTATGTGTGTTCTCTCTGTGGAAAGAGTTTTTCACGACTGTACAGTTTCAAACTGCACCAAAAAACACACAACGAAGTGAGAGATCATGTGTGTTGTGACTGTGGGAAGAGCTTTACTACATCTGGTGAACTGAATCGACACCAAAGAATTCACACTGGAGAAAAACCTTACAAGTGCTCATACTGTGACAAGAGTTTCAGTCAGTTGGGAACACTGAATTTACATGCGCGACTTCATACTGGAGAAAAACCTTACAAGTGCTCATATTGTGACAAGAATTTCGCTCAGTCTGGAAACCTGAAACTACATGAGCGAGTTCACACTGGAGAGAAGCCGTACTGCTGTACTATGTGTGAAAAGAGTTTTAAACGTTTATCAAGCCTTCATGCTCATATGAAAAAATGTTTCAAGTGATCAACATTCGTTTTCATGTCAAATACATTAAAGTACACTGAGATAAAATATTGAGTTTTTCATTAGAGCACATAATTAATAATTTGGTGAAATGCTTGGTTGACTAGAAATATTTGAAGGGTTAGTTAGTTCAGCAAAAAATGAAAATGCTGACTCTCATTTACTGACCCTCATGTCTTTCCAAACCTGTAAGACTTTCGTTCAAAACGCAAATAAAGATCTTTTTTGATGAAATCTGAGAGCCTAATTTCAATCTTTTCATCAAATGAAGCACCTGCGTTTCTTTAGAAAATGTTTGACTAAACCACTGGATTAATTTGGATTATTGTTTTTTTTTAAATATCTTTATGAACTTTTTTGAAGCAGCAAAATGGTTATTGCAGCTGCTAATGAGGGACAGAAAGCTCTCAGATGTCATTTGTAGTGTTACAAATTTATTAAATGTTTAATTTAGGTTCCAGTACAATAGTATATAAACTGAGAAGGTCAAGTAGACTGAATTTAGCATTTGATCTAAGGCGAGGTGTTAGCTGATAATAAATGACATTTAACAGTGAGGTCCAATTAAATTCACCAAGATCTGCTCACTTTTAAGTTTGTGGCCTTGCCACCTCTGTAGATATCTGCATTCAAAAGAAGACCATATAATTGGGTTACAATTACAAAACAAGGGAGAAATGTAGAAAAACTGTAACTATAATCGACTAAATGTGAATATATTGTTGATCCATATATTAGTGCATTAATATTACTACAGCACAATAATTGTAATTGTGCATTAATATTACTACAGTACTGGATTTGAATAACAGTGCAGAGATGCGATTTACTAAATGCGGCCCCTTTAAGAAAAATGACACCGCGCGCACTGAGCATGCGCAGAAAGTTTTGTTTTCTCTCTCTCTCGGTTTGTTGTTTCCTTTTGCGCTATTTTGAATGTAATAGTCGAACAAGTGGCGATCCTGTAGCCTAAGTGTATGGTATATTAATGATCTTGATAATGCAACAAAAAAAGCTAAAGAGAGACTTGAAACTTTAACCATTTGAAGCTGAAAGTGACGCTGTTAACGATCGTGAATGAAGAGCAAATGCGAAATATATGCCGTATCCAGTCTGCAGGTCAGAGATCTAATGTTTATCATACAAGAATTGATTGTTATGTAATGTATATTGTACATTTTGTATCGTACAAATACTCAAATTAGTAGTTTGATCAGCCACTATTCAGTACATTGTATTGGCCAATGATTTCTGTTATCTTTGTTAGATTCCTGTTTAATTCACATATGAAAATTGAATAATTTAACTTGTTTCATCCTTATAAAATCTGGAGTCACATACAAACGAATTATCTTCATATAGAGCCATTTTAAATGCTATAAAGCCATATCAAAATGATCTATATTTCTCAAATCAAGCACCACATGGTCATTTAATTTAAGAAGTGTAATTATTACAGTTTTTCAGTATAATCTCAGTTACCTCGAATTTGGCAGATCTGGTGTCCCTCACAATAGTTCACCTAATAAGAAAGCTTTAGTTCAACTGTTAATGACGATTAAATTAAATAACAAGCAATATATGAAAAATTATTCTGGAATACATTTAAATTATAATAATCGTGTATAGTACTTGTTATCCACATTTTGATGGTCAAGTGTTAGATTATTTTCTTTTGTGCCATTGTTCTCAGTCCTTAAATCGATGGTTGATTTCTGTCATCGAATGTTAGATTACTTGTTAGGTTAGATATTAATTGAATAGTAGAATCTGTACCCTGATTTATCCTTATTATATGCTGGGATTTATATAAAAAAAATCAACCTACAGTTATTTTATTTGCTGCTAATATGTAACCATCAAAATGCTCTATATTTGAAGTAATTTAAAGGCACCATATGTGTTTACTGTTAAAGTAACCCAATATAAATTGATTTTCCCAGATCTGGTCCTGTGGGTGTCAGTATCACACAGTGATCACAGTTCACACCTGCAGTGAAGCCCCTCCCACAACAATTCACCAATAAATACTGGGAATATTCCCATCATCCTACAAGAGAAGGACAAACTCCAGGAGTAGCAGCTGAAATCTGTGTGACTGTTAAAGATGGAGTTTATTAAAGAGGAGATTAAGGAGGAGATGGAGTTTATTAAAGTGAAAATTGAAGACATGACTGATCCAGAACCATCCAGAATAAAACATGAAGATACCGAGGAACAAATAGGTTGGTGTCCATTCTTGATTCTTCATTGTTGACTGCTTTCGTATCTCTGAAATATGGATTACAAATGACAGAGAAATGCATCTAAATGATCATAAGCCAGTTTTAATCGTTTTAACAAGAGAATGACAAAACTGAACTTTTAAAGATACTTTATACAGACAGGTGTCTTGTTTTCTAATTGCTAAGTGTGTTTGATTCACACATATAACATCATTGAACTGATTCATATGTTTATTTTAGACCAGATGGAAGTGAAGGAGCAAAGACAGAAACTAAATGATGAGAAGAAACACTGTGACTTTAAAACTCAAGAAACAGACGCCAAAAAGCTGCACTCCTGCTCTCAGTGTGGAAAGAGTTTCCAAAATAAAAAAAACCTTAAGAGACATTTGAAAATTCACACTGGAGAGAAACCGTATACATGCACTCAGTGTGAGAAGAGTTTTTCTAAAGCATCAGGTCTCAGTGTTCATCTGCTCCGTCACTCTGGAGAGAAACCATTTAACTGTGATCAGTGTGGGAAAGGTTTTAATTCATCGTCATATCTCAAAAAACATCTGAAAGTTCATTCAGATGAGAAACCTCACATGTGTTCTCTCTGTGGAAAGAGTTTTTCAAGAATGGAAAGTTATAAACGGCACCAGAAAACACATAATGAAGTGAGAGATCATATGTGTTGTGACTGTGGGAAGAGATTTACAACAGCTGACAATCTGAAACTGCACCAAAGAATTCATACTGGAGAAAAACCTCACAAGTGCTCAGTTTGTAATAAGAGCTTCGCTCGGTCCGGACACATGAAAGAACACGAGCGAGTTCACACTAGAGAGAGGCCGTACTACTGTACTCAGTGTGGGAAGAGTTTCAAAGCTGCAAAAAGTTTAAAATATCATCTGGAGATTCACTCTGGAGAAAAACCATTTAACTGTGATCAGTGTGGGAAAAAGTTCATTTTGTCAAGACATCTGAAAAGTCACATGATCGTTCATTCAGATGAGAAGCCTCATGAGTGTTCTCTCTGTGGAAAGAGTTTTTCACGACTGTTCTGTTTTAAACTGCACCAGAAAACACACAATGAATTAAAAGATCATGTGTGTTGTGACTGTGGGAAGAGCTTTACTAGACCTGACTATCTGAAACGGCACCAAAAAACTCATACTGGAGAAAGACCTTACAAGTGCTCATACTGTGATAAGAGATTTGCTTTGCCTGGAACTCTGAAAGTACACGAGCGACTTCACACTGGAGAGAAGCCGTACTGCTGTACTCAGTGTGAGAAGACGTTTAAACATTTAGCAAGCCTTCACATACATATGAAAAAATGTTTACAGTGAGCAACATTTGTTTTCATGTCAAATTCAATAAAGTAAATTGAGATAAAATATGGAGTTTTTCTAATTAGTGAAAGCTGTCAACAGGCTGAGGCAACCACCATATTATTATGGAGAAAACTGATCCTAGACCAGCAGTGAGCAGAAGAAAGAAATAAATAAAAGAAACCCCTATAATTAGGCTGCAGTGGCATAATAAGAGAGACATGTAAAAACAATACTGTAACAGTAATCGAGTCAAGCTGAATCTATTATTAATTATTATAGTTGTGGATTTGGTCCATAACTGTGCGTAGATGTGACTTGCTGAATGCGGCCCCTTTAAGAAATATGACACCGCGCGCACTGAGCATGCGCAGAAGAGAGATTTGCAATAGCCTCATTAGCCTCTCTGAGTTTTGTTTTCTTTCTTCTCTCCCTCTCTTTTTTTGTTTCTTTTGACGCAACACTTGTTGCAATAAAAAAGAAAAAAGATTGACGATAATGCTTTTTAGGAGTTAATCGCCATTAAACAGGACGAAGAAGAAAAGAGACGAGACGAGCGCTGAAACTTTAACCATTTGAAGCTGAAAGTGACGCTGTTAACGATCATGAATGGAGAGCAAATGTGAAATATTTTCTTCCAGATGCCGCATATTTCCAGTCTGCAGGTGAGAAATGTTTTTATCATGTAAGAATTGATGTTTGTGTTGCATAAATTTTTCATTAGTTTTGATTAGCATATGCATAAGCATATTGTGTATGATTTAGGTTATGTTTGTAAGATTCCTGTTTATTTGATTTTCCTGTTTATCCTGTTTATTTGAAATAATTTAATATGTGACTCGTTTCATTTTTTATAAAATCCGGAGTCACAAATATATAACCGTATCAAAATGTTCTATATTTCTTAAATCAAGCACATTTATTTATTATTATTATTAAACTATTTCATCTGGTGTCCCTCAGAACAATTCAAAAATGAAGAAAGCTTTAGTTTCAATTGCAATATATGATACATTTAATAAATAATGAGAAACATATGATGAATTATTCTGAATTTATCCCATCATCCTACAAGAGAAGGACAAACTCCAGGAGTAGCAGCTGAAATCTGTGTGACTGTTAAAGATGGAGTTTATTAAAGAGGAGATTAAAGAGGAGATGGAGTTTATTAAAGTGAAAATTGAAGACATGACTGATCCAGAACCAGCCAGAATAAAACATGAAGATACCGAGGAACAAATAGGTTGGTGTCCATTCTTTATTCTTCATTGTTGACTGCTTTCGTATCTCTGACATATGGATTACAAATGACATAGAAATGAATGTAAATGATCATAAGCCAGTTTTAATCGTTTTAACAGGAGAATGACAAAACTGACCTTTCAAAGATACTTTATACAGACAGGTGTCTTGTTTTCTAATTGCTAAGTGTGTTCGATTCACACATATAACATCATTGAACTGATTCTACCTGATTAATATGTTTATTTTAGACCAGATGGAAGTGAAGGAGGAAGTAAATGACGTAAAGAAACACTGTGACTTCAAAACTCAAGAAACAAAAGCCAATGAGCTGCACTCCTGCTCTCAGTGTGGAAAGAGTTTCCAAAAGAAAGCAAACCTTAAGAGACACATGAGAGTTCACACTGGAGAGAAACCGTATACATGCACTCAGTGTGAGAAGAGTTTTTCTCAAGCATCAGGTCTCAAGAATCATCTGCTCATTCACACTGGAGAAAAACCATTCAACTGTGATCAGTGTGGTAAAGACTTTAGTTTGTTATCAAATCTTAAAACACACCTGATCGTTCATTCAGATGAGAAGCCTCATGTGTGTTCTCTCTGTGGAAAGAGTTTTTCACGACTGTACAGTTTAAAACTGCACCTGAAAACACATGATGAAGTGAAAGAAAATGTGTGTTGTTACTGCGGGAAGAGCTTTGCTGTATCTGCTGAACTGAAACAGCACCAAAGAACTCATACTGGAGAAAAACCTTTTAAGTGCAAATGTTGTGGCAAGAGTTTCGCTCATTTGGGAACACTGAGTTCACATGCGCGAATTCATACTGGAGAAAAACCTTACAAGTGCTCATACTGTGGCAAGGGTTTCACTAAGTCTGGAAACCTGAAACTACATGAGCGAGTTCACACTGGAGAGAGGCCGTACTGCTGTACTAAGTGTGAAAAGAGTTTTAAAGGTTTATCAACCCTTCACACACATATGAAAAAATGTTTCAAGTGATCAATATTAGGTCTCTTTCGAGAGGTTCTCGTACTGCGTAATATTAGCCTGGTTCAACCAGACTCTCATACATTTCATTTGTACAGAGAGTCTGGCTTCTCTCCATTGAGAATCGTTTACTTCCTTGTAGGCGGGTTCACTATTAAAGTTCAAAACTATTGGATCTGATGAGTCACTCAGGATCTGCCATAGCCAATCGCTAACGTATGGTCGTGATGTATGCCATGTGCCGGAAACAAGAAGTCCGAATGATGAGAGGATTATGTTTACAATAAGATGTCTGTCAACGAGAGCTGCAGGTTTTGTAAATCTAGGAACAATTATTAATTCGAAATGTATATTTGACACGAAGGACAGTGATGTATTCATTCAACGGTCGAAGTAATAATTAAAAATATGCGGACGCATAATCACCATAATTAATGGTCTTCAATGTATGTGTTTGTACATTTTTGTTTATGACATTTAGTTTTTTTTTATTAAAACAAATTAACCATTTACATCTAAAACTGAAACTCAAATTATGGTCTTCAAAGACCTTAACATCTTATTTATTCTATTGACTCCTGTTGTAGTCAAGGGTTGCTCTTCATTGGTTCATGATTAGGGCAGATAATTCACTAATCATGGGTTAATGTTCAAATAACTATGAATTCAAGTATTAGTGCATGCTTATCCATGCCGTTTTTGTAAAGTGTTACCTTTTATTCAATATTTTATGTTTTAATGTGAAGAGAATACATGCTTTAAGTATAATATAGCCATATGTTTGAATACGTTTTTCTACTATTATAATGTGGGACTGTCACTGTGAACAAGAGACGGGCGAGTGAATGGTGTGTTTACATCTGCACTTCTATTTCGGGCCCGCAAGAATGTGTCATATATGGTGAAGACCTTCCCATCTGTCCATTTCTTAAAATATCTGTTGCCTTACCACTTTGGGAAGGATGAATGGATATACACTTGAGTGTGAGGCAGGACTCGGCAGTTGTTTCAGCAGAAGCTGCTTAGCTTTATATGTTTAAAAAATAAAGTCCATCTCGGGCATCAGAACCCCAAGACTGTTAACGATGGAGTTTATTAAAGAGGAGATTGAAGACATGACTGATCCAGAACCATCCAGAATAAAACAAGAAGATACTGAGGAACAAATAGGTTGGTGTCCATTCTTGATTCTTCCATAATTCTATGAATTAATAAGGATGAAAATTAATAGATGAGTGCATGTAAATGATAACCTTGTATATAACTGAACTGACCTTTCCAGATCAAAGATACATTATATTCACACAGACAGATGCCTTGTTTTATTTTAATTTTCTCAACTGCTTAAAACATATTTTAGACCAGATGGGAGTGATGGAGCAAAGACAGAATCTAAATGAATTGAAGAAACACCGTGACTTCAAAACTCAAGGAAAGAAAGCCAAAAATCTGCACTCCTGCTCTCAGTGTGGAAAGAGTTTCAGAGGAAAAGGAGACCTTAACAAACGTTTGAAAATTCACACTGGAGAGAAACCGTATCCATGCACTCAGTGTGATAAGAGTTTTAATCACTCATCGAATCTCAGTCGTCGCCTGCGTATTCACTCTGGAGAAAAGTCATTCAACTGTGATCTGTGTGGAAAAGATTTTATTTCATCATCAAGTCTAAAATCACACATGATAGTTCATTCAAATGAGAAGCCTTATGTGTGTTCTCTCTGTGGAAAGAGTTTTTCAAGACTGGACTGTTTTAAACTGCACCAGAAAACACATGATGAAGTGAGAGATCATGTGTGTTCTGACTGTGGGAAGAGCTTTACTAGAGACGTTTATCTGAAACAACATCAAAGAATTCATACTGGAGAAAAACCTTACAAGTGCTCATACTGTGACAAGAGTTTCAATCAGTCTGGATCTCTGAAATATCACGAGCGAGTTCACACTGGAGAGAAGCCGTACCAGTGTACTGAGTGTGAGAAAAGTTTTAGAAATTCAGTATGTTTAAGGAATCACCTGCTCATTCACTCTGGAGAAAAACCATTCAACTGTGATCAGTGTGGTAAAGATTTTATTTCATCATCACAACTAAACCGACACCTAATAGTTCATTCAGATGAGAAGCCTCATGTGTGTTCTCTCTGTGGAAAGAGTTTTTCAGGGATGGACAGTTTTAGACAGCACCAGAAAACACATGAAGTGAGAGATCATGTGTGTTGTGACTGTGGGAAGAGATTTGCTACATCTGGTAATCTGAAACAGCACCAAAGAATTCATACTGGAGAAAAACCTTACAAGTGCTCATACTGTGACAAGAGATTCACTCATTCTGGAACCCTGAAGTATCACAAGCGAGTTCACACTGGAGAGAAGCCGTACGACTGAACTCAGTTTGAGAAGAGTTTTAGAAGTTCATCAAGGCTTTACACTCATGTGAAAAAAATGTTGCAAGTGAGCAAAAATAGTTTTCATGTCAAATGCATTCATGTAAATTCTCAAGTTTATACTGAAAGCAGAGTATCGTGTCGTACAATTATTTCATTGTAATATTCGGACCAATCAGTGTTCTGCAGTGTTTATCGCAAGTTATGACTATAACTACGGATCAATGAGACCGAACAACAGTCTTACCTTGAATGACGCCATTCTACTTGCTCTCCTCGAGACTTAATGTAAACAATGTCAGATGACTGATCCCAAGTGGTTGGTTCCCTATAAAACATACGGATGAAACGAACACTTCCTCTTTGCCTGGAACGTCTCAGTTCATCCCAAGTGACAAGAAATTCAGGATGTTTGAGAAATCTGCGCATTCACTGGAGAGAAAACATTCAACTGTGATGATCAGTGTGGTAAAGGTTTTATTTTATCATCAAAACTAAAACAACACCTGAAAGTTCATTCAGATGAGAAGCCTTATGTGTGTTCTCACTGTGGAAAGAGTTTTGTAAGGCTAGACAATTGCAGACATCACCAGAAAACACACAATGAAGTGAAAGATCATGTGTGTTGTGACTGTGGGAAGAGATTTACTAGAGTTGATCATCTGAAACAACACCAAATAACTCATACTGGAGAAAAACCTTACAAGTGCTCATACTGTGACAAGAGTTTCTCTCTGTCTGGAAACCTGAAATCACACGAGCGAGTTCACACTGGAGAGAAGCCGTATCACTGTACTCTGTGTGGGAGGAGTTTCAAACATTTATCAAGCCTTCACAATCATAAGAAAAAATGTTGCTCATTGATTAAATGAGCATCAATCGTAAACTGTGAGATAGAAAAAAAATAGTTTTTCCTTAAAATTCTCTATATCAATATCTTGATAAATTTAGTAAATTTAGTGAAAACTAGCTTCATTAGTGCAGAGATGTTCACAAGTCTTTTATCTGGAGTCCGAGTTGAGTCTGGAGTCTTTTTGTCACGAGTTGAGTCTGAAGTCATTTCATTCCTTTAAAAAAAAAATAATTCTCATAATTTTAGGTTGGTGTGTGTTCTTGATTCTTCAGTAATCTACAGTAATCAGAACATCAGCAAGTTCCTTTAAGAAATAAGGGAGAGAAGTATCAGTAGTACCACAATCGTTAACCATTGACTTCTTGCATTATAACCATGATAATCCATTTGTACCCACCAACAAGACCCATGGTGAACCCACATGGACATACATATTTGTATATATTGCATATATTGATTTTCAGTGCTTTCTATTTAATAAACTTTGGGTTGTCATTTAAGCTTACTTGTTGTTGTTGAGCAATTCTATCGAACACTTTTTTCTAAGAGGGTCGAGAACGAATATTTTGTGGTGTATTTTATTCTGCCTTGATTAGGCTGAGCATTACAATCAATTTAGTTTTACATTAATGGATGGAAGTGAATGAGCAAAGACACAAACTACATGATGTAAAAAGAAACACTGCGACTTAAAAACTCAATGAACAAAAGTAAAAAAGCTTCAACCCTGAGTTTCAGATAAAAAAAGGAAACTGTTGGCTGACAATAAATCACGTTTAACATTGAGGTCCACCCTTATTCATCAAGATCCACTCACTTTGAAGTTTCTGTCATCACCAATGCTGTAGATATCTATATATCAGTGGTGTTTGGTTGTTTTTTATACTGCTAAAAATACTGTTAGCGAGTGAAGGTAAGTATACACTTACTGTATGATTTGATTATTAGTATTTTGCTTCATAGTTAGTGTGGAGATTTACTGAATGCGGCCCCTTTAAGAAACCTAACGCGCGCACTGAGCATGCGCAGTAGAGGATGCGCGAGAGCACTTTATTGATTTTATTTCGTCTCTCTCTTGTTTTTTCTTTGACGTTGTGTAAAAGTCGATTACATTATTATATCCTAGGCTATATTCTTGTAATGTTAAGTTAATATTCTTGTTGAAACTTTAACCAGTTAAGCTGAAAGTGACGCTGTTAACGATCGTGAATGAAGGAAGGACAAATGTGGAATATTTTCTCTGGATGTCGTAACGTTATATTTTCAGTCTGGAGGTTTGAGATGTTTTATTTATAATGTAAGAATTGATGTTTGCCTTGCCTACATGATCGTATATTGTTCGTATTGACATTTAAATATAGTAATTCAGTCTGTTGTGTAAGTTAACGTTATGATTTTTGTCATCTTTGTAAGTCTTTTTTGTTATCTTTTGCCAAGCTCCAGGAGTAGCAGCTAAAATATGTGTGACTGTTAAAGATGGAGTTTATTAAAGTGGAGATTGAAGACGTGACTGATCCAGAACCATCCAGAATAAAACATGAAGATACTGAGGAACAAACAGGTTGGTGTCCATTCATGATTATCTATTGTTGACTGCATGAAATATGCAGTAAAATGATTATAAATGATAGAGAAGTGCATCTTAATGATCATAACCAGTGGTGGACAAAGTACACAATCAAGTACTTGAATAAAAGTACAGACACTCTATTAAAATATTATGGTGCTATGAAGTCAATGTGTAAACAGTGTTGTGATTCATGGAGAACATTTGCAACAAAGAAATGAGACAACGAATACCTCAGCAATGAAGTTTTTATTTGCTTCTTAGAATAATAAATTAAGGACACCCGTCAAAAACTCTCTGCCTATTTTCTGAAAAGCTGAAGGGCCGCTACACCAGTAAAACAGGGTTCCCGTGGATCCTTAAGTCTTAAAAAGTCTTAAATTAAATTTTTAAAATTTAAGTCCATAAAAAGTCTCTATAAAGCCTTATTTTTACTTATGAAAGGTCTTAAATTTTAGATGAGACTTCGACTTAGTCATATCTAAATGTTTTCCGAATTAAAACTATCTAATTTGTAGAGCTAGACCGATATATCGGTAGGCCGATATTATCGGCCGATATTAGGCATTTTCTAAAATATCGGTATCGGCAGTTATAATGGCCAATAAATTAATATTTCAAATATAATATAAAAAAAGATGAATCACACAGCTTATAACTATAAGGCAATGTAGGGGCTAATTATTATTTTATTCATCCGAACTGTAATATATTTTGATGTTCCTCTGTTCTGTTGTGACAACAGAAACAAGTTTCTTTTTAAAATGCATTATCATATTATTTTAGTTAAAACTCATAAATAACTACAAATGTTTGGGAAATCTGTCAATATTTTGAGGTGCGTTTCTGAAATAATAATATTAATAATAATATCGGCCAATATATCGGAATATCGGATTTTAAAACCAACAAATATTTGTATTGGTATCGGCCTTCAAAATCCTTTATCGGTCAGGCTCTAATAATTTGCGTACGTATTATTTTTTATTGGCCTATTTTATCTTTGTGGATTTGCTTGTTCACGTGACAATTCGCGTCACATTCGCGGCAGAATAACGTCTGGGTCCTGCATGCGAGAGAAAAAGAAAGTTTGCAAATGTCAGTTCAATTGTAAGTTAATTCTTTATGTGCGTGGTGTATTATATATTATGATATTCTAATTGTTTTAACGATGTACGAGGCACTGTGAGCTGACATCGCAGTTGTGTCTCTGATTCTAACTGATGAATATGGTTTTTTAGACCAGATTAAAGTGGAGCAAAGACAGAAACTAAATGACATGAAGAATAACTGCAACTTCAAATCTCAAGGAACAAAACCCAATAAGCTGCACTCCTGCGCTCAGTGTGGAAAGAGTTTCCAAATTAAAGCAAATCTTCTCAGACACATGCGAATTCACACGGGAGAGAAACCGTATCCATGCACTCAGTGTGAGAAGAGTTTTACTCAAGCATCAGATCTCAGTGTTCATCAACTCCGTCACTCTGGAGAAAAAACATTCAACTGTGATCAGTGTGGTAAGGGATTTATTTCATCATCAAATCTAAATCAACACCTGATGGTTCATTCATACGAGAGGCCTTATGTGTGTTCTCTCTGTGGAAAGAGTTTTTCACGACTTGACAGTTTTAAACAACACCAGAAAATACACAATGAAGTGAGAGATCATGTGTGTTGTGACTGTGGGAAGAGCTTTACTAGAACTGCCCATTTGAAACAGCACCAAAGAATTCATACTGGAGAAAAACCTCACCACTGTACTCAGTGTGGAAAGAGTTTCACAAATAAAGGATACCTTCTCAAACACGCAAGAATTCACACTGGAGAGAAACCGTATACATGCACTCAGTGTGGAAAGGCCTTTTCTCGAGCGTCAACTCTCAGTAATCATCTGCAAATTCACTCTGGAGAAAAACCATTCAACTGTGATCAGTGTGGGAAAGATTTTATTTCATCATCAAGTCTAAAACAACACCAGAAAGTTCATTCAGATGAAAAACCTCACACGTGTTCTCTCTGTGGAAAGAGTTTTTCACGGCTGGATCATTTGAAAGTGCACCAGAAAACACATGATGAAGTGAGAGATCATGTGTGTTGTGACTGTGGGAAGAGCTTTACTACAAATTGCCATTTGAAACAGCACCAAAGAATTCATACTGGAGAAAAACCTTACAAGTGCTCATACTGTGACAAGAGTTTCACTCATTCTGGAAACCTTAATTCACACGAGCGACTTCATACTGGATAGGACCTGTTCCACTGTACTCAGTGTGTGAAAAGTTTCAATATTGCTCATGAGTAGATGTACATGCAAAATAAGTCTGTAATGTTCTATTCTGTCATGATAATCTATAAATTGCTTGTGTGGAAACTGTTGTAAGATGTCATGCTATTGCATTCGTGTCACGGACTGTATTGTGAAAATACAGATGTGACTGCTTGAGCAGACTCAAATGTGCTCCACTACAACAACTCTTCCACTTCTCAATATGAACTCACTCACTTTATTGCATGTTCCCAGGTGTTGGGTTTATGTAAATGTTAGGAATGGGATTCGAGATGTCACTAACCCAGGAGGAAGCTTATGTTGTCCCATTCAGTCGTTTGTTGTAGTCCTTAAAAAGCAATTTCTGTAATATCTGTTACATCAGATGTTTTTTTATGCTCAATCAGCAACATTACACACTAACTAAAGTAAAAAACACAATCAATCACCCCTTTAAAGGGGTACTCCACTTTTTTTGGAAATAGGCTCATTTTACCACTCCCCCAGAGTTAAACAGTTGGGTTTTACCGTTTTCAAATATATTCAGCCGATTTTCTGATATAATATCAGTAACCAGACAGTTTCTGGTCTCATTGTCTTCCATAGTATATTTTTTTTCCTACTATGGAAGTGAATGAGACCAGAAACTGTCTGGTTACTGATATTCTTCTAAATATTCGAAAATCGGCTGAATGGATTCGAAACCGGTAAAACCCAACTGTTTAACTCTGGGGGAGTGGTAAAATGAGCCTATTTCCAAAAAAGTGGAGTATCCCTTTAACTTTCTCCACTCTAGCGATGGCCTTGTATGTAATTTAGTTATGCCGGAATATGCGGCCCCTTTAAGAAAAATTACACCGCGCGTTGTGAGCATGCGCAGAAGAATGTACGGCGAGTGGCTGAGAAGAGCAGCGCATTCAGTCGAGGCTGTTTTGTTAGAAGAAAGATAAAGGGTATTTGGTTGCTTCTTACCTGAGTGATGTTTTAATGTGTAAATATATACGAAGCCAAAGCTACTGTCTCATCCTATGTGCATGTCGATTTTGTCTCGATTATAAACCAGGATTGTAGTGAAGAGCAGCTGAAGTGACTGCTGGCTGGTTAACATGAATGAGTCTCGTTTCAGTCACTATTTTATATTCTCCCCTTTGTCTGAAAACATAAACGTACAATTACATAGATAAAAACGAGTTTATTTTAAAAGGCTGACAGCCACCACAATGTAAATATGACGTAATGGCGTCATCGATATGCCGATTTTGCATAATGTTATCTTGCGACCGTGACAAACGTGAGTTATTTTCTTCGGCTGTATTATCGTCTTCATTTTGTCTGCAGGTGAGAGATGTTTTTCGGATTATAGAGTTTAACATTAAACAGCTCCAGAGTTTATGTGTTTAAGCACTAATGTAATGAAATGCGTTGTGTTCCTGGTTTATAATTACTTTATATAATAATGTTGGAAGAGACTTTTTCCACAGACTCTGTTTGACTGAATAAGGTGTAAACAGGGATAAACCTTGCTTTATATTGGATAAACCAGTAAACCTTGCTTTATATTAGGCTGTCAAACGAATAATCGCATCCAAAATAAAAGTTTGTGTTTACATAATATATGTGGGTGCACTGTGTATAATTATTTTGTATAAATATACACATGTGCATCTATATTTAAGAAAAAATATTTATGTATAAAATATTCATATTTATAATATAAATTATTTATAAATCTATTTACAGTATATTACATGAAATATATTCAAGCATGTGTGTATTTATACATCTAAAATAAAAAAAATATACACAGTGCACCCACACATATTATGTAAACACAAACTTTTATTTTGGATGCAATTAATCGTTTGACAGCCCTACTTTATATCCAATTGATATCTAACTTTATCTAAACAATTCTCTATCAGAAAACATACACGTTCAATTAATTTAAAAGTAATTCAGTAACTTCTCTTTGAATTTAGCAGATCAGGTGTCCACCCCACAATTCAGCAATAAATACTGGGAATATTCCCATCATCCTACAAGAGAAGGACAAACTCCAGGAGTAGCAGCTGAAATCTGTGTGACTGTTAAAGATGGAGTTCATTAAAGAGGAGATTAAAGACATGACTGATCCAGAACCATCCAGAATAAAACATGAAGATACTGAGGAACAAATAGGTCTGTGTCATTGTTGACTGTTGAGAAACAAATTTACCAGATTTAAGATATAGAAGTGCATCTAAATTATCATGATCTTGCATAGCTGTTGTCATCCAAAAATGTTCACATAAACTGATCTTGATTTTTATTTTAGACTGGGTGGAAGTGAAGGTGGGACATAAACTGGATGAAGGTGAGGAAGATGATTGTACACAGTACATCTGCTCTCAGTGTGGAAGGAGTTTTTCTCAAACATCAGGTCTCAGTAATCATCTGTGCGTTCGCCCTGAAGAAAAACCATATAACTGTGATCAGTGCGGTAAAAAGTTTAATTCATCATCAAAGCTTAAAAAACACCTGAAAGTTCATTCAGATGAAAAGCCTTATGTGTGTTCTCTCTGTGGAAAGAGTTTCTCACGACTGGATCATTTTAAACAGCACCAGAAATCACATGATGAAGTGAGAGATCATGTGTGTTGTGACTGTGGGAAGAGCTTCACTAGAGATGACTATCTTACACGGCACCAAAGAACTCATACTGGAGAAAGACCTTACAAGTGCTCATACTGTGACAAGAGTTTCACTCAGTCTGGACACCTGAAAGTGCACGAGCGACTTCACACTGGAGAGAAGCCGCACCAGTGTACTCAGTGTGGAGAGAGTTTCAAAAATTCAACAGGTCTCAGCAATCATTTGTTCATTCATTCTGGAGAAAAACCATTTAACTGTCTTCAGTGTGGGAAAGATTTTCATTCATCATCCAATCTTAAAAAACACCTGAAAGTTCATTTAGATGAGAGGCCTTATATGTGTTCTGTTTGTGGAAAGAGTTTTTCAAGAAAGGAAAATTGCAAACGGCACCAGAAAACACACAATGAAGTGAGAGATCATGTGTGTTGAGATTTACTACAGTTGATCATCTGAAACAGGATAGTTTTAGAAATTTGGCGTAAAGATTAAAAAAACTAGGAAGACTTAAGAGCTGAAGCTTCACCAGTCACCAACTCTTAGTGTAAATTAAATAATTTTAATTTTATTTTTTTCTGGCAGGGAGAATTGTGTGCTAAATGTGTCTTTCTTGAATTCATATTCACTAATTGTACTAGATTGTGTTTGAATAATTCAGGTAAGATGATAAATAAAACAGAAACATCATCTTGTGTTGATTGATCTATTTAATGAACACAGATAATGAGTTATATAGTTTAGTTGACATATACTGTAAGAGGTCATTGATCCCCCCTTTCAACCCTCTTGATGAATAGTAACTGAATAGTTGTTAAAAAAAAAGAGATCAGGCATTTATATCAATGCGATTCAGAATAAAGACCATACAACTAATGTTTTCCACTAGAGGGAGCCACAGGACACTAAAACCTCAGTTCAAAGACTAAAAATTGTAAGTACAATGAATTTACAAAAATCTCCAAAATACGTATTAACCTCCATTTTGTTGTCTTCGTTTTAATCCTAATAATACTGACAACATATTTATCAAGTTGCAGACATGACTGAATGTATGTCCAATTGAGGAAGAGACATATTATTTGTCTATTTTAAAGTAGTAGCCTAAATAAATTAATACTTCCATAAAAAAGATACTTAGACTCATATTTTATTTAGAAAGAGACATATTCATTGTAGAACTGGTATCTACACAAGCCATTGAGCTTGTGATGATCGTCTCAAGTTAAACTTCATTGTTTAGGATTGATCTAGGAGCTTTATAATGCTTTTTACAGCGGATGCGATTGAAAACTCTGTCTAAAACAGTTTATCCCTCACAGCCTCACTTTCATACCAGTCATGGCGCTGCTCTGAATAAGGTCTATTTCCCTGTTTTCACCTTATTAATTATGGTGTGGTCATTAGTGGCAATAGGCTGAGACAATCACCAGTAAAAACTGATTCTAGACCAGCATTTAACATTGAGGTCTAACCTACTTCAACAAAATATACTGTAACTGTTATGGAGTGAAGGTAAACAGAATGTTGAATCTATATATTGTATTGTGTATTATTAATTATTATTATGATGAGTTGTGCTTCAAAACATTGAGGAGATGTGATTTACGGGATGCGGCCCCTTTAAGAAAAATTACACCGCGCGCAATGAGCATGCGCAGAAGAGTGAATAGCTAGAGTTTTGTTTTGTTTCATCTCTCTCTTTTTCTTTATGTTGTTTCCTCTGACGCTATGAACGTATTTGTAGAATACACTGTTTCCCTGTAAGTGTATGTTGTGCTAATGTTATTATTAATGCAAAACAAAAGAGAGAAGCGCGAGAGACGAGACGAGCGCTGAAACTTTAACCATTTGACGCTGAAAGTGACGCTGTTAACGATCATGAATGAAGAACAAATGTGAAATATATATTTTTTCGGATGTCGTATTTCAAATCTGCAGGTCAGATATGTTCTATTCATAATATACGAATTTATTTATATATTTGCCTTTATTTTTTATTCTATAGGCTAGCTTCTTATTCTTTTTTCTTTTATAATGACATATTCATTAAAACTGACATTTAACAAAAAAACTTTTAATTTTATTGTACAGTGACGATTATCAGAGTACATGTGCACATATTGCCTGAACTGTAAACTAAACTGTAAACGAGGCAGGGTTGTGTTTTCTGTGATATTTCGTAATGAATATACTATGCAGTAAAGATATTCAATTTACGTGTTGTCCATATGTGTTTTCTGTTGAAGTAATCCAGTATACATTTTTTTTCCCAGATCTGGTCCTGTGGGCGTCAGTATCACACAGTGATCACAGTTCACACCTGCAGTGAAGCCCCTCCCACAACAATTCACCAATAAATACTGGGAATATTCCCATCATCCTACAAGAGAAGGACAAACTCCAGGAGTAGCAGCTGAAATCTGTGTGACTGTTAAAGATGGAGTTTATTAAAGAGGAGATTGAAGACATGACTGATCCAGAACCATCCAGAATAAAACATGAAGATACTGAGGAACAAATAGGTTGGTGTCCATTCTTGATTCTTCAATGTTGACTGCTTTAGTGGCTTTGGAAAAAATAAGCTGTGTATGGATGATACATGATAGAAAAACTAAATGATCACAACCCAGTTTTAAGTGTATTAACTGTATTAATTGTATTAGAACTGACATTTACACATCAAATATACTTTGGTAACATTTTTTTTTCTGGTTGTATCTCATTGAACTGATTCTAACTGCTTAATACATTTATTTTAGACCAGAAGAAAGTGAAGGAGCAAAAACACAAACTAAATCACGTAATGAAACGCTGCGACTTCAAAACTCAAGGAACAAAAGCCAAAAAGCTGCACTCCTGCTCTCAGTGTGGAAAGAGTTTCCCAAAAAAAGGAAACCTTAACAGACACATGCGAATTCACACTGGAGAGAAACCGTATACATGCGCTCCATGTGAGAAGAGCTTTTCTCGAGCATCAGGTCTCCGTAAACATCTACGCCTTCACTCTGGAGAAAAGCCATTTAACTGTGATCAGTGTGGTAAAGAGTTTAATTTGTCATCAGATCTAAAAAAACACCTGAAAATCCATTCAGATGAGAAGCCTCATGTGTGTTTTCTCTGTGGAAAGAGTTTTCCAAGGCTGGACAGTTTTAAACAGCACCAGAAAATGCATACAGGTGTGAGAGATCATGTGTGCTTTGACTGTGGGAAGAGCTTTACTACGCCTGGTCATCTGAAACGACACCAAAGAACTCATACTGGAGAAAAACCGTATCCATGCACTCAATGTGGAAAGAGTTTTTCTCAAGCATCCGGTCTCAGTGTTCATCTGCTCCGTCACTCTGGAGAAAAAACATTCAAGTGTGATCAGTGTGGTAAATATTTTACCTTGTCATCAGATCTAAAAGATCACCAGAAAGTTCATTCAGATGAGAAGCCTTATGTGTGTTCTCTCTGTGGAAAGAGATTGTCACGGCTGAAGAGTTTCAAAGTGCACCAGAAAACACATGATGAAGTGAAAGATCATGTGTGTGACTGTGGGAAGAGCTTTACTAGAGATGACTGTCTTAAACGCCACCAAAGAACTCATACTGGAGAAAAACCTTACAAGTGCTCATACTGTGACAAGAGTTTCGCTCGGTCAGAATCTCTGAAATCACATATGCAACTTCATACTGGAGAAAAGACGTAATTGCTGTACTCAGTGTGGGAAGAGTTTTTTTGTTATTACTAAATTGTCTTCTGATTGTACATGCAATTATGATAAATAAAACAGAAACATGTCTTGATTTATTTAATGAACACAGAAAATTTGTTATATGTTTTAATCACATTAATTTTTAATGAGTTTTAGTTTGTTCATGCCATCAAAGCAAAATTGGCTATTTTGGCCTTTTGCGGGTTTATGGCTGCAAATTCATTAGAGAGGTCTGTGTGGATGTGTAGATGAAGCCAGGAGTGGTGGGAGACTGGGAGTGGTCTGTGTCTGTTGTGTCTAGTCATAGACAGTAAAAGAAATGGACACAGCGACCCCATTGATTTCAACGGAGAGAGCTGAAGCTCAACATGGGCACTCACTTCCTGATAGCAGAGCGTTCTGCGCAGGCTCCAACTGAGCTTGACGACGTAGTTGTCACGTGAGCAAATTGACCGACTTATAGTAGCCGTGCCAAGAGAAATTTTAATCTAGGGCTGTCAAACGATTAATCGCGATTAATCGCATTCAAAATAAAAGTTTGTGTTTACGCAATATATGTGGGCGTAGTGTGTATAATTATTTAGTATATATAAATATACACACATGCATGTATATATTTAAGAAAAATCTGAAAGTATATACTTTATATATATTTATACATAATTAATATTATGTATAAATATAAATATTTGATATATTAAGAACAAATTTTTCTTAAATATATACATGCATGTGTGTGTATTTATATATACAAAATAATTATACACACTACGCCCACATATATTGCGTAAACACAAACTTTTATTTTGAATGCGATTAATCGCGATTAATCGTTTGACAGCCCTATTTTAATCGTGCACAGAGACGGCGAAGCGCGACCTGGAGCAACTTTTGGTAAGTATGCTGATTAGTTATTTTTAGGGTTGGGTATCGTTTGAATTTGAACGATTCTGATTCCGATTCCGATTCCTTGTTTTGATTCCGGTTCCAAACGATTCTCGATTCCGATTCTTTTAAGAGGCAGGGTCAAAAAAGTTTAGCTAACCTTGCTAACCAACGGTCTTTCTGAAGGAAATACTCCTTTTGTCACAAATTTTGCATTTTGCCGAGATTTCGTTATTTTTAGAAAAGTGAAGCCACACTTTGGACCGCCGACGTAAGCTACTCATGTTCGACTCGCGCGGTTATGCCAACACTTCCAGTAGACGCTTCTTGGATGGTGTTGTTCAGTGGTTTCTTTTTCCGCTCGGCGGAGTGTAAATATCGAAACTAGGAATCGAAATTTTAACTTTTGAACGATTCCGGGAAAAACGAAAAGTTAGTCCCGGTTCCAATCGATACTCGATTCTCGATACCCAACCCTAGTTATTTTGTCATTTTGCTTCTCTTTATGCCATGGGCTGACTTTTAGACAGTAAAAGATTGCCTGCGAGGCTGTGCGAGCTTCTCTTCCTGTCTATACGGTAATTCTCTACTGTGCGACGGACAGTCGAGTGGTTATGACGCAATTTTTAGCCTATTTTTACAAGAACGGCTTCTACGTGGCCATAACGTAAAATACAAAGTAATGGAGCCTTTTATACATTGTCGTGTTTCTTTAGAGATAAATAATGGATAAATGGAGTCTTTGGATGCCTCAGATGTACAGATATTCGCTGTCAAAGTGACGCCAAAATGAATGGGAGTCAAGGGGATGCTAACAGGAGCTAATAGTAGGCTACAATGACGGCCCCCAGAGGCAGCTTCAGCTTCCGGCTGATGGATTACCCCCTTGTGTCTAGTGCTTACTCGCCGGCCCATAATTGTGTCAAATGTCGATGTAGATTGACGTCAGAGTTTTAGTCTGCAGTGTGAACGGGGCCTTAAGTATGAATATGCGGCCCCTTTAAGAAGCATAACACCGCGCGTAGTGAGCATGCGCAGACGAATGTAGGTCGAGTGGCTGAGAGGAGCAGTGCATTCATTCGAGGCTCTTTTGTTAGAAGAAAGTAAATAAAGATCCGGTTGCTTCTTTCCTGAGCGATGTTTTTTATATGTAACTATAGCTGAAGTCAAAGCAACTCTCTTCATTTTATGTATGGTGAGTTTGTCAGACGACGTCTCGCATAATCCGGGATTAAAGTGAAGAGCTGCTTAGAAGAAACGGCTTTTTAACATGTATAGGTCTCGTTTCAGTCTCTATTTCATATTCTTCCCGTTGTCTGACATAAACAGAAAAATATAGAGTTCAAAACACGTTTATTTTAAAGGGCTAACAGTCGGCAGAATGCAAAAGCGCCGTAATAACGTCATTACGCATGACGTTATCTTCCGTTCGTGAATGTTTGTTCGTGACAAACGTGGATTATTTTCTTCTGATGAATAACCTTTTTCCAGTTTGCAGGTGAGAGATGTTTCTCGGATTATAGAGTTTAACATTAAAAACAACTACAGAGTTTACGTGTGAATATTATACTTTATGTGCTTATTTACAGAAGATCTCAGACATCACCATAATGAATGAGGCGAAAACAGGGAAATTTTATAGACAAAGAGATGGTTGATGGCTGTTTCTGTCAGATTTTGTTTTAAATTTAACTAATTTCTAATTGTATCAAAATATTCCATATTTCCAACAGAAACACGTTCACTTAATTTACATACAATAAGTATTTCAGAATGTCAGTATTTATATTTAGTGGCTTTTTATTTTTCTATTGGGCAGATCTGTGTTTATTTACATCATCCTACAAGAGAAGCACAAACTCCAGGAGTAGCAGCTGAAATCTGTGAGACTGTTAAAGATGGAGTTTATTAAAGAGAAGATTGAAGACAAGACTGATCCAGATTCATCCAGAATAAAACATAAGGATGCTGAGCAACAAACAGGTTGGTGTCCATTCTTGATTCTTCATCCCAGGATCAATGGGAAACACGTACCTGTGGCAACATTTATGCAAAATGATATTCTGTTGCATCGTGCAAGTTTAAAAATAAAATGGCAATTGAGTAGCGCAGAAGTGTGTTCAGTTTTATACGAAATAAATTAATTTGATTCTGACAAAATTTTATTACGTTGGTTTTTACACAGTACAGAATGGAAATATCCGGTAAGTGGCTCTGAAGGGTTAACGTCCATCATGTTTTAAAATAGACTTACTGTACACATACACTAAATCCTAAACCTACCCTATGGTGTTAACATAAGTCATTTCATGAGATCAGTCTGTGATGTACTGGAACATGTTTTGCAGAAATGTTGCCCCAGGAGTGTTTTTACAATTAGCCTGTGTTGCGATTCTTCCTCGCTGACTGCTGAGAAACATAAAAACTGAAGTTTAACAGATTTAAGATATAGAAGTGTATCTAAATGATGATTAGAGTTTGTCATGCATGTTTTGATTGTATTAATAAACACAAGAATGACAGAACTAACTTTTGCCTAATCGAAGATTGGACATTTTATTATACAGATATCTGATCTCTATTGCCTTCTAATATTAAGTCATGTTCACCTGAACTGATCTTAACCACGACATTTTTTTTTTGTTTGTTTTAGAACGGCTGGAAGTGAAGCAAGATCATAAACTAGATGAAGTTAAAGAGGAACATTGTGATTTCAAAACTCCAACAGAAAAAGCCAAAACACAGCACACCTGCACTCAGTGTGGAAAGAGTTTTTCTCAAGCATCAAATCTCAAGAGTCATCTGCGCATTCACTCTGGAGAAAAACTATTCATCTGTGATCTGTGTGGTAAAGGTTTTTATTCATCATCAGATCTAAAAAAACACCTGAAAGTTCATTCAAATGAAAGACCTCACAAGTGTTCGGTCTGTGGAAAGAGTTTTTCAAGAGTGGATCATTTTAAACAACACCAGAAAACACATATTGAAGTGAGAGATCACGTGTGTTGTGACTGTGGGAAGAGCTTTACTACATCTGACAATCTGAAACGGCACCGAAAAGTTCATACTGGTGTAAAACCTTACAAGTGCATGTTCTGTGACAAGAGATTCACTCAGTCTGGACACCTGAAATCACACAAGCGACTTCATACCGGAGAGAAGCCGTACTACTGTACTGAGTGTGAGAAAGGTTTCAAAGATGCATCAGCTCTCAGTGTTCATCTGCTCGTTCACTCTGAAGAAAGACCATTTAACTGTGATCAGTGTGGGAAAGGTTTTAATTCGTCATCATATCTCAAAAAACATCTGAAAGTTCATTCAGATGAGAAGCCTCACAAGTGTTCTCTCTGTGGAAAGAGTTTTTCAAGGATGGAAAGTTATAAACGGCACCAGAAAACACATGATGAAGTGAGAGATCATGTGTGTTGTGACTGTGGGAAGAGATTTGCTACATCCGGTGAACTGAAACGGCACCAAAGAATTCATACTGGAGAAAAACCTCACAAGTGCTCATACTGTGACAAGAGTTTCACTCAATCTGGATCCCTGAAAACACACGAGCGAATTCATACTGGAGAGAAGCCGTACGACTGCAGTCAGTGTGAGAAGAGTTTTAGACATTTACCAAACTTTCTCACACATATGAAAAAATGTCATGAGCAGCATTTGTTTTCATCTGAATTGCCTCAGAAGTAAACCGTGTGCGATTAAAATATGGTGTTTTCCTAAAAGTTAAACTTGCACCCCTTAACTGTCACCCCTACTTTTGGGCATTCACATAAAAAAACATATACGAACTTAAACAACTGTGATTCATGAATGCTTTGGAATAGGTTGGTGTTTTGTGAAAGAAGATACCTTGCAAATTATTGTTGATGTGGAATAGTTTAAAAATGTTAATGTTTTTGAAAGTTTATTGTTATGAAATTTTGCTATAGTATTTGTTTTATTATATTTTAATAAATGCATGTTTCAGCCTAAAAATTAAAAGCCACAAGTCTGATTGTGTTTAAATTTTCAGCTTCTGTGAGACTTTTAATTGACAGTGAGTTAATTGACTTTTAATTGACAGTTCTGTGAGACTTTGACACCACAAATGGCCACTAGGAGACACCCTTGCTCATTGATGATTTCCAATCCAAAGGTCACTAATGCCGAGTTCAGACTGCACGATTTTCAAAGTAGTCGGGTCGCTGTTCTTGTCACACTGCACGATGGATCGGCGACAGAAGGTTTCACATTGCATAATTTTACAATAGGAAGAATCGGTGACAACTCTTGTCTAGCATGTTGTGCGTAAACTACATACGTTTCACAACAAACACACGCGAGATGTGACGAGGAAACAACGCGACATCACACTTGCATGACCGGAGTTCTCACGTGAGACTTTTTTCTTTTTCGACCCGGTTGTGGTATATTTTTGAAACGTCCAATTTCGACTCATTTTTCTTACATTTCTTGGTTCCAAATAGAAGAACTCTTTTTCTGAAACAAATTTAGCATGCCAAACATCTCACGGGCGCCGGCGACTCGTAAGCGATTCTCTCAGATCGCGTCTTTGCTCATACACTGCGTGATTGTCACTCGCGTGAAGGAGCACCGGTTTGCCTGTGATTTCGAGCATTTGTCGGTGATTTCAAAACCTGACGGCGGGCCCAAATCGTGCAGTCTGAACTCAGCAAAAACACACACAGGCCCCGTCCACACGGAGACATGTTAAACTGTATACGTACAAATTTTTAGTCATATTAAGTCAAATCAAGTCGCATTTATTTATATAGCGCTTTTTACAATACAGGTTTTATCAAAGCAGCTTCACAGTGATAACATGAAAGTAGTACAACACAGATCGATAATATTGTTAAATATTATATATTAAATAACCCCAACTAAGCAAGCCAAAAGCAAGGCGACAGTGGCAAGGAACCAAAACTCCATCAGATTAAATGGAGAAAAAAACCTTGGGAGAACCCAGGCTCAGTCGGGGGCCAGTTCTCCACTGGCTTACATTCATATTGTTTATATATAAATATTACATTTAAATATTGTTTATGTATAAGACGTATTACTAATGTCCATACTATTCCGGCGTTTTGGCACACTGAAACCTCTATTTTTTGAAACCGGGTCCCAGGGTGGATTAATCTAAAAAAAACCCGACACCCTTGCGTTTTCATGTGAACGGCCAATCCGTATATTTTGTGAAACGATGATGTCATCACCCTACGTGTCGACTAGTCAGACAGTCACGCAACAGCAACAACAAATGCTGAACTGCTTGTATAATAATAATAATAATATAATGCGACAGAAACTACTGAGACTCTCGTGTTCCTTTATTTATTATTTACTTGAATGTATTTTTAATTAATTAATCTAGTCCTATACTTTCTTTCGTATGCTATGGTGCTCATTATCATGAGAAACTTTCTCAATATAATGAGAAACAAGTCTTAATCATGAGCAAGTTTCTCATTATTATGACTTAAACAATTATATTTTTTTACTCAACTGTGGCGGAAAGGGGCTTCCATAGTGGACCTCGGAGAGTGTAAAAATGCAAGTTATGGTGCGCTATAAGCTAATAATGCGGTCCCTTTAAAAAGAACGACCGGGTTTACTGAGCATGCGCAGAAGAGAGCTAGGCTGAGAGAGCATTGCATTCAGTCGAGTCGAAGCTGTAAAAAGAAAAAAAGTAGATAATCTGTTGCTGCTTACATTAGCGATAAATTACTTGCTGGTCAACATCTATAAGTCTCGTTCAGTCACTATTTCATATTCGTCCCGTTGTCTGACAACACAGAAAAATACAGCGATGAAAGTTTATTTTTTAGCGCGAGACGCTATCTTGCGATCGTGAATGAAGGACAAATGTGATATTTTCTTCGGATGCCGAATAGGCCTTTCTCCAGTCTGCAGGTGAGAGATGTTACTACAGAGTTTACATTATAACCAGCTCCAGAGTTTACGGTTGTCCTGGTTTAATTGGAGTGTAATAATATGTTGGCAGAGTTTTTCACAGACTCAGTTTTAGCTTGTTGACACCAATAAAATGAGCTTAATGCTCCACTTTAGAGAAGATCTTAGTCATCACAATAATAAATGAGGTGAAAACAGGGAACTAATGGAGACTAGGCTTTTTAGCAGACATGATGGCTCAAACTTTGGACGAAAATGAAACATCTATTTGTTTTAAATGCAATTAATTTCTAACAATATCAAACTACTTCATAATTCCAACAGAAACGATCACTTTAATTTAAATATATTTAGTAACTTCTTCTTTTTTTTTTGTTAGATCTGTTCTTACTTGGAATATTCCCATCATCCTGCAGTATAAGCACAAACTCCAGGAGTAGCAGCTGAAATCTGTGTGACTGTTAAAGATGGAGTTTATTAAAGAAGAGAAGGAAGACATGACTGATCCAGAACCATCCAGAGTAAAACATAAGGATGCTGAGCAACAAACAGGTTGGTGTCCATTCTTGATTCTTCATCTCAGGACCATTTAAAGGCCTTTTGTTTTGAGTTAATAGCTGATTAGAGTGTGGCACCAGTTGTCTTCAATATTGAACCTTATCACAATATTCTGACTGCTGAGAAACATAACGACTTAAGTTTAACAGATTTAAGATATAGAAGTGTATCTAAAATTCTAAATGATGATGATCTTGCATAGCTTTTGTCATGCATGTTTTGATTGTATTAATACACACAAGAAAGACAGAACTAACCTTTGCCTAATCGAAGATTGGACATTTTATTATACAGATACCTGATCTCTATTGCCTCTACTATTAAATCACATTCACCTGAACTGATCTTAACCACAACATTTTTTTGTTTTAGAACGGCTGGAAGTGAAGCAAGAAAATAATCTAGATGAAGTTAAGGAGGAACAGTGTGATTTTAAAATTTTAAGAGAAAAAGCCAAAACACAGCACACATGCACTCAGTGTGGAAAGAGTTTTTCTCAAGCATCAAATCTCAAGAGTCATCTGCGCATTCACTCTGGAGAAAAACTATTCATCTGTGATCTGTGTCGCAAAGGTTTTTATTCATCATCAGACCTAAAAAAACACCTGAAAGTTCATTCAGATGAAAAACCTCACAAGTGCTCTGTCTGTGGAAAGAGTTTTTCACGGCTGGATCATTTTAAACAACACCAGAAAACACATAATGAAGTGAGAGATCATGTGTGTTGTGACTGTGGGAAGAGCTTTACTACATCTGAATATCTGAAACTGCACCAAAAAATTCATACCGGAGAAAAACCTCACAAGTGCTCATACTGTGACAAGAGATTCACTCATTCTGGAAACTTGAAAGTGCATGAGCGAGTTCACACTGGAGAGAAGCCGTACCAGTGTACTAAGTGTGAGAAGAGTTTCAAAGATGCATCCGGTCTCAGTGTTCATCTGCTCGTTCACTCTGAAGAAAGACCATTTAACTGTGATCAGTGTGGGAAAGATTTTAATTCATCATCATATCTCAAAAAACACCTGAAAGTTCATTCAGATGAGAAGCCTCACAAGTGTTCTCTCTGTGGGAAGAGTTTTTCAAGAATGGAAAGTTATAAACGGCACCAGAAAACACATGATGAAGTGAGAGATCATGTGTGTTTTGACTGTGGGAAGAGATTTGCTACATCTGGTGAACTGACACGGCACCAAAGAATTCATACTGGTGTAAAACCTCACAAGTGCTCATACTGTGACAAGAGTTTCACTCAGTCTGGAACCCTGAAAACACACGAGCGAGTTCACACTGGAGAGAAGCCGTACGACTGCAGTCAGTGTGAGAAGAGTTTTAGACATTTACCAAGCTTTCTCACACATATGAAAAAATGTCATGAACACCATTTGTTTTCATCTAAAATGCCTCAGAAGTAAACATATATGGTGTTTTTCATAAAAGTTAAACTTGTTTAACATGTTGTTTGGTGAAAACTAGAAAGGCTTAAGAGGTGAAATTCACAAGTGAACAACTCTTAGTGTAAATAAAATAATTTTAGTTTTTTTTTTAATTTTTCTGTCAGGGTGGATTGTGTGCCAAATGGGACTTATTTTAATTAAGTATGTCCATGTAATTTAATTGTTTACTAAGTGCAATGCATTGTGTTATGATAGTTAATATAATTATTTGAAACAATATCTTTTGTCCATTGATCTATTTAATGAACACAGATAATGAATTATATAGTTTTAATCACATTAATGATCTTTTCATCATTCAATCTTAATACTGTGATAAATATGTTTGGGATTGTGGAGTGCTCTCCACCCGTGTTTATGATCTGAATGTCCTCCTCCCGACTTTGTTTATATAACATCATTAAAAATTTGTGGTTTATCCAGTCTTTAAAAAAAAACAAAAAAAATTTCAATGTGTCAAAATTATGAATAATCTTTAAAAATAATAGTGCAACAAACAATTGTTCATTCAAGTTATCCTGTCAACTTTAACTGTGGTAACTCAAAACTTTATTTGCCACAATATGTAATACGCATATATGTTCAACATTGTTTGCAAATGTTTTAACTATGTAACAAGATATTTCAGAAGTTTTCAAATAAAGTATATGTGTTATGGCGTGGATGTTGAACATATTTTAATATGCAAAACTGTTACCCTATCATAGCCATTTACTTCCAAGTCACGTGGCACACGCATGAAAACGTTGTTTGAAAGGGGTTTAAAATCTGAATAATAAAAACTTCTAAACTAAGATTTTTTTCCATTTAAAAATTTTAATAATATTATACGTGGACCTCAGAGAATGTAAAAAAAAAATGCAGTTAATGGTGTCCTATTAATATGCAGCCCCTTTAAGAAGAACGACCGGGCTTACTGAGCATGCGCAGAGGAGAGTTTGGCATTCAGTCGAGTTGTCGGCTGTCAGAAGAAAGAAAATAGATAATCTGTAGCTACATACAGTCATCATTACTTGCTCGTCAACATCTATGGTCTCGTTTCAGTCACTATTTCATATTCGTCCCGTTATCTGACAACAGAAAAATATGGAGATGATGAAAACAAATGTATTTTTAAGGGCTGGCAGTCGGCTTAATTAAAATACGATGTAAGCAATATGCAAATTAGCGCAAGACGTTATCTTGCGATCGTGAATGAAGGACAAATGGGATATATTTTCTTCGGATGCCGAATAGGTGAGTCTGCTGGTGAGAGATGGTGAAAGATTACCGAGTTTACATTAATCAGCTCAAGAGTTTGCGTGTTTTAGTGTGTATTGAAATGCGTTGGTTGTCCTAATTAGAGTGTAATAATATGTTGGCATGCAGAGAGTTTTTCAAGAGGCTTTTCAGCATTTTATTAATATCTAACTGTATCAAACTACTTCATAATTCCAACACAAACGATCACTTCATTTGAATATATTTACTAACTTTTTTTTTCATTTGTTAGATCTGTTATTACAGGGAATATTCACATAAACTGAAACGTGTGTGACTGTTAAAGATGGAGTTCATCAAAGAGAAGATTGAAGACATGACTGATCCAGAACCATCCAGAATAAAACACAAAGATACTGAGCAACAAACAGGTTAGTGAACATTCTTGATCAGTGTTGGGTGTAACTAATTATTAAGTAATTAGTTGCTGTAATTTAATTACTTTTCCCTTGAAAATGTAAAGTAAGGGATTACTCTTCATTTATCTGTAATTTAATTACAGTTACTTCTGATGGAATTGAGGTAAATACTGTGTATGGATCAATCCGATCTCACAGCGATTCGTATGCATTTTATGAGGTGTCTAAATCGAACGACCGCACTTGTACAAATTCGTATGAATTATTGTAAAATATGTATGGAAAAAGTGTGAAATGTAATGAGATCAGACACAAAACAATAGTGGGTTTAACATCAAATATATTGTCTGATGCTAAAAAGTATGTTTTTATAATGTAACCTTCTCCACCCTGGTCAGATTAAGGATAATTCATGCAATTTTATAGTATTTATTTGAAAGAATTAAAACAAATTCATGTCTATCCTTGTATTATTCAGCTGGTTGAGATTGATATGGGATTTTGAAAGTAATTAAAAGTAATTAAATACTTTATAGAGAGAGTAACTAGTACAGTAATCTAATTACACTGCTAAAGAGGTAATTAGTAACTAGTAATTAACTACTTTTTTAGAGTAACTTACCCAACACTGTTCTTGATTCTTCATTGTAAAAACATATCTGTGCAAAAAATTCTGCAAAAGTGTACTACGTTGCATCGTTAGCGCTTTGCGATTTATCTGAAAGACATTAATGCTATTCTTGCAACGTTTTATTACGTTGGTATTTGTACGTATCACAGCAGTTTTGAATTGATTGTCCGGTGAGTGGCGGTAGAAGGTTATAAAATAACGTAAACCTGCATTAAACCCTAAACCTACCCGATAGTGTTAGAAAAGTAAATGTGATATAAACGCAACTATGCCATTTTAGCTTCTTTCTAGTCGTTATTGAGCTCTTTTGTCGTAACTTGTGTTTGATTGGATTCGTATTCAAGACCTCGGCATCACAAGTACAATTCTGTATTATTTGAGCCTCCGAACAAGCTAGTCATCTCAGAAAAGTTGAACACATGGAGCTGGTTATGTGATGCAAAAAAATATATATATTCGTTGACAAATTATGCACTGCACTAAAAAGTGTTTTCAGGTCATTAAATAATATTTATCAATGAGCCGTGTGAAATTAAGTCTATATTAATGCATAATATGCCCAAACTATATATTTTTAAAGGATTAAAAGTGTTACGTAGCCTATGTGTTTGAACATGTTTTGCAGAAATGTTGCCCCAGGAACGTTTTTCCAATGAGCCTGTGTTGCGATTCTTCCTCATTGACTTCTGAGAAACATAAAAACTAAAGTTTAACAGATTGAATGATAAATAACTAACTTTTGCCTAATCGAAGATTGGACACTTTATACAGATACCTGATCTCTATTGCCTCTACTATTAAATCACATTCACCTGAACTGATCTTAACCACAACATGTTTTGTTTTAGAACGGCTAGAAGTGAAGCAAGAAAATAATCTGGAGGAACAGTGTGATTTCAAAACTCAAAGAGAAAAAGCCAAAACACAGCACACATGCTCTCAGTGTGGAAAAAGTTTCTCTCAAGCATCAAATCTCAGGAGTCATCTGCGCATTCACTCTGGAGAGAAACTATTCATCTGTGATCTGTGTGGTAAAGGTTTTTATTCATCATCACATCTCAAAAAACACCTGAAAGTTCATTCAGATGAAAGACCTCACACGTGTTCGGTCTGTGGAAAGAGTTTTTCAAGGCTGGATCATTTTAAACAGCACCAGAAAACACATAATGAAGTGAGAGATCATGTGTGTTGTGACTGTGGGAAGAGATTTGCTACATCTGAATATCTGAAACTGCACCAAAAAGTTCATACTGGAGAAAAACCTCACAAGTGCTCATACTGTGACAAGAGTTTCACTCATTCTGGGAGCCTGAAAGTGCATGAGCGAGTTCACACTGGAGAGAAGCCGTACCAGTGTACTAAGTGTGAGAAGAGTTTCAAAGATGCATCCGGTCTCAGTGTTCATCTGCTCGTTCACTCTGAAGAAAAACCATTCATCTGTGATCAGTGTGGGACAGATTTTAATTCATCATCATATCTCAAAAAACACCTAAAAATTCATTCAGATGAGAAGCCTCACAAGTGTTCTCTCTGTGGAAAGAGTTTTTCAAGAATGGAAAGTTATAAACGGCACCAGAAAACACATGATGAAGTGAGAGATCATGTGTGTTGTGACTGTGGGAAGAGATTTGCTACATCTGGTGAACTGACACGGCACCAAAGAATTCATACTGGAGAAAAACCTCACAAATGCTCATATTGTGACAAGAGTTTCACTCAATCTGGAAACCTGAAAACACACGAGCGAATTCACACTGGAGAGAAGCCGCACCAGTGTACTCAGTGTGAGAAGAGTTTTAGACATTTACCAAGCTTTCTCACACATATGAAAAAATGTCATGAGCAGCATTTGTTTTCATCTAAAATGCCTCAGAAGTAAACCGTCTGAGAGAAAATATAGTGTTTTTCCTAAAAGTTAAACTTGTTTAATTTTGTGAGTTTGATGAAAAGTAGAAAGACTTAAGAGTTGAAGTTTCACCGGTGAACAACTCTTAGTGTAAATAAAATAATTTTATTTGTTTTTTCTTCTTCTGTCAGGGTAAATTTTGTTCTAAATAGATCTTATGTTAAGTAAATATATGTAATTTAATTATTTACTAAGTGTAATATATTTTGTTCTGATTGTTCACGCAATAATTAGAAATAAAACAGAAACAACATCTTGTGTTGATTGATCTGTTTTAATGAACACAGATCATGAGTTGTATAGTTTTAACCTCATTAATTATCATTATATCACAAAATATGTTTGACAGTTTTATTGTCAACCAAATGATCAGGTCTTGTATCATACAAAGAGGCAAAAATACAAACAATTCTTTCAGGCTTTTAGTTGAAAAGCATTTAGAAAAGCACTGAAACATTTTGCGTGTTTGTGACATTTATTTAGTAAGATTGATCATTTAAATTAACTTTCCACTAAAATAGTGTAAGTTATGTCCACTACTCTTACTGTGTCTTGTCACATAGGGGCAAGAATATCATAAAAATACCAGAAGTGCCATCATAATTCAAGATATAAGGTAAATAATAATAATAATAAAAAAAAAACATGAAATGAGTTTTTCCTGTTTTCTTATATTTTTATGATGTAAGACAGCCCAATACAAAAAAAGAGTGTTGAGTAGACAGTAATGTGAACATTGCTTTAATTGAATTAAATTAAAATTTGTTATATTTTTTGAATAAATGTTGATTCAACAATCAATTAAAATGACTAAAAAAAAACAAAAAAACATGGATATATTTCCATTGAACTATAATGTTGAATGGCTATAATTAATTTTTCATTGAGACATCAGCTGTTTTAGTATCAGTGATACAGGCTAGTTTTTTTTATTTTTTTATTTTTTTTGTTTTGTTTTTTGTTTTGAAAGTTTTCAAAACACTTCCACATGTGTAATGGCTGGGTTTTGAAAAATATTTTAATTTGCAAAACTGTTACGCAATCATAGCAGTGTCTTGAATGCCCATCAAAACACGTGTTTGAAGGAGTGGGTTAGAAACAGGATAGAAAATATTACATCTAAATTAGGATGTCTTGATAACATTGTAAGTGGGTTTTAGAAAATGTAAAAAATAAATAAATAAATAAATAAATAAAAAAGATTATGCAGTTCATGACAGCCTAATAATATGCGGCCCCTTTAAGAATAATGACCGCGCGTACTGAGCATGCGCAGAAGAGAGTAGAGAGATGAGACTGAATGGAGCAGATATTCAGTCGAGGCTGTCAAAAGAAAGAAAATAGTTATTCTTTTGCTTTTTACCCGAGTGATAGTTTAAGTTCAAATATAGCATAAATCAAAACAACTGTTTTTATCTTATGTCTAGTGATTTGTCAGACAACGTCTCTAAGATTTCGGTAAGAGCAGCTGCTTATGTGACTTATGTATGGGTCTCGTTTCAATCACTATTTCGTATTCTTCCCGTTGCCTCACAACATAAACAGAAAAATATACAGATGAAAACAAGTTTTGAAGGAGCTAACAGTCGGCAGAATGCAAATACTACGTAATGACGCAATCGGTATGCCAATTAGCATTTGACGCTATTAGGCTAGCTACTTTTCATTGAAAAAATAGTTAGCAACACAACAGTGGCTTAATATTTCACCAGGTATTTTACGGAATGGTGTTAACGATCATGAATGGAGAGAAAAAAGGGGAAAAAGTAAATATTTTTTTTGTATGCTGTATATTTCCAGTCTGCCGAACCTAACGTTGTGTCCTTTATCAGTACATTCGAGGGTAACGTTAATAATACGTTGGCAGGGTTTTTCACTGACTTTATTTAAGCCTGTTGACACCAATTTAATGTGCTTAACGTCACGTGCCACTTCACAGAAGATCTCAGACATCCTGAGGTGAAAACAGGGAACTTTTGGAGAATACTTGATGGCTCTGCTATTTCTGTTAGACTTTGGACAACAAACAAACAAGCAAACCTTGTTTTAAATTCAATTAATATCTAATTGTGTTAAATTACTCTATATTTCCAACCGAAAACATTTAAGTATGCATTTTTCAGATCTGGTGTCCCTCACACAACAGTTCACCAATAAATACTGGGAATATTCCCATCATCCTACAAGAGAAGGACAAACTCCAGGAGTAGCAGCTGAAATCTGTGTGACTGTTAAAGATGGAGTTTATTAAAGAGGAGATTGAAGACAAGACTGATCCAGAACCATCCAGAATAAAACATGAAGATACTGAGGAACAAATAGGTTGGTGTCCATTCTTTGTTCTTTACTGTTGACTGCTGAGAAACATTAAATTGTAAATTCAACAAATTTATGATGCAGATGTGCATGATCTTGTTCGTTTTCACTGTATTAATTTGAGTGTACCTCTGGCTCAGAGTTGATATTACTGACATAGCCACTGCTATTAAAACTAGTTCACTGGGATTGATTTTAACCTCATACTGCTTTATTTTAGACTGGATGGAAGTGAAGCAAGGACATAAACTGAATGAAACTGAAGAGGAACATTGTAACTTAAACTCAACTCAAAGAGAAAAACGCAAAAAGCTGCACACCTGCTCTCAGTGTGGAAAGAGTTTTTTTCATTCATCAAGCCTGAGTTATCATTTGCGTGTTCACTCTGGAGAAAAGCCATTTAACTGTGATCAGTGTGGAAAAAAGTTTACTTCATCGTCACATCTAAATCATCACCAGAAAGTTCATTCAGACGAGAAGCCTTATGTGTGTTCTCTCTGTGGAAAGAGTTTCTCACGGCTGAACAGTTTTAAACAGCACCAGAAAACACATGATGAAGTGAGAGATCATGTGTGTTGTGACTGTGGGAAGAGCTTTACTACATCTAGTCATCTGAAACAACATCGACGAATTCATACTGGAGAAAAACCTTACAAGTGTTCACTCTGTGACAAGAGTTTTGCTCAGTTGGGACAACTGAAATCACACGAGCGAGTTCACACTGGAGAGAAGCCGTATCACTGCACTCAGTGTGGGAAGAGTTTCAAACATTCACCAGGTTTCAGAAATCATCTGCGCGTTCACACTGGAGAAAAGCCATTTAACTGTGATCAGTGTGGTAAACAGTTTCATTTGTCATCAAGTCTTCAAAAACATCTAAAAATTCATACAAACGAAAGGCCTCATGTGTGTTCTTTTTGTGGAAAGAGTTTTTTACACATGACTCATTATAGACAGCACCAGAAAACACACACCGGTGTGAGAGATCATGTGTGTTTGGATTGTGGGAAGAGTTATATTGCATCTGTACATCTGAAACAGCACCAAAGAATTCATACTGGAGAAAGACCTTACAAGTGCTCATACTGTGACCAGAGTTTCACTCGGTTGGAGCACCTGAAATTACACGAGCGACTCCATACTGGAGAGAAGCCGTACTACTGTACTGAGTGTGGAGAAAGTTTTAGACATTTATCAACCCTTCACACACATTTGAAAAAATGTCAGAAGTCATCACAGTGGACGTAATTGATTTTCATGTCAAATACATTGTATGAACAAAATATGTTGCTTCCAAAAGCAAAATGGCATTTAGTTTAATGCCATGAAATTTGTTGAAATGCTTTTTCAGTCAGCAACTCTTGTAATGTTAATTAAATATTGTTTTATGTGCTCTAATTGTACATGAAATTGTTAGGAAATGTAACCTCTTGTCTTGATTGCTCTATGATTGATTGAGACAGAATTTAATTTAATCACATAAGTGGGTTTAAACAGTACTGAAGTAGATGAACAGGTCTTATATCTTACAAACAGTTTGTTGTCCAGTGTCATTCTTTATTATTATATTTATTATACTGTGTGACACTAACACCTTAGGTTTTACAAGGTAAAATGAGCTGAAAACTACTAAACAATAAAGAAGAAAAAACTATTCAATCAACTTTCCAGTAAAAAAACATTTGCATTAAATTGTGTACAGATATGGATGTACAGGACAAAACAATTTATTCTTTTCATTTAATTTTATTTGTAACATCTCCAAATGTTCAATAACTTGAAAAGTGAAAAAACATGATAACAAGGGCTGTAACATGACTTTCTTCCAGATAGGCCAACAACACAGAACTGATATGAATGTAAATATGGAACTTCAAAGTAAGCGTCGAAATATTAGAATATTGTGCAAGAGTTTATTTCACTAATTCGAACTTAAAAGGTGAAACTAATATATAGACTCATTTCATGCAAAGTGAAACGTTTCAAGCCTTTTTATTTATTTTTTTAATAATTTAGATGATTATGGCTTACAGCTTATGAAAACCCCAAATTTAAAATTTTAATATTGTGAAAATGTTTTCATAAGCTGTGTAAGCCATAATTATCAAAATTATAAAAGAAATAAAGCTTGAAATATCTCACTTTGCATGTAATGAGTCTATATATTAGTTTCACTTTTACCTTGAATTACTGAAATAAACTTTTGTACAACATTTTTCGAGTTTCACATGTGAAAGTACATTTGCCACAGTTGAGTGACACACATTCTTTATCATTTAAATTGTAATTTATATTAAAAATACGGAGACTCTTCTGCTTTGGGTGCTCATACATAATGCATAGAGAACGGTGTGCTTCAAAATTTAAACCAAAATCACCAGGCCAGAATAACGGAATTTGCGGGTTTATTCCATTATTCCATACGCAGTATTTTCTCTGCACTCCACTAGGTGGCGCAAACGCACCCTAAATGTAGCGGAAAATGGAAATGGAAATTGAGTAAAAGGATGTCACTCACACTGCGCATGCTCAGTTGGATGCCCCGCCTTTAGAGAAAAAATCGAGGAGATTCCTGAGCTGATCCAAGATTTACTGATGAAAAACTATTTTTGAGGTATGAAAGTATTTTTTCTTGAGGTTTTTTTTTGGTTAAACTTGTCACTGTTTTTGTGATTGAGCTCAAACTTATATGGTTTAAATAAGTGATATGTTAACTTTAAGCTAGTTTGGTTAGCATGTAGCAAGGTAGCATTGTTTAGCTAGCACATGAGGTTTTTATAAAACTGACACGAACGGGAAAGGTTGCAAAAACTGTTGCAACTGTTAGTACAATGCATTAATAAATAAACAGACCACATAGCAGTATTTTCAAAAACAAAAAAAATTATCTATGTAATCTATCTGATCACATCTGAAATCTGTTTGACTGTTAAAGATGGAGTTTATTAAAGAGGAGATTGAAGACATGACTGATCCAGAACCATCCAGAATAAAACATGAAGATACCGAGGAACAAATAGGTTGGTGTCCATTCTTGATTCTTCAATAATTCTGTGAATAATAAGCAGTATATGGATGATACATGCATACAAATGTTCACAACCTTTTTATTAAGCAGTTTTAATCATATAAACATGACAGAACTGACTGTTGAACATCAATGATCTGGGGTGAGCTGGAGTGTCTTTATGGTCACTCCCAATAAACTCAATTTTTGTCACTCAATTTTTATTTCAGAGAAAGTGGAAGTGAGACACAAACTAAATGAAGTAAAGAAACACTGTGACCTTAAAACTGAAGGAACAAAAGTCAAAAAGCGGCACTCCTGCTCTCAGTGTGGAAAGAGTTTCTCACACAGAGGAAACCTTAATAGACACATGAGAATTCACACTGGAGAGAAACCATTCAACTGTGATCAGTGTGGTAAAGATTTTATTTCATCACCACAACTAAAATCACACCTAACAGTTCATTCAGATGAGAAGCCTTATGTGTGTTCTCTCTGTGGAAAGAGTTATTCAGGGCTGAACAGTTTTAAACGGCACCAGAAAACACATGATGAAGTGAAAGATCATGTGTGTGACTGTGGGAAGAGATTTACTAGAGCTGACCATCTGAATCAGCACCAAATAACTCATACTGGAGAAAAACCTTACAAGTGCTCATACTGTGACAAGAGTTTCATTCATTCTGGATCTCTGAAATATCACGAGCGAGTTCACACTGGAGAGAAGCCGCACGACTGTACTCAGTGTGACAAGAGTTTCAGATGTAAAACTGATCTCAGATATCATCATCTCCGCGTTCACTCTGGAGAAAAGCCATTCAACTGTGATCAGTGTGGTAAACGTTTTATTTCATCATCACAACTAAAACAACACCTAATAGTTCATTCAGATGTGAGGCCTTATGTGTGTTCTCTCTGTGGAAAGAGTTTTCCTCGACTGATCAGTTTTAAACTGCACCAGAAAACACATGATGAAGTGAGAGATCATGTGTGTGGTGACTGTGGGAAGAGCTTTACTAGAGCTGCCTTTCTGAAACAACACCAAATAATTCATTTCAGAGAAAAACCTTACAAGTGCTCATACTGTAACAAGAGTTTCACTCGGTCAGAAACCCTGAAATCACACGAGCGAATTCACACTGGAGAGAAGCCGTATCACTGCACTCAGTGTGAGAAGAGATTCAAAGATCCAAAAGGTTTGACGCATCATCTGCGCATTCATTCTGAAGAAAAACCATTTTACTGTGATCAGTGCTGGAAAGTTTTTACTTGCTCATCACATCTAAATAGTCACCTAATAGTTCATTCAGATGAGAAGCCTCATGTGTGTTCTCTCTGTGGAAAGAGTTTTTCACGACTGCTATGTTATAAACAGCACCAGAAAACACATGATGAAGTGAGAGATTATATGTGTGACTGTGGGAAGAGCTTTACTACATCTGCCTTTCTGAAAAAGCACCAAAGAATTCATACTGGAGAAAAACCTTACAAGTGCTCATACTGTGACAAGAGTTTCACTCAGTCTGAATATCTGAAATATCACGAGCGAATTCACACTGGAGAGAAGCCGTATCACTGCACTCAGTGTGACAAGAGTTTCTCTCGGCCTGGATACCTGAAATATCACAAGCGAACTCATACTGGAGAAAAACCTTACAAGTGCTCACACTGTGACGAGAGTTTCAGTTATTCTGGACACCTGAAATATCATGAGCGAGTTCACACTGGAGAGAAGCCGTACGACTGTAATCAGTGTGAAAAGAGTTTTAGGAGTTCATCAAACCTTTACGCTCATGTGAAAAAATGTTGCAAGTGAGCAAAATTAGTTTTCATGTCAAATGCATTCATGTAAATTCTCTGAGATAAAATATGGAGTTTATACTGAAAGCATAGTATTGTGTCGTACTATTATCTCATTGTAATATTCTGACCAATCAGTGTTCTGCAGTGTTTCGTCACATTCTAGTATCGGTACGGATCGCCTGGAAGCTTTTTCTGATAATAAATACGAGAAATGAAACAGAACTGCCTTGATTAATCTGTTTAATGAACACAGAGAATGAGTTATATAGTTTTAATCACATTAATGAGTTTAAACATTAATCTTAATACTGTGATAAAAATGTGTGGCAGTATTATTGTCAACGAAATGATCAGGTCTTACTTCTGCAGTAAGTTGTGCAAATATAAAGGATTTACAGGTCAAACATTAAAATTTCATATAAAAAAAACTTGGGAAAAAAATATTAATTCTTTGCTCAATGTCAGGAGAAGAACTGTCTAAACTTGTTAAACCATCTAAATCAGCAACATGTCACAATTACCAGTTTATCATCCAGCGCTTCACTACATTTCCCAGCATCCTCCTTGGCCCACACCTGCACCTCCTTCAGACACTTATGATCATCACAGCTGTCTCTATAGTCTCCGAAGTTCTCTTCTGTTCAGTCTTTGTCCGTTCTACTTTGGCCTCGTTCACACCGCAAGTCTTAATACTCAATTCTGATTTTTTGCTCAAATTCGATTATTGGTTTGGCTGTTCACATTACCTTTTAAAATATGGCCTATATTTGATTCCAATGTGAACTGTTTGCATGTTTCAGACTAACCCGCATGTGCAAAAGAACAATAACAATGACATCATACACTGTTGCACTAATGTTCATGTGGTTATGGAGGAAGTAAGCATTTACGCTTTTATGTCTAAATGTCTGTGTAATGGAAGCTGTAAATTTAATGAGCAGGTGATGAGGAGGAGAACGAAGAGAAAGAAAGCAAAATTGTCTGTTTATTAATTAGCCCATATATTAATTAGGTCTAACACCTCACTCTTCGTCTATTGACTCGCTCCATCACTGTTCTCCATATGTGTTAGAGTTTTTAATGTTACTGTCAGTGTCTGTTATGTGTAGTGCTTACTCGTCGGCGCATATAATTGTGTCAAATGTCGATGTAGATTGACGTCAGAGTCGCATTAAATCCGCCTTGCGTAATACCAAAAATGATATTTAATTTAATTTAATTGTATGCGTTCTGCTGTGCCAAATTATTAAATTTCTGTCCAAATATCACTTCTGTTACAAAACATTGAACCTTCAGACCTTTCTGATAATGTGTTTGTCAAGACTAGAAAAGGTTTTGGTCATAAATTATGATGGGCAATGAAAAGTATGTGTATGAATTCCGGTACCATTACCATTAAGAGACATCTCAATCATTTGGTAGAGACTGATATTTAAAAATTATGGGATGTTGAAAAAAAATACATTGAGTGTGGTTACTACTAGCAACATAAGGAGATAAGAAATGTAAACAAAAAAAAAAACATTTCCATCACTTTTTTCTTGGTGCGGACTTCAAAGGGTTAAAATAGCTAGAGTGATGTCACTCACACTGCGCATGCTCAGTTGGATGCCCCGCCTTCGGAGAAAATATCGAGGAGATTCCTGAGCTGATCCAGGATTTACTAACGAATAACTATTTTTGAGGTATGAAAGTATTTTTTTCTTGAGTTTTTTTTTTTTGTTAAACTTGTCCCTGTTTTTGTGATTGAGCTCAAACTTATATGGTTTAAATGAGTGATATGTTAACTTTAAGCTAGTTTGGTTAGCATGTAGCAAGGTAGCCTTGTTTAGCTAGCACATGAGGTTTTATAAAATTGACTCGAACGGGGAAGGTTGCAAAAACTGTTGTAACTGTTCCTGTACAATGCATAAATAAATAAACAGACCACATAGTTAAAAAAAAAAAACATTTTTTAAACGCTTTTGATACAGCCCAGAAAGTAACGTATAATCAAGAGGAATTTGATTACGTTTCACAAGTCCATAAGTACAGATAAGTACGCATATTGAGAAACGTCTTATGTTTGGCCTAACATGTTTTAAGGCAAGAAAAGCTGGAAAACATACCGGAAAATATATGAAGAGTTAAGATCCAAAAACCTCTAAATGCCATTTGAAATTTTCTTCTAAAATGACCATTTTTATCAAGCTTGTATATTTAAGTTCAGTAATTTCACTTAAATGACAATTAATAGGTAATCTTCATTGCCATTTAAGTGAAATTACTGAACGTTAATATACACGTTTGATAAAAATGGTCATTTTAGAAGAAAATTTCAAATGGCACTTAGAGGCTTTTGCATCTGAACTCTTCATATCTGGTTTCATGTGGTTCCAGGGTAAGTGGTGCTTGTAAAATAAATAAAGGTTTCCGAGTCAATGATATAAGGTTGTGTGTATGCATTTTTACCCAGTAACTACATAGAACAAGAGGGTAACAAACACCACTTAAATTTACAGCCTGCAGTGCAATGTCACACTTACTGTAACTATATGAAACAAGCACCACTACAAGAAACAAGAGTATCTTTTCCCAATATTTAAGCAAAAGTTGCAATAGCTTTTGTTTTCAGTGCACTTTTGTTAAAAGATTACTTTTTTTTACTAAATGTGTGTTTGTGTGTGTGTGTGTGTGTGTGTGTGTGTGTACCCTGTACTGGTTCACCATTATTTTAAAAAGGTATGTTCTTGCTAAATTGCTCCCAAATGTAAGATTGTTATATCATAAATAGTATAATAAGTACCCCTTAGTTCTATACCCCTTTATTCCCCAAACTTACAAAAATATTGTTCCCTTATACTTATATTGTAAGTATGTTTTATGTTTTACACTATAAATACCGAAGGTTACGCTTTAAAAACGCTTTAATTAATCAGTATTTTCTGGGCTGTAATCTAAAGCTATATAGTTCAATGCATAAATAAATAAAAAAACAAACCACATAACAGTATTTTAAACTTTTTTTTAATAAGTTCTTACTGAAATATTAGTTCATTAAGTATTCCAGGATAAATTCAGAAACTTAACTTTGTTTATTCCAGATCTGGTCCTGTGGGCGTCAGTATCACACAGTGATCACAGTTCACACCTGCAGTGAAGCCCCTCCCACAACAATTCACCAATAAATACTGGGAATATTCCCATCATCCTACAAGAGAAGGACAAACTCCAGGAGTAGCAGCTGAAATCTGTGTGACTGTTAAAGATGGAGTTTATTAAAGAGGAGATGGAGTTTATTAAAGAGGAGATTAAAGAGGAGATGGAGTTTATTAAAGTGGAGATTGAAGACATGACTGATCCAGAACCATCCAGAATAAAACATGAAGATACTGAGGAACAAATAGGTTGGTGTCCATTCTTGATTCTTCAGTAATTCTGTGAATAATAAGCAGTATATGGATGATAAATGCATACAAATGCTCAGAACCTTTTTATTAAGCAGTTTTAATCATATAAACATGACAGAACTGACTATTGAACATCCATGATCTGGGGTGAGCTGGAGTGTCTTTTTGGTCACTTTTAGAGCGAAAATCTAAAAAATATTACATATATAGATGTGTTTAGAAAGATATATACAGATATGGTTATGTTTGGTAAGAGCCCTAAAACAGAGGGACATTTTTTGAGTGTGATATTGAATATGTAAAATTACAATGAACATTATAAATTCAAATTATAACATGTTATAGTGACCTCAATCAACCAAATAATAACCAAAACAAATTGTGTTAAATTTTAATATTTCTTCTGTTTTATTATACAATTAAAAGAGCCTGGGTCAAATTGACCCCAAGGAACACAGATGCTACAAAAGTCATTAAATCTGAAGCAAAAATAAAATTATGTTTTTACAGACGTTTAACATTGAATGGGGTCAAATTGGAGGGTTAAATAAAAGAAAACTGTTTTTAAACTATGCTTTGCTTCTGATATAAACATTTAGATTAAACATGCCATTCTCATTAATGGAGTTAAACAAACTACATGAAATTACTGAAGTTACTATATATATATATATATATATATATATATATCTTCAATAAATATAAATGCATATTTGTTGTGTATGCAATGCTTCTGAACACTTTCCCTCTGGCATGCAGTGTTTTAATCTTTTAACTTGCTAATCATGATAATAGCAGATTGTCTGAGAAAATAGTTCCATGCAAATAAAACACAACCATGTCTATCTGTTTCCATTAAAAATATCAATTAATTAAAACTGTTTTATAAATGAGACCCCTGATACGTTATACTCACACAGACAGAAACCTGAAGTCTTGATTTCAGTTGAATGTTCACTCCTGTAAATGTATCCTCCTTAAACAGATTCTTAATATTTATTTCAGAGAAAGTGGAAGTGAGACACAAACTAAATGAAGTAAAGAAACACTGTGACCTCAAAACTGAAGGAACAAAAGTCAAAAAGCGGCACTCCTGCTCTCAGTGTGGAAAGAGTTTCAGTCAAAAAAGAGACCTTAACACACACATGAGAATTCACACTGGAGAGAAACCATTCAACTGTGATCAGTGTGGTAAAGATTTTATTTCATCATCAAGTCTAAAACAACACCTGATTGTTCATTCAGATGTGAGGCCTTATGAGTGTTCTCTCTGTGGAAAGAGTTTCACACACAAAGGAAACCTTAACAAACACATTCGAATTCACACTGGAGAGAAACCGTATCCATGCACTCAGTGTGGAAAGAGTTTTTCTCAAGCGTCAGGTCTCAGTTATCATCTGCTCCATCACTCTGGAGAAAAGCCATTTAACTGTGATCAGTGTGGTAAAGATTTTATTTCATCATCACATCTATATAGTCACCTAAAAGTTCATTCAGATGAGAAGCCTTATGTGTGTTCTCACTGTGGAAAGAGTTTTTCACGACTGGTATGTTATAAACAGCACCAGAAAACACACACCGGTGTGAGAGATCATGTGTGTGGTGACTGTGGGAAGAGCTTTACTACATCTGCCTGTCTGAAAAAGCACCAAAAAATTCATACTGGAGAAAAACCTTACAAGTGCTCATACTGTGACAAGAGATTCACTCATTCTGGATCTCTGAAATATCACGAGCGAGTTCACACTGGAGAGAAGCCGTACAACTGTACTGAGTGTGAAAAGAGTTTCAGAAGTTCATCAAGCCTTTACGCTCATGTGAAAAAATGTTGCAAGTGAGCAAAATTAGTTTTCATGTCAAATGCATTCATGTAAGTTCTCTGAGATAAAATATGGAGTTTATACTGAAAGCAGAGTGTTGTGTCGTACTATTATCTCATTGTAATATTCTGACCAATCAGTGTTCTGCAGTGTTTCGTCACATTCTAGTATCGGTACGGATCGCTTGGAAACTTTTTCTGATAATAAATACGAGAAATGAAACAGAACTGCCTTGAGTAATCTGTTTAATGAACACAGAGGATGAGTTATATAGTTTTAATCACATTAATGAGTTTAAACATTAATCTTAATACTGTGATAAAAATGTGAGGCAGTATTATTGTCAATGAAATGATCAGGTCTTACTTCTGCAGTAAGTTGTGCAAATATAAAGGATTTACAGGTCAAACATTAAAATTTCATATAAAAAACTTGGGAAAAAATATTAATTCTTCGCTCAATGTCAGGAGAAGAACTGTCTAAACTTGTTAAACCATCTAAATCAGCAACATGTCACAATTACCAGTTTATCATCCAGCTCTTCACTACATTTCCCAGCATCCTCCTTGGCCCACACCTGCACCTCCTTCAGACACTTATGATCATCACAGCTGTCTCTATATTCTCTGAAGTTCTCTTCTGTTCAGTCTTTGTCTGTTCTACTTTGGCCTCGTTCACACTGCAAGTCTTGATACTCAATTCTGATTATTTGCTCAGATCCGATTAATGGTTTGGCTGTTTTCTTGGTGCGGACTTCAAAGGGTTAAAGTATCTAGAGTGATGTCACTCACACTGCGCATGCTCAGTTGGATGCCCCGCCTTCAGAGAAAATATCGAGGAGATTCCTGAGCTGATCCAAGATTTGGGATTTACAAATGAAAAACTATTTTTGAGGTATGAAAGTATTTTCTTTCTTTAAACTGCTTTTGTTAAACTGTTGTCACTGCTTTTATGATTGACCTAAAACTTATATGGTTTAAATGAGTGATATTTGAACTTTAAGCAAGTTTGGTTAGCATGTAGCAAGGTAGCCTTGTTTAGCTAGCATATGAGGTTTTATAAAGCTGACACGAACGGGAAAGGTAAATAAACAGACCACATAGCAGTATTTTCAACAAAAAAATAATAATACGTTTTTACTTGCATATTAGGTAACGCTTTGAGTTTAGATACAGCCCAGAAAGTACTGTTTAATTAAGAGGAATTTCTGTAATTCTAGTGTACCTATAAAGTACTTACATTTAAGTATTAGAGAGCAAATATGTAACGTTTGTGGGAATAAATGGCTAACAACAAGGAGAAGAATTAAAAAATAAATGTATACTGTAAGTAATTAAAGCACTAAGGGGTACTTCACTATTATTCACTTCTATTACATCTTACATTTGGGAAACATTTAGTGATAAAATAATCTGTGTACCTTTTTGTAATAATTACTTTATCTTTTTTTAAAAAAATGTCAGGGTACATATCTATGCATTTCTTTACATTTTTTTCTTTAATAGCAAAAGTGCAGATATTTATGTGTGGGCTTACATGTTTCAAGGCAAGTAAAGCTAAGACTATTGCTTTTTTTTTTTTAAATATACTGGAAAATATATCTTGGTTCATGTGGTTCCAGGGTAAGTGGTGCTTGTAAAATAAAAATAAAGGTTTCCGAGTCAATGATATAGCTAAGGTTGTGTGTATGCATTTTTACCCAATAACTACATGGAACAAGAAGGTAACAAACACCACTTTAATTTACAGCCCGCAATGTCACACTTAACCTGTAACTATATGAAACAAGAGCGTAACAACAAGCATCACTACAAGAAACAAGAGTGTCTTTTCCCAATATTTAAGCAAAAGTTGCAATAGTTTTTGTTTTCAGTGCACTTTTGTCAAAAGATGGTTCACAATTATCTTAAAAAAGTATTTTATTGCTAAATTTCTCCCAATTGTAAGATTGTTATATCATAAATAGTAGAAGTATCCCTTAGTTCTATAATACTTAAAGTATAAATATAGTTTTTTAATTCTCCTGTTTGTTACCCCTTTATTCCCCAAACTTACAAAAATATTGTTCCCTTATACTTATATTGTAAGTATGTTTTAAGTACACAATAATTACAGAAGTTTACGCTTTAAGATTGTTTTATTTACGCAGTATTTTCCGGGCTGTAATCTAAAGCTATATAGTTCAATTCATAAATGAATAAAAAACAAACCACATAACAGTATTTTAAACATTTTTTTAAACAGTTCACACCTGCAGTGAAGCCCCTCCCACAACAATTCACCAATAAATACTGGGAATATTCCCATCATCCTACAAGAGAAGGACAAACTCCAGGAGTAGCAGCTGAAATCTGTGACTGTTTAAGATGGAGTTCATTAAAGAGGAGATTGAAGACATGACTGATCCAGAACCATCCAGAATAAAACATGAAGATACTGAGGAACAAATAGGTTGGTGTCCATTCTTGATTCTTCAATAATTCTGTGAATAATAAGCAGTATATGGAAGATAAATGCTTATAAATGTTCACAACCTTTTTATTAAGCAGTTTTAATCATATAAACATGACAGAACTGACTGTTGAACATCAATGATCTGATTCTTTATACTCACACAGACAGAAACCTGAAGTCTTGATTTCTGTTGAATGTTCACTCCTGTAAATGTATCCTCCTTAAACAGATTCTTAATATTTATTTCAGAGGAAGTGGAAGTGAGACACAAACTAAATGAAGTAAAGAAACACTGTGACCTTAAAACTGAAGGAACAAAAGTCAAAAAGCGGCACTCCTGCTCTCAGTGTGGAAAGAGTTTCAGACACAAAGGAGAGCTTAACATACACATGAGAAATCACACTGGAGAGAAACCATTCAACTGTGATCAGTGTGGTAAAGATTTTATTTCATCAAAACATCTTAAACAACACCTAACAGTTCATTCAGATGAGAAGATTTATGTGTGTTCTCTCTGTGGAAAGAGTTATTCACGACTGAACAGTTTTAAACAACACCAGAAAACACATGATGGAGTGAGTGATCATGTGTGTTGTGACTGTGGGAAGAGCTTTATTACACATAGTCATCTGAAACAACACCAAAGAATTCATACTGGAGAGAAGCCGTACTACTGTACTCAGTGTGACAAGAGTTACAAAGATTCAACAAGTTTGACATATCATCTGCGCATTCATTCTGGAGAAAAACCATTCAACTGTGATCAGTGTGGGAAAGATTTTATTTCATCATCACAACTAAAATCACACCTGAAAGTTCATTCAGGTGAGAAGCCTTATGTGTGTTCTCTCTGTGGAAAGAGTTTTTTATGGCCGAAAAGTTTTAAACTGCACCAGAAAACACATGATGAAGTGAGAGATCATGTGTGTGACTGTGGGAAGAGCTTTACTACATCTCTTTATCTGAAAAAGCACCAAAGAATTCATACTGGAGAAAAACCTTACAAGTGCTCATACTGTGACAAGAGATTCACTCGGTCTGAACACCTGAAATATCACGAGCGAGTTCACACTGGAGAGAAGCCGTACGACTGTACTGAGTGTGGGAAGAGTTTCAGAAGTTCATCAAACCTTTACGCTCATGTAAAAAAATATTGCAAGTGAGCAAAATTAGTTTTCATGTCAAATGCATTCATGTAAATTTTCTTAGATAAAATATGGAGTTTATACTGAGAGCATTGTAATATCTCATTGTAATATTCTGACCAATCAGTGTTTACACGTCACATTCTTGTATGATCGCTTGGAAGCTTTTTCTGATAATAAATATGAGAAATGAAACAGAACTGCCTTGAGTAATCTGTTTAATGAACACAGAGAATGAGTTATATAGTTTTAATCACATTAATGACTTTAAACATTAATCTTAATACTGTGATACAAATGTGTGGCAGTATTATTGTCAATGAAATGAAACGTTATGGCCACGTAGAAGCCGTTCTTGTAAAAATAGGCTAAAAATTGCGTCATAAACCACTCGACTGTCCGTCGCACAGTAAAAAATTACCGTATAGACAGGAAGAGAAGCTCGCACAGCCTCGCAGGCAATCTTTTACTGTCTAAAGTCAGCCCATGGCATAAATAGAAGCAAAATGACAAAATAACTAATCAGAATACTTACCAAAAGTTGCTCCAGGTCGCGATTCGCCGTCTCTGCACAATTAAAATTTCTCTTGGCACGGCTACTATAAGTCGGTCAGTTTGCTAACGTGACAACTACGTCGTCAAGCTCAGTTTAAGCCTGCGCAGAACGCTCGGCTATCAGGAAGTGAGTGCCCATGTTCAGCTTCAGTAGCCTGACTTCGTCATACTCATATTTTAATGAGAATATGAGTCTGAAATCACTCAATTGAGCTTTAATTATGAGGCGTGTCGTAACCGAACCAGGACAAAAAAAAACCTCTGCAGTCAATTGGATAGTCGGTAGACCTACCAACCAATCAGAGCAACGCATAAGTCAACTCCTTTGCATATCACAGTTTTCAAATACAGAACGTAGCCTACTTTATTTATTTTAGAAGTTAAATAACGAGTGTTGCTTCTTTTACTTACTTCTCCATGAGTGCCACCAAAGGAGAAACCACAACGACCACAGGCTTTTCATTACGTCCCGTCTTCTTAGCGACCGTCAGAGCCAGCTGATAAGTTACACTTTTCCCGAATCATGTAGGAAGGACGCCACAAATATCTTTCCGATCGACAAATGCCTTGATTGCAGTTCTGTTTGTCTATTGAATGAATGCGCTGTCGATTTATTTTACAAAAGACGAGACATCTCAATTCTCCAGCTGCACTCATCTTTAACATGCGCTCTGATGTTGCATGATGATGCATGATGCATGCATGATGATTACGTCCTTGCAGATCATCTGTCCATCATCGTATAAAGCCCGCCCTGGCAATTTGATTGGCCCGATGATCTCTGAACCGACCATAATTACTCCTCAATGGATCGAGTCCAGACCGAACTTCCCGTCCAAAAAATGTTGTGGGCGGAGTTCGGGCTGGCATCCAGGCTAACTCTTTCAGGCTTTTAGTTTAAAAGAACATTTGGAAAAAATGTTTAATTTGTGATTTGTTAAGTGAGATTATTATGTTACAGCTCCATAAACAAGTTTTTATTGGGTAAGTTTTTAATTTTAGGCTCAAGTCAGTCAACAAAAAGATGATGATGATAAGGTTTGATGAACCCAGTTCAGGTATCCGTATCAGTGACGAAAAGTGATTTACTTGAGAATATGCGGCCCCTTTAAGAAATATGACACTATGCGCACGGAGTATGCGCAGAAGAGTGAATCGCGAGACAGACACACGAGAGAGTCCCTGTCTGAATCCGAATCCGAAACCGAAATGGCATAATGAGCACTCGCTGTCTTCCTCTGAGTCTGGATTTTCGTCAGTAACGACGCTTTAATTGTCGAGAATAAGTCAAGGCTAAAGTGAACATCGCACTATTCTGAGACTAGAAAGACAAATGGGACAATATGGTCTCACGGACTTAACGGAGACGCGGCAGCCGTATTGTTCACAAGACCGAACATGAAGCATAGATGAGTGGAACAGGACCAGAGACGAGCTGAAACTTTCACCAGTTGAGGCTAACGATCATGAATGAAGGACAAATGTGGAATATTTTCTTCGGATGCCGTATATTTCCAGTCTGCAGGTGAGAGATGTTACCAGAACAACACAAGGCGCAGTGTGTTTCCTGGCTTATTTTTAATTAATAATAATAATAATAATATTTTATTATTATTATTAGAGTGTAATATTATGTTGGCAGCGAGTCTGTAATAGACGTGTTTCACCATAAACACTTAAAAAGGTTTTCACGACGCGTCATCAATCCGGAAGTCGGCCATTTTTTTTCGAGGCACTGAACATAAACAATGCCACTGAACTGAACGGAGTCTCATATTTGGTTGATTATTTCTGCTGAAAAGGTCGAGTTTTGGTCTGTATTAATCGGTCGCATCGGGAAATAACATTTCGAGTCCCATAAATGATACATGATAGTCCTGTTGTTTCTCTGTCTTTGGACAATTAAACAGACCTTGTTTTAAATGAAACTGCATCCAATTCTTAATATTTTTATCTAGAAAACAGACATGTTACATTAATTTGAATATAAGTGTAGTAATTCATTCTCTTTAAATTTGGCAGCTAGCTGATGTCCATCCCACAATTCACCAGTAAACACTGGGAATATTCCCATCATCCTACAAGAGAAGGACAAACCAGGAGTAGCAGCTGAAATCTGTGTGACTGTTAAAGATGGAGTTCATTAAAGAGGAGATTGAAGACGTGAGTTATCCAGAACCATCCAGAATAAAACATGAAGATACTGAGGAACAAATAGGTTAGTGTCACTTCTTGAATCGTTAATAATTTTGATCATAAATGATAGAGAAATGCTCCTAAACATTCATAACCTTCATATATGCCAAACATTTCCAACAATGTCTAAATCCAGAGATAGCAGCTATTTTAATTTTCGATATGAAAATTTTGGCAGTTATGATAATATATATACAGCAGCCATATCACCCTGTAGCCCAAGACTGGTTGCTCAATGAAGCTAAGCAGGGCAGGGCTCATTCATTGGGCGTTCTGGCGCAGTGTGGTTGCCGTCACATCATCCAGGTGGATGCTGCACATTGGTGATGGTTGAGGAGATTCCCCTCTTCCATATGTGAAGGGCTTTGAGGTCCCAGAAAATGCCTGTGAGTCAAGTATCCAATACGCCTGTGGTATCTGTGTATATCAAACTGCAAAATGAAACTCAAATGTCTTCACGGCACACCATTAAAATAAAATTTAACTTAACTTTAACTTAAAGTTTAACTTAAAGAAATTGACAGTAATATTTATTATATTACAATAGATTTAACTACGTCTCCATTAATTAAAATTACTACTACTACTACTACTAATAATAATAATGTGTGCATAGAAGGTTTATTTTTCACTTGATTGTTTTATTAGCAATATTTCTCAATATCATCCTTTCATAAATTTACCATCATAAATAATAAAGTAAATGAATTGAATTTTTTCCAAATACTTAAATAAATTGGAAAAACAGTTCAAACTGATTTTTTTGCTGTGGTACCGAAATTGGTACCGTCCGAGAACCGTGACATTTTAATGGTATCGGTACCGACTACTGGAATTTTTGTACCGTGACATCCCTACCGGCTACAAATGCACACTTCACAAGATACCACAGCTGGATTCGATTAAATCTGCAAGGTTTGTGAAATTAAATGTTTATTACAAATTCAGAGATTTGTTTAAATGATGTAGATGCCCACTTGCTGAATGTTGACGGGAAATGAGACATTATTTTAGGCTGATTGTTTGCCTTTTCAGTTACAAATAATATAAAAACAAATGCATTACTTGCAATACCATTTACTTTAATATGATTACCAGTTCTTAGTTTGTAAACTTAAGAAGACGGAGAATGTGAGCGGTGTGTGATCCCAGGCACTGCGTTCTTTTCTCAGGCCTCCCGTCAAAATAAAAGTCCCGCTTCCAAAACATCGGAAAAATGTATCGGCCGATGCCTATATTTTAAAAATGCCAAATTTTGTCCGATATATCGGTCGACCACTAGTGAAGACAACTCTCCTGATCCCACGCTCATTCACCCGTCATCAAGCCACATCTTTCTTCTTGTTTTGAATAAGTGACCTCTAGTGGTGAATATTGCGTTGAAACCCGATTATTGACTACATAATCTGTTTGTTTCAGACCAGATGGAAGTGAAACAAGTATTATATGAAGTAAAGAAACACTGTGACTTCAAAACTCAAGAATCAAATCCCAAAAAGCTGCACTCCTGCTCTCAGTGTGGAAAGAGTTTCCTATATGTCTCTGTACTCAGAAATCATCTGCGTGTTCACTCTGGAGAAAAACTATTCAACTGCACTGAGTGTGGAAAGAGTTTCACACAAAATGGAAATCTTAAAAGACACATGAGACTTCACACTGGAGAAAAAAAGTACACATGCACTCAATGTGGAAAGAGTTTTTCTCAAGCATTGAGTCTCAGTATTCATCTGCTCCATCACTCTGGAGAAAAACCATTTAACTGTGATCAGTGTGGTAAAGACTTTATTTCATCATCAAATCTTCAACAACACCTGAAAGTTCATTCGGTTGAGAGACCTTATGTGTGTTCTCTCTGTGGAAAGAGTTTTGCATGGCTGAACAGTTTTAAACAGCACCAAAAAATACACAGTAATGTGAGAGATCATGTGTGTTGTGACTGTGGGAAGAGCTTTACTAGAGTTGAGCATCTGAAACAACACCAGAGGATTCACAATGGAGAAAGACCTTACAAGTGCTCATACTGTCTTAAGAGTTTCACTCAGTCTGGACACCTGAAATTACACGAGCGAATTCATACCGGAGAGAAGCCGTATCACTGTGCTCAGTGTGGGAAGAGTTTTACATCATCTAGTCGTCTGAAATGGCACAAAACAATTCATACTGGGGAATGATCTTACAAGTTCTCATATTGTGAGTTTCACTGGTTCAGGAAATCTGAAATCACATGAGCGAGTTCATACTGGAGTGTGAGAAGTGTTTTAGACCTTTATGAAGCCTTCAAACACATGAAAAATTGTTGCAAGTGAGCAGTAATGGTTTTTATGTAAAATAAATGAAATTCTCTGTAATAAAATGCATGTAGGTGCAGGTGAGAAGCAGAGGGTGCAAGTAAAAGTCTACATTTGATGTTGAAGTAACCTCATACTGGAGAGAAGCTTCAGATAACAAGTGTAAATAATTATTTGTTTCTTTGAATTATTGTTTCTTTTTTGCAAAAAAAAAAATGTAAGGATGGGTCGTGTGTTAAACGTCTCTGATGTATTCGTGTTATTTACTTATTTATTATTTACTAAGTGTACTATATTTTGTTCTGAAAGTATATGCAGTTAGAAATAAACAGTAAAATAAATAAGCGTTTGTAACATTTCTTTAGGAAGTAGGGTTGTGTATCGTTTGAATTTGAACGATTCTGATTCCGATTCCGGTTCCCAGCGATTCTCGATTCCGATTCTTTTAAGAGGCAGGGTGAAAAAAGTTTAGCTAACCTTGCTAACCAACGGTCTTTCTGAAGGAAGTACTCCTTTCTAAAGGGAAATACTCTGCATTTTGCCGAGATTTTGATATTTTTAGAAAATTGAAGCCACACTTTGGACCGCCGACGTAAGCTACTCATGTTCGACTCGCGCGGTTATGCCAACAGTTCCGGTAGACGCTTCTTCATTGGTGTTGTTCAGCGTTTTCTTCTGGTCGGCGGACTGTGAATATCGAAACTAGGAATCGAAATTTTAACTTTTGAACGATTCTGGGAAAAACGAAAAGTTAGTCCCGGTTCCAATCAATACTCAATTCTCGATACCCAACCCTATTAGTAAGTGATGGTAAGTAGAAGTTTTTTTGTAAAGTACTGTTACTTGTCACACTGGGGTAGAAATGCCATCAAAAGGGCAAAGATTTCCCTGTTATTCAACTTTCCCTTTTTAATATTGGTGTGATGTAGGAACAATACAAACAAGTTATATGCAATCTGGCAACATGCACTGCCCGGTCAAAAAATTTGATTATTACTGCAGTAATTATGTTTCTAGCATGTTATGTTTGGCAACAGTTCTTCTAACTCTAACTGATATAGGCAGACACATCATTGCCATATTGTTTTCATTTATTTTATTTATATGCATAAACACAACAGAAGTTGACCATTGTGCTTAAAAAAAAATCCATAAAATGAAAAGCAAAATACCATTACCATAGAGTGTACTTGGTATGTCAGCACTAGAGCCAGACCGATATATCATTTTGTTTGTATATAATCAGGATTAAAGTGTGTTTACTGTTTTTTAGGGCTGTGCAAAAATTAATTGCGATTAATCGCATCCAAAATAAAAGTCTGTGTTTACATAATATATTTGGGTGTGCTGTATATAATTATTTTGTATATATAAACAGTGTTGGGTGTAACTAATTACTAAGTAATAAGTTACTGTAATTTAATTACTTTTCCATTGAAAATGTAAACTAAGGGATTACTCTTCATTTATCTGTAATTTAATTACAGTTACTTCTGATGTAATTGAGATAAATACTGTGTATGGATCAATCCAATCTCACAGCAATTTGTATGCATTTTATGAGGTGTCTAAATATTACGACCGCACTCGTACAAATTCGTATGAATTATTGTAAAATATGTATGGAAAAAGTGTGAAATGTCATGAGATCAGACATAAACAATAGTGGGTTTAACATTAAAATGTATTGTCTGATGTTAAAAAGTATGTTTTATAATGTAACCTTCTCCACCTTGGTCAGTTTAAGAATAATTCATGCAATTTTATAGTAAAATAAAATAATATTATATTTATAATATTTATTTGAAAGAATTAAAACAGATTCATGTCTATCCTTGTATTATGCAGCTGGGATTTTGAAAGTAATTAGTACTTAAAAGTAATTAAATACTTTTTAGAGAGAGTAATTAGTACAGTAATCTAATTACACTGTTAAAGAGGTAATTTGTAACTAGTAATTAATTACTTTTTTTAAAGTAACTTACCCAACACTGTGTATAAATACCTATGCATGCATGTATATATTTAAGAATTATTTGCGCTGAAATTCTGTATATATATGTAAAAACATAATCTATATTATATAAATATTTTATATATATGAATAACACATTTTCTTAAATATATGCATGCATGTGTGTGTATTTATATATACAAAATAATTATATACAGCACACACAAATATATTATGTAAACACAGACTTTTATTTTGGATGCGATTAATCGCAATTAATTTTTGCAATGCCCCAACTTTTTTTCCTTTGTTACTTTTTACTTTTTATATTTATTTTTAATCGCACCCCATACTTCCCGCAATACTCATTTTTCAGACATATTGTGACCATATTTGCAAGAGAATGACAGAACAAATCTTTTTTCCTGATATTAAATCAGGGTTCACTCGAACTGATTCTAATTTTATGTTTATTTTAGATTGCATGGAAGTGAACGAACAAAGACAACAATTGGAGGAATTTAAGGAGGAACATCATGACTTTGAGATTCAAGAGACAAAAGCCAAAAATCTGCACACCTGCACTCAGTGTGGAAAGAGTTTCAGTCAAAAAGGAAACTTTAACATACACTTAAGAATTCACACTGGAGAGAAACCGCATACATGCACTCAGTGTGGAAAGAGTTTTTCTCAATCATCAACTCTCAGGAATCATCTGCTCGTTCACTCTGGAGAAAAACCATTTCACTGTGATCAGTGTGGGAAAGATTTTATTTCACCATCGCAACTAAAACAACACCTGAAAGTTCATTCAGATGAGAAGCCTCATGTGTGTTCTTTCTGTGGAAAGGGTTATTCAAGGCTGTACACTTTTAAACTGCACCTGAAAACACACAATGACGTGAGAGATCATGTGTGTTTTGACTGTGGGAAGAGCTTTACTAGAGCTGACAATCTGAAACAACACCAAAGAATTCATACTGGAGAAAAACCTTACAAGTGCTCATACTGTGACAAGAGTTTCACTCAGTTGGGACACCTGAAAACACACAAGCGTCTTCATTCTGGAGAGAAGTCGTACTACTGTACTGAGTGTGATAAGAGTTTTAGACATTCATGTTTTCTTAGTCACATGAAGAAATATCATAAGTCAGGGGTTTGAAATTAACACCCGCCTCTCCAAATGTGGGTAAAAATAACCTGTAAAAATGGCCTTTAAAGCTGTCAAATCACTAATAATAATAATACACTGTATTAAAATGTGCTTTTCTAAAACCTAAAGCGCTACAGACAATAAAACAAGAAAAATACAAAAGTACAGGAGTAATAATCATTGCAAATCTTAACAAGATTTTTTTTAACAACTTCTTGAAACTCTTTACCCTTTTTTTCTTTACCCTTTTTTTTTTTTTTTACCAAACCACATCTTAACCGAGATAAGTGTCTGCTCTTGATTAAGTTACGCGATTTTAAGTTATGCGGTAGACCACAACACCAACTAAACGTGGATAAATTAAACAAGGATGTCTACATCTGTTCTAAGTTAACGTATATTTGAACGTTATCTTTAAAATCTCTAACGTAATGTTAACCTAACATTAGAAAACGTTTTTTTTCAATTATGTTTCTTTCTTTTTAATAGATTGAAATAAAGATTTCAATCAATCAAAATGATGACAGAGGAAGGGAGGATGGCAGGATTTTGTTTGAATAAGAAATGAATGTATACAAGCCGAATTTTATTTGATATATATGCTGTGATTTAGTTATTCTGGACCTGCTTTTTTTGGGGGGGGGGGGGGGGGGGGGGGGGGGGGGCTTGTAGAAGTTATGAATGGCCGGTAACATTTTACATTTAACTTAAAAAAAAAATGAGTTGCTAAATTGTCCGATGAGTAAAAAAGTTCATTTCAACCCTTGCATAAGTCGTCACAATGAGATTTTCATGTATAATACTGTCATGTAAATGTAAATTTAACGGAGTTGCTCCCAAAAGAATAATATTGTTGTTTAACTTGTTTAACAAATGTATAACCAGAAAATACATTTGTTTTGGAAAAAAAGTGTAACTTTTCATGTAAAACATGGTTTAAGTTTGACATTTTTTGATAAATGCATTTGTCACGTTTCTTTAGTGAGAATTATAATATCTCTTAAGTTTCTGGTAAAGTTCTGTTACTGTTACTTGTTACTTGAAATGCCATCAAAAGTCAAAATATAAGGGCAAAGACTTTCCCTGTAACTCAATTTTCCCTTTTTTATATTTAGTGATGTAGAAACAATATTGGTTAGTTAGTTTGCAAAAAAAAGTGTGTGAGAAATGTATGTTTCAAAGCACAGGGAGCGATTGGAAAGCGGCTCACAGTTCTTGCATGTCATACATCGATCAGTCTGATGTACTCTTGAATGATCTTTTAACAATTGAGAAGAGGCCCTAGAGCAAAACAATGTCAATTAGCGAATAAACAGTCCAACAAACACGTTTAACTGAGCTGCTAAAAATCATCTTTGTCTCGTTCAATAGTCCCTGTTTTCACCTCATTCATTATGCTGATGTCTGAGATCTTCTGTAAATTGGCACATCAAGCACGTCATTAGTGTCAGACAAACTACAGGATCATCACTTTATGTGTTAATCATGGTGTTAATCACCTATCAATGTGTTTTTAATGTTTTACTCCTCAGGTTAAAGTACTAGACTATTAAAGGCAACAGAAACCAAACCTGCAAACTCTCTTTCTGACGCTGAAATCGAGCATTCACGTGATTAGTTCAGATCTGAGTTTTTATTTGAATGTATATCTGAAGAGAAATTAGTGTCTTCATAAAAGTTTCGATGGGATCTCCGTTTATTTTTCCTCAGTGATGTCTAATAAAGTGTTTATAAGTGCAGTGCTGCTTGTGTTCAGGAGTAACCGCTATATTTCTGCTTTTCCACAAGCACCACCTTCCGTCAGAGAGAGAATTTGCATTTTCTTACAGTTTGTTCGTATAACTTTAATTATATAATCATTACTTATTCTCAAATGCAAGGTTTATCATTTAATAATATTTTTCGTTTTGTCAAAATTGTACAGTTTATAATGTTGCCAGACGTTGGTGTTTTTCAAAACAACTTTGCTACCGAAGCAACATGAGGAATTACATTTTTAAAAGAATTGCTACTTATACTACAAACCCCCTCTATTCAGTCTGCATACTAAGTGGATTTCTGTCGTATTAATAATATAACCTCTTTCATCCTTATAGTATTCTGGGTCACGCAAAAATAAGTAACTATACACAAGTAATATGTAACTCAAAATGCTCTATATTTGAGCTAAATATATGTGAAGCACCATATGTGTTTACTGTTAAAGTATTCCAGGATAAATTCAGTAACGTATCTCTGATTTTTCCAGATCTAGTCCTGTGGGCGTCAGTATCACACAGTTCACACCTGCAGTGAAGCCCCTCCCACAACAATTCACCAATAAATACTGGGAATATTCCCATCATCCTACAAGAGAAGGACAAACTCCAGGAGTAGCAGCTGAAATCTGTGTGACTGTTTAAGATGGAGTTTATTAAAGAGGAGATTAAAGAGGAGATGGAGTTTATTAACGTGAAGATTGAAGACATGACTGATCCAGAACCATTCAGAATAAAACATGAAGATACTGAGGAACAAATAGGTTGGTGTCCTTTCTTGATTCTTCATTTGTTAGCTGTGAAATAATCACCACTATATGAATGAAAATTCTAAATGTGTATATCATTTTAAACTTTTATGTACTTTTAATCATAATCTTGTAGGCTATAACGGTTATCAAACTCAGTTTGATCATAATAACAAGAGATTGACAGAACTAAACTCTGTTGCTTTAACCCTCCCTGAGGGCATTTTTGAGTTGTTGTTTTTTGAGTGACATTCACAAAACTAAAGACTCCAGATTAGTCAAAAGGTAGATATTGTTTGATAGAACACTTTATACATTTTTAGAATATATATATTACATTTGGACAGTCTCACATTTGCTGTGGCAGTACACTTCTGGTTTAAGGGTTAAATCATGGTTCATATGAACTGATTCTAATGTTATGTTTATTTTAGATCAGATGCAGGTGAAAGAGCAAAGACAACAAATGGAGAAAATTAAGGAGGAACATCATGACTTTAAGATTCAAGAAACAAAAGCCAAAAAGCTGCACACCTGCACTGGAAAGAGTTTCAGTCAAAATGGAGACCTTAACGCACACATGAGGATTCACACTGGAGAGAAACCGTATCCATGCACTCAGTGTGGAAAGAGCTTTAATAGATCATCAGGTCTAAAACAACACCTGATAGTTCATTCAGATGTAAGGCCTTCTCTAAGGCCGTAACGCTGTTTTCAGTGTGAGAAGAGTTACAAGAGTTTCACATGAAGAACTTTCACAACAAATACTGGCACGCTTGTTCATTTGTGTTAAAGCAATAGTGAAGATGTGATGCATTTTTCTTATATTCTTTCTTCTGTATTGATCTGTACCTAAAACACATAGTTGGTGAAAAGGATGAGGATGGGTTGAGTATTATGTTGAAATATTATCATTTTTTTATTTTGTTGTATAATTTTTAGTTTTTTCGTAATCATTTGTATATTTCATTTTTGTGTGTCTTTCTTTTTAAAAGTTTGAAATAAAGATTTCAATCAATCAAAATGTTGACTGAGAAAGGGAGGATGAGAGGATTTTGTTTGAATAAGAAATGAATGTATAAACTCCCCCCAAATTGATAAATACGCTGTGATTTAGTTATCCTGGCTCTTTTCTTTTTCTTTCTGTTAGTAGAAGTTATGAATGGCCGGTCACTTTTTACTTTTAACTTAAGTAAAAAATTGAGTAGCTAAATTGTCCGTTGAGTGAAAAAGTTCATTTCAAACCCCGCATAAGTCGTCACAATGAGATACATTTAGTTTTCATGTATAATACTGTCAAGTAAATGTTGTGAATTGAACAAAATATGGAGTTGCTCCCAAAGGAATAATATCATCTTGTTTAACTTTGTGAATTTGGCGAAATGCACAGAGAACTAGAAAGGCTTGTTTGTAGTCTGATTAGGGAACTAAAAGAGTGTTTGAAGCTTCAGAAAATAATTATTGCCATGTAAATAACCTTCTGGTTATTTAGCAGAATCTGTCAGGATGGGTCGTGTCATCAGTAGATCTGTCTTGAATTAGAAATATTCATTTACTTATTGTAGCTCCTACATTGTGTTTTGATAGTACATGCAATAATGAAGAATATACTGATCTAATGAACAAAACCATTTATCTGTGATCAGTGTGGTAAATACTTTACTTCAACATCAATTCTGAAAAAACAGAAGGTTCATGCAGATGAGAAGTCTAACTTGTGGAAGCTTGTCAAAGAGTACGGAGCAGGTTGTTGACGGCATAATGCGTCATAAAGTTAGCAAAATATAATGTAAATTAAAAATGGGGGATGAAGATTGGAGCTTATAGAGACTAAACATGCTACACATATGATTTTGGTTAACCATGGTATGCAAGTCATGTTTCAGACCAAAATAGTTTAGAAGAGAGAATGAATACATAGGCCAAACAACATAAAGGAAAATCAGGAAATCAGGAAAATTGTATACATGTTAATACATTTATCACCTGGTTATATTTATACATTACGATTAAAAGTGTTAATTTCTCCTTTTATAAAGGTGTGTTAGCTTGAGCTACTTAAGGAAATGAAATATCTCTCTCTCTAAAGTTGTAAACACCCATTTCTTTTTACGACTTACAAAACAAATGACTTACAGAGACATACATGGACATGTTTTTAATGTCATTTTCCATTTTCTCTGCGCAGTCCATCATCCGTGGCCAAAAGAAATCACACTTTTCCCACTATTGTTCCACCAACAAGTGCCTGTGCCATCAGGAGCAAATTGATGCAATCCACACTTGGGATTTTAGAAAAAGGATATATTGTGTTTGTCTTCATAAAATGCTGTGTAGGACACTGTATATTTTGTAGCTGTATGGCAACCAATTGAGAATAGTACAGCAGATTGTTGATCGAGGATCAATATGATTGCTGGGCTAAATGGGCAAAATTTGGTTCATATGTAAATGTAACTTTATATAACTTCACAACAACATATTTCACTCAGTATCATGTATATTAAAACCTATGGTGAATAAGCCTGCTGCAACAACTGCAGTAGTTCATTTCATTACTTGTCATAACACATAGTTGATCCAACTTATAGTTTTACTATAAACAAATAGTTTTCTGTAGGCTGAGGGAAGAGAGTGAACGTATCTGGAAAAACAGGGACGTAAAACCACCAGGTGTGTACTTTTGCAGCCCCTTTAAGGAAAATGTCATTCTGAGTCTGCGCACTGGGGATGCGGAGAGGACCGACGCGCGAGAGAGACATGCTGAAACTTTCACCAGTTGAGGCTGGAAGTGACGCTGTTGACGATTGTGAATTGAGGAATGTGGAATATTTTCTTCGGATGCCGTATATTTCCAGTCTGCAGGTGAGAGATGTTACCAGATTACAGAGTTTAACTAGCCTGGCAAACGCCAGACCACGTATCATTGAAAATTAATAAATCAGCGTGATTAAAATCGCGATGCGGCAAGGCATCATGGGGAAACCCAGGCTACTAACCAGCCTTGAGTTTGTGTGTGGGTTGTGTGTCCTGGTTTATTATTATTAGAGTGTAATATGTTTTTTTGTAGAGTGGTTTTACAGACTCTGTTTAGGGCTCCAGACTAACTGATTTTACTGGGAACGCTGTTGTAGTCCACAACTGATATTTTATAGGGCTGTGCAAAAGTTAATTGCGATTAATCGCATCCAAAATAAAAGTCTGTGTTTACATACTATATTTGTGTGTGCTGTATATATAAATACACACACATGCATGTATATGTTTAAGAAAATGTGTTTTTCCTATATAAAATATTTATATTTATATAATATAGATTATGTATTTATATATAGAATTTAAGTGCAAATAATTCTTAAATGTATACATGCATGCATTGGTATTTATATGTACAAAATAATTATATACAGCACACTCAAATATATTATGTAAACACAGTCTTTTATTTTGGATGCGATTAATCGCAATTAACTTTTGCACAGCCCTAATATTTTTAGGAGCACAGGCTGAAAATGTAGGCTACATTTCCCCCTATTTTGGCTGTATTAACTTATAACATCCATAAATTACAATGTGTAGTTTTTATTTCATTTTATTTAGTTCACAGGGCTCCAGACTAACATTTGAGGGCTGCAGCACCAGAGCCCTCAAATGTGAGGTTTATCATTTACATATTAATTTGTTAGAAAGATAATTTTTTTGTCAAAACTATATTATTTGAATGGTAAAATTATTTAAACAGTATTTTTATTGTTATTGTACAGTTTATAACGTTACCAGACATTGTTTGAAGCAAAATGAGAAATTCATTTTTTAAAAGAATTGTTACTTATACAAACCTCTTCTATTCATTCTGCATATTAAGTGGATTTCTGTAGTCTAATATATAATATTATAATAATTTAAATTAATTATTAACATAATAAAATTCTGAGTTACATAAAAAAGCCCCCTTTATTGAAAAAATGCTATGTTACTATATTTGAACTAAATATATAGAAGCACCATATGTGTTTACTGTTTAAGTATTCCAGTATAAATTCAGTAACTTATCTCTGATTTTTCCAGATCTGGTCCTGTGGGCGTCAGTATCACACAGTGATCACAGTTCACACCTGCAGTGAAGCCCCTCCCACAACAATTCACCAATAAATACTGGGAATATTCCCATCATCCTACAAGAGAAGGACAAACTCCAGGAGTAGCAGCTGAAATCTGTGTGACTGTTAAAGATGGAGTTCATTAAAGAGGAGATTAAGGAGGAGATGGATGTTATTAAAGAGGAGATGGAGGTTATCAAAGTGAAGATTGAAGACATGACTGATCCAGAACCATCCCGGATAAAACATGAAGATACTGAGGAACAAATAGGTCGGTGTCCATTCTTGATTCTTCATTGCTTTGGTAGCTGTGAAATAATAAGAAGCTTATGAATATGAAAATATCCAAATACTTAAATAATTGTTATGGTCAACTGTTAACCATACTCTTTTAGGCTATAATTCAGAGTTCAAAATGTCTTCTATTCATATGCAAATGATTAAGGTACAGTATAATAAGAAATGCATAGCATTATTGGTGCAAAACGGTAACCTGTGATGATATTTTTTCTGAGTAATGAATAGGATTTGAGAGCTTGACAGAAGTTGTTTTTTTTGTTTTGTTTTTTAGTATAACTGATTAAAAAAACACAAGTACACAGTCAAACAATACAATTTCCTAGTTCACACAGAAAAGTTCATAGTATTAAAGTACTGCATTTAGTGCAGGTATCTAAATAAATGTAAGCTGACTGAATCAAATTTAAAGGGATACTCCGCTTTATTGGGAAATAGGCTCATTTTACAACTCCCCCAGAGTTAAACAGTTGAGTTTTACCATTTTCTAATCCATTCAGACGATTTTCTGATATTTTGAAGAATATCAGTAATCAGACAGTTTCTGGTCTCATTGACTTCCATAGTATATTTTTTTCCTACTATGGAAGTCAATGAGAGCCAGAAAGATTGTCAATGCTCCACCAGAACCCCAACAATAAGAGAAAGAGCTTTGTTACCTGAGTATCTGACAGGATATTTGAGGCACCTTTAGTTTTTACTGTACAAAAAGTATTTTATAGATTAAAGGGTATCTAAACCCCTGGTCAGAGCCTGACTCCACCCACTGGCAATATTCGAAAAATGGCGGCGATAGAGGGGATGAAAAAGATGCTAAACACTCTATCCTGATCGTTTTCAATACTTGCAATTCCAACTCCTGACTCGCTACAGTGGTTTTGACTAAACAAGATGGTTTTTATACTGCCAAGGGTGTAGCTCGCGTTGTGAGCTGAAACCTGCATACATCACGAAGTGCAGAACATCCAGTAGGAAAATTCAACTGCAGTAGCCACTGTTCAACCCGAAGAGGGCAGCACTAAGACGTTTTTACACCATATATGAAAAGAGTTCAGATGCAAAAGCCTCTAAATAATGCCATTTGAAATTTTCTTCTAAAATGATCATTTTTATCAAGCTTGTATATTTAAGTTCTGTAATTTCACTTAAATGACAATTAATAGGTAATCTTCATTGCCATTTAAGTGAAATTACTGAACTTGAATATACAAGCTTGATAAAAATGATCATTTTAGAAGAAAATTTCAAATGGCACTTAGAGGCTTTTGCATCTGAACTCTTCATATTGTAGAAATAAAACACTTTATACACAAATGCCAAAAAAGTTACTCAAATCAACGACTGGTATTAATATATATCCATTCTTACAGATCATTAACTAAAAAAGTTTGTTTAGGGTTTAGTAACTCTTTAAGAAAAGAAAAATATTATGTTCACCAGCACAACTTTAGAGTGAATTAAATTGGCTACATTCATTGTAAAGTTCAGACTTTGATTAAATAAGGGTTCACTTGAACTGATTATAATGTTTTGTTTATTATAGATCGAATTGAAGTTAAAGAGGAAAGACAAAAACTGAAGGAATTTGAGGAGGAACAACACGACTTTGAGATTCAAGAAACAAAAGCAAAAGATCTGCACACCTGCACTCAGTGTGGAAAGAGTTTCAGACAAAAAGGAAACCTTAACAGACACATGAGAATTCACACTGGAGAGAAACCGCATACACGCACTAAATGTGTAAAAAGTCTTTCTCAGACATCACATCTAAAAGAACACCTGAAAGTTCATTCAGATAAGAAGCGTCATGCGTGTTCTGACTGTGGAGAGCAATTTTCTAGAGTCTTGGATCTAAAACGACATCAGAAAGTTCATTCAGAGAAGAATCGCCATGTGTGTTCTGACTGTGGAAAGAGATTTTCTAAAGCCTTAGGTCTAAAACTACACAAGATGGTTCATTCAAATAAGTGTTATGTGTGTTGTGGAAGGAGATATTCACGACTGGACAGTTTTAGACAGCACCTGGAAACACATGAAGAAGTGAAAGATCATGTGTGTAGTGAGTGTGGGAAGAAATTTACCACAGCCGAATGGCTGAAACAGCACCAAAGAACTCATACTGGAAAAAGACCTTACAAGTGCTCATACTGTGACAAGAGCTTCAATCAGTCTGTATACCTCAAACAACATGAGCGACTTCACACCGAAGGGATGCCGTACTACTGTGCTCAGTGTGGGAAGAGTTATAGGCATTCTTGTAGTTTTCGCAGTCACATGAAATATAAGCTGTGATTGCGTTAGCTTGGCTGGCTCTTTTCTTTTTCGTTTTTTGGCTAGTAGAAGTTATGAATGGCCTGTAACTTTTTACTTTTAACTTAAATTAGTAGCCAAGTTGGCCGGTTGATTTCAAACCCTGCATTAGTTATCACAAGAGCAACATTTATTTTTCATGTATAATACTGGCCATTAAATGTTGTGAATTTAACCAAATATGGAGTTCCTCCCAAAAGAACCATATGTAGTTTAACTTTGTGAATTTGTTGAAATGCTCAGAGAACTAAAGGCTTGTTTGTAGTCTGAATAGGGAACTAAAAGAGTGTTTAAAGCTTCAGCTTCATCTTTTTGCTGTGCAAATAATGATCTCTTTCTTTCCTTCTGTTCTGGTTATTTTGCAGAATCTGTCAGGATGGGTCGTGTCAAGTTTTGTTAAGTTGAACTTGATATTGTTACATTGTGTTGTGTTGATACAAGGAATTATAAAGAATAAACCGATCTAATGAACAAAACTGATCAGTGTGGTAAATCCTTCAACATTAATTGTGAAAAACACCTGATGGTTCAGATGAGATAGTCTCGATAAGTCGATCCCCGAACGCCGTTCATTGAACTTCATACAGTTCAGCTCACTCAGCACGACGTTCGGGGATCGACTTATCGAGACTATTTCCTAAGATGGCTTCTGTATGTCTACACGAAGTAAACGGTCTTTATAACTTATGTTCTTATTAAACGGTCTTTACACTTACAAAGTTGTCAATGCTTCGTTTTGCCTCATTATGTTAGTGTGGGGCTATTTTGAGCCTTGTTAGTGGTATAAACTAGCGATTCTTTTTACTAAGTCAATGCCCCAGTACTAGCATTTAACGCTAAACAGTTTTTAGAGATAAAACTCTTTACATTCGATTATCATGAAAACAAATCTCAGACAACGATTGACTAGGTACCGATGATTTATTAGACCAAAGGTTCATTGTTTGCCGGAGCTCTCCTTTAATGGCCACTTTCTCAATAATAAAAGAACAGGGCTTCTACTAATAACTAAATGTAAAATAATACATTATATTGTTTAAGTCAATGCACTGATTTGAATCAGTCAATCTCACCATCCCTACAATGGGCTGGTGTGAGTGAGTGGAGGTGGGGCTAATTTTCATATTCATAGATAGAACCATGTACTAAATGAGACAAGGTGGAGTTACATTTAATCTATTTTAAGGCGTGCATAATTTTTTTAAGGAAATAAAAGCTCTGAAATATGTCATTTTGGTGACCAAATACGAGTTTTAAAGGATACAATTAATGACTTACAGGGGGACTTTAAGAATATGCGGCCCCTTTAAGAAAAATGACTCTGCGCACTGTGGATGCGCAGAAGAGAGAAGCGAGAGAGAGAGACGAGACGCGCTGAAGATTCATCAGTCAAGGCTGAAAGTGATCCCGAACGCGAATGAAGGACAACTGTGTAACATTTTCTTCTTATGTCGTATATTTCCAGTCTTCAGGTGAGAGATATTACCAGATTACATAGTTTAACATTAACCAGCTTCTCGAGTTTGTTTTTAAAGGGATACAAAAGGGAAAATTCTGTCTTCATTTTATTAACGTCACCCTCAAGTTGTTGCAAACCTCTATAATTTTGTTTATTCTGCTGAACACGAAGAAATTTATTTTGAAGAACGATTGGAAACAAACAAATAGTATTTTTATTTTCCTACTATGTCGTCAATGCTGCCAAATAACTGCTTGGTTCCAATCGTTCTTCAAAATATCTTCCCTTGTGTTCAGCAGAAGAAAGAAACTACAGGTTTACAACAACCTGAGGGTGAGTAAATGATGACAGAATTTTCATTATTGGGTGGAGAGCACCTCATTGCAGTACATGAGATCCATGGGGCCGAGTTGGATCTAGGGCTGTCAAACGATTAATCGCGATTAATCGCCTCCAAAATTAAAGTTTATGTTTACATATCGGTGTACTGTTTATAATTATTTTATATATATATATATAAATACACACACATGCTTGTATATATTTAAGAAATATTTTCATGTATATACTGTATATAGATTTATATATAGTTTATATTATATATATATATGTAAATATTTTATATATAAATAATATTTTTTTCTTAAATATACATGCATGTGTGTGTATTTATATATATACAAAATAATTATACACAGTGCAGCCACATATGTAAAAACAAACAAAAGTCATGAGTGTTGTGACTGTGGGAAGTGCATTACTAGATCTAGTAATCTGAAACGGCATTGAAGAATTCACAATGAAGAAAAACCTTACAAGTGCTGTGACAAGAGTTTCACTCGGTCGGGAAACCTGAAATCACATGAGCGAGTTCACACTGGAGAGAAGCCCTAATACTGTACTCTGGGTAGGTATGGGTACGGTATTTTTTTGGACTGGTTCATTATTGGGCTTCAGGACAAATTATATATTATATATATATATATATATATATATATATATATATATATATATATATATATAGACTTGCATTATTTTATGTCCGTATTCTTCTCTGTCAATAGCATTAAACAGAAAAAAATGTGTCTTTAAAAAACAGTTGAATTGTGATTTTTTAATGTAAAAACTTAATTTAATGTAAAACCTTTTCTTCAGCATCGATTCTTAAAAACACCTGGGGCCGATTAGCTTCGAAATCTAGACGCACCCTAGTGGCAGCAAACATTATTTTGCTGCCAGTGTGGTCTAGCAACTCTCCATAGACGTTTAGCTGGAAAAACCAAACTCTTTTTTTTCTAAGGGAAAAAAAACGCTCAAATGTAATTTATGAGTTATAACTGATACAATTATTGACTACAGAGAGACTTTAAGAATATGCGGCCCCTTTAAGAAATATGACACGCTGCGCACTGGTGATGCGCAGAAGAAGAGAGCAGCGAGCCGAAGATTTCACCAGTTGAGGCTGAAAGTGACGCTGTTAACGGTCGTGGACGAAGGACAAATGTGGAATATTTTCTTCGGATGCCGTATATTTCCAGTCTGCAGGTGAGAGATGTTACCAGATTACAGAGTTTAACATTAACTAGCTCCTCGAGACGAGTTTGTGTGTAAGTAACGTAAGGGTTAATGGCCGACGAGGTGCCCGATCATAAGAGTCCTCTCTTCTCCCAGTTGTTTGACAAGCATTAAACAAACCTTTTGTTAACGCAAATGCATTCAAATTAACAATATTTCTATCAGAAAATAGACGTTCAGTTAATTTAAATGTAAGTGAAGTAACTCAGTGACTTCTCTTTGAATTTGGCAGATCAGCTTTCCATCCCACAACAATTCACCAATAAATACTGGGAATATTCCCATCATCCTACAAGAGAAGCACAAACTCCAGGAGTAGCAGCTGAAATCTGTGTGACTGTTAAAGATGGAGTTCATTAAAGAGGAGATGGAGTTCATTAAAGAGGAGATTGAAGACATGACTGATCCAGAACCATCCAGAGTAAAACATGAAGATACTGAGGAACTAATAGGTTGGTTTTTTTGATTCCTGATTTTTCATTGCTTTTGTAACTGTGAAATAATAAGCAGTATAGGATTTACATTTTTTTTTATAGAAATGCTTATATAATTTTAATTAGCGTCTTTTATGTTCTTTTAAAGGGGTCATGAACTGGCTTTTTAAATTTTATTATAATATTGTCTGAGGTTAACTTACGACGTTCGCTTGGTTTTTGCATTCAAAAGCATCAAAATGAATAAGTAATAGGCTATTTTGTACCCTAGTTTTGAGCCTAGCTGAAAAACAGTCGGTTTTTATGGGTGTCGCACACTGAAGACTTGGAAGTTAACGCCCTCTGCTGTGAGTGGATAACACTATTGCATTTTATAATGAGTTTCAACTCACCCGTCGGTGCAATTGGGGGAAATTGTAATGAAAATGTCCAAAGTTGTAAAATAGCGACCGGAATGATTCACCCATACATGTTCGACCCAAAGTCCGTGTGTTGAACCATTCCTGTTGGATCCAATATAGTCGGCACAGCACCGTTCTTTACTCTCAATCGGTCTGTAAATCCAGTCTTGTTTACAAAACCATCCTCCGTGAAATTAAGCGAACAGACGGACAATGTTTTACCTCATCAGCTGGAACGTCATTAAAAACAAAGTTTATCCATGCAGTCCTATTGGAATCCAGAGGACGCTTATGCAGCGACTGTCTTCCACAACCAGGCGCTGCACAATATTCTGTATTTTTCGGTAGATCGATCTGGTTTGTCATCATGAGGTAGGCATCTATGTTATTTAGCTATGCATGAATGAGTGAATCGGTGGGCGGTGCTAAACCAGCCTTGTTGTTCATCTTCCGCGGGGGTGGTGTTTTATCCTCTTTGACGTCATAGTTCCCCACTTTGAAAAACGAGTCGTTTGCTGAGCCTGGTGAGAATAAAAGGTTTTATTGGAATAACAAGGACATTTTCAGTTCTGAAACTTACAGGATATTATTATAATATGATGACCTCTTAGATGTCAAAAGCTCAAGGAAAATTTGATTTCTCAGTTCATCACCCCTTTAATTAAAATCTTCTATGCTTTACCAGTTGTCAAACATATTTCTGATCATGTTAACAAGAGAATGACAGAACAATCTTTCACATCAAATGTCATCCAACTGATTCTGACTTTGTTTATTTTAGATCGCGTGGAAGTGAAAGAGGAAAGACAAGAACTGGAGGAAATTAAGGAGGAACAGCATGACTTTAAATGTCAAGAAACAAAAGCCAAAAAGCTGCACACCTGTACCCGTTGTGGAAAGAGTTTCGCTCAAGAAGGAAACCTTAACGCACACATGAGAGTTCACACTGGAGAGAAACCGTTTCCATGCTTTCAATGTGGAAAGAGTTTTTCTCAAGCATCAGGTCTCAATATTCATCAGCAGGTTCACTCTGGAGGAAAAGCATTTAACTGTGATCAGTGTGGTAAAGGTTTCAATTCACCATCAGATCTAAAATTACACCTGTTAGTTCATTCAGGTGAGAAGCCTTATGCGTGTTCTCTCTGTGGAAAGAGTTTTCCAAAGCTTAACAGTCTTAAAGCGCACCAGAAAACACACATTAAAGTGAGAGATCATGTGTGTTGTGACTGTGGGAAGAGCTTTACTAGAGCTGAATATCTGAAATTGCATCAAAGAATTCATACTGGAGAAAAACCTTACAAGTGCTCATATTGTGACATGAGATTCACTTGGTCTATAAAGCTGAAATCACACGAGCGAGTTCACACTGGAGAGAAGCCGTACACCTGTACTCAGTGTGGGAAGCGTTTCAAAGATTCAGCAGGTTTGAGAAATCATCTGCCTATTCATTCCAGAGAAAAACCATTTAACTGTGATCAGTGTGGGAAAGGGTTTGTTATGTCAGCACAACTAAAATCACACATGAACGTCCATTCAGATGAGAAGCCTTATGTGTGTTCTGTCTGTGGAAAGAGTTTTTCAAGAATGGTATGTTGTACACAGCACCAGAAAACACATGATGATGTGAGAGATCATGTGTGTGGTGAATGTGGGAAGAGCTTTAATAGAGCTGGTGAACTGAAACAGCACCAAAGAATTCATACTGGAGAAAAACCTTACAAGTGCTCACACTGTGACAAGAGTTTCACTCAGTTGGGAGCACTGAATTTACATAAGCGACTTCATACTGGAGAAAAACCTCACAAGTGCTCATATTGTGACAAGAGTTTTACTCAGTTGGGACAACTGAAATCACACGAGCGAGTTCACACTGGAGAGAAGCCGTACGACTGTACTGAGTGTGGAGAGAGTTTTAGACATTCATGCAGTCTTCTCAAACACAAGATGAAATATCATAAGTCGTCACAGTGAGCAACATTTTCATATCAAATACTGTAAATGTTTAATGTTTGAAAAATAAGTCAATGTTTTGAGATGAACAAAATATGGGGTTGCTCTCAAAAGAACATTATTTGACTTTGTGAATGATTAGATAACTAGAAATGCTTTTTTATATTGTGTTCTATAGGTTTCAAGTAAATCAATCAAAACTAACTTAATCTGGACAGTAATTGTATTCTAGAGCTGCAGTAAAGCCAAAACAATCTTTGTTACTTTATTTTAGGGCTGTCAAACGATTAATCGCGATTAATCGCATCTAAAATAAAAGTTTGTGTTTACATAATATATGTGGGTGCACTGTGTATAATTATTTTGTATATATATAAATACACACATGTGAATGTATATTTAAGAAAATTTTTTTATTTATATATAAAATATTTATATTTATATATAATATAAATTATATATTAATCTATATACAGTATATACATGAAAATATTTCTTAAATATATTCAAGCATGTGTGTGTATTTATATATATAAAATAATTATACACAGTGCACCCACATATATTATGTAAACACAAACTTTTATTTTGGATGCGATTAATCGCGATTAATCGTTTGACAGCCCTACTTTATTTTCTTTTTATCATTGTAAAGCTGCCTTGAAACAATCTATATTGTTAAAAGCACTGTACAAATGAATGTGACTTAACTTGACCTATGGATGGCAGTGTCAATAACAACATATTAGAATGTAATGTATTTGTCTCTCGTCTCCTGTTACTATCACCTAAAAAAATAAAAAATAAAGAGTGTTTCTCTCTTTTTAAAAAAAGAAAAATAATTATATGATGTAAGATCAATACAAGAAAGTATCTTGTAATCAAGCAACATATACAAGCAAAAGTGCTGTTTTCCCATCTATGAGCATGATCGCATTATGTATTATGTATACTTTTGCCTTGGTCACTGTAGTGTAACTTCATATTCACTAGCAGCAGTGGTGATGAGAGAAGGCACAGATAAATCAATTTACATATAAAATAGTGGTCACAAATGAATGGCCTCTTTCTCAATAAAAGTATAGGACTTCTCCTAATAATTATATATAAAACAAGCAATGCATCACATCATTATGCATACTTTTATGTCGATGCACTGATTCGAATCGGAGAAATACCATTTACAATGGGCTGGTGTGAGTGAAACAAGGTGGAGTTACGTTCAATCTATTTTCAAGGGGAAAAAACGCTCAAATATTTCATTTTGGATATCAAAGACGAGTTTTAAGGGATACAGTTATTGATTAAAGGGGGACTTTAAGAATAGGCCATTTCACAAGATGTAAACAACACTGGCCCAGAAGCACTTCCTGTTTCAGTTTGTAACCGTTTTCTTTATTTCACATGTAAAGAAAACATCTTAAAGATGTTTGTTTAACTCTTTGATTCAGTTTTAAATGTTTTGTTTGTTGTATTTTATCCCAGCTTTTATGTAGTGTTAAAAAACTGAAACAGGAAGTGCTTCTGGGCCAGTGTTGTTTACATCACGCTGCGCACTGTGGATGCGCAGAAGAGAGACGAGACGAGCTGAAGATTTCACTGAGGCTGAAAGTGACGTGGATGGAGGACAAATGTAGAATATTTTCTTCGGATGCCGCATATTTCCAGTCTGCAGGTGAGAGATGTTACCAGATTACTGAGTTTAACATTAACCAGCTCCTCGAGTTTGTGTGTAAAGGTAACGTTAAGGCCAGGGTTAATACCCGACGCGTTTAAAACCAGAAGTCTTTTAAAATCCAGATAATGGACACCTCGAAGGTGGTCTTCACCTCATAACCAGCTTACGGTCACCTGCTAAATAACATTTTTAAAACAATGGTTTATATTTTAAACCAATCGTTTTACAATCAAAATGAACGTTTTTACAAACATTACCTCCTTTGTTATGCCAGAGTCGGTTTATTTACGACCAGAGATATGTCTGCTCACCTTGTTGAACCCTTCTTCAGTTTAGTTAAGTTAACTTACGAGCCAGAAAGTTAATGTATATTTTATGTAACTTAAACTTGTCTAGCCATGGGCGTTACAATGTTATTTATTTGTTACCTATAATTAAACACACAGGTAGGCCTTTGAAAAAGTGCTTTTTGTCAGTCCATCTTCTCTTTTAGGGCTTTTCAACAGAGACATCAACACATATAGCCTCTTTCGATCTCATCTTAAATGTTGGCTCAATCATAATCACACCAGTCAGAACTGAAGCCCTGCTGCTGCCAGCTGTTTTAGTAAAATTTATTATGACTTTATCATCTTAATCTGCATCCAACAAATGTTTTAACGTGCTTTACTGACAGTGCATGCTACTTGCTGTTGCTGCCTGTGCGTAAAACTGCTGTTTTTCAGAACTAATTTTACTGATATTTAACAATGCTACTCTCTGTAGCGGATAAACACATCTGTACAACATTATTTTTTTTATAATTGGCCATTGTTTATAAGGTTTTATGCTTTACATGGGTGTCACTGCCCAACTGGCTAACAGGACTACTGATGAAAACTAGCCGTTGGCTAACTCTGGCATGTTACAGGTGTACTCTTGTTAATATGCACTGTCCTCCTGGTAAATAAAAAATAAAATAAGTCAGTAACTTCTCCTTTTTATTTGGCAGATCTGGTGTCCATCCCACAACAATTCACCAATAAATATTGGGAATATTCCCATCATCCTACAAAGAAGGACAAACTCCAGGAGTAGCAGCTGAAATCTGTGTGACTGTTAAATATGGAGTTTATTAAAGAAGACATGACTGATCCAGAACCATCCAGAATAAAACATGAAGATACCGAGGAACAAATAGGTTGGTGTCCATTCTTGATTTTTCTTTGCTTTGTTAGCTGTGAAATGATAAGCAATATGAATATGAATTAAACATTCTATAGAAATAGTTATTATTTTTATTGTATGCACTTTTAATAATAATTTTGTAGGCTATAACAGTTGTCAAACACAATTTTGATCACATTAACCAGAGATTGACAGAACTAAACTTTGGCACATCAAAGGTCTGATACTTGATATCTGTTGCTTTCTGCTATTAAATCAGGGTTCACTTAAACCGATTCTAATGTTATGTTTATTTTAGATCAGATGCAGGTGAAAGAGCAAAGACAACAAATGGAGAAAATTAAGGAGGAACATCATGACTTTAAGATTCAAGAAACAAAAGCCAATAAGCGGCACACCTGCACTCAGTGTGGAAAGAGTTTCGGTCAAAAAGGACACCTTAACGCACACATGAGGATTCACACTGGAGAGAAACCGTATCCATGCACTCAGTGTGGAAAGAGCTTCAGAGAAACGTCAGCTTTCCGTGTTCATCTGCTCCGTCACTCTGGAGAAAAAACATTTAACTGTGGTCAGTGTGGGAAAGATTTTATTTCATCATCAAATCTAAACAAACACCTGAAAGTTCATTCAGGTGAGAGGCCTCATGTGTGTTCTGTCTGTGGAAAGAGTTTCTCAAGAATGGATCATTTTAAACAGCACCAGAAAATACATAATAAAGTGAAATATTATGTGTTTTGACTGTGGGAAGAGCTTTACTACACCCACTCAACTGAAACGACACCAACGGATTCATACTGGAGAAAAACCTTACAAGTGCTCATACTGTGACAAGAGTTTCACTCAGTTGGGAACCCTGAAAACACAAGAGCGACTTCATACTGGAAAGAAGCACTAATACTGTACTCTGGGTAGGGATTTTTTTGGACTGGTACATATTGGGTCAATTCCAGACCACTGAAAAGCTTCAGGACAAATTGTGTATATACTTGCAGTGTTTTATCTCTGTATACTTCTGTGTCAATAGCATGAAACAGAAAAATACATTGTGTCTTTAAACAGTTGAATTGTGATTGTTTAATGTAAAAACTTAATTTAATGTAAAACCTTTACTTCAGCATCGATTCTGAAAAGCACCTGGGGCCGATTGCACCATCTGGACGTTCATCCAGTCGTAAGACTAATCTTTATATAAAATGCATTTAAGTCCTACGTAGAATTAATAAATGTTGCTCCATCTGGCTGTAGCGCATGAGACTGAATCTTACACCTAGACAAAGGTGGTTGTAGTAGGTAGTGTGAAGTCTATTTTTGTTTCCATGATCACCAGGTAAATCTTTTTTTTTTTTTTTTGCATTTTCTTCTCAAAGTAAATAAAAGCACAAACAGTGTGCAGCACTAGTTTCTGTCTCACGTCCATATTTGTATGTTGTACTTTTCTTCTTTTCTGTCACATTTGTTAAGTGAGAATGATTTCTATTTAGTTTCCACCAAATGTATCTCTCTCTCGTCTCCTGTTACTATCACCTAACCAAAAGAAAATCAAAGACTCTTTCTCTCTTTTAAAAAAGAAAAATAATTATATGATGTAAGATCAATACAAGCAAGTATCATAAAATCAAGCAACATAAACAAGCAAAAGTGCTGTTTTCCCATGTCATTGATTTTATGTAATAGCTCCATAAACAAGATATTATTGGGTAACTTTCATTGTAGGCACAAGTCAAAATATAAAATATATAACAGAAATTTGACAGTTGATTTACCCAGTTCAGGTGAAAAGACTGTTGAAGTCATAAATATGACATTAGTTTAATTTTGCTCTGTATCAATGACGAAAAGTGATTTACTTAAAGCAAATGTTTTAATATTGTTTATGTGGTGTTTTTAAAATGCTTTAAGACAAACCATATTTGTCATCACAAACTTTTCTAAAACATGCTTCTTTGGCGAGCATCCTTTGTAAAACATGTAAATATATTTAACTGGGGCTAATTTTCATATTCATATGTCATGTACTAAATGAGACAAGGATGTGGAGTTACATTCAATCTATTTTAAGGCGCGCAGAATTTTTTTTTCAAGGAAAAAAAACGCTCAGATATGTAATTTTGTTGATAAAAGACGAGTTTTAAGAGATATACAATTATTGACTACAGGGGGACTTTAAGAATATGCGGCCCCTTTAAGAAAAATGACACGCTGCGCACTGGTGATGCGCAGAAGTGAGAAGTGAGAGACGAGCAGACGAGACGAGCTGAAAATTTCATCAGTTGAGCCTTGACGCTGTTAACCGTCGTGAATGGAGGACAAATGTGGAATATTTTCTTCGGATGCCGTATCTTTCCAGTCTACAGGTGAGAGATGGTTCCAGATTACAAAGTTTAACATCAACCAGCTCCTCGAGTTTGTGTGTATAAGTTACGTTAAGGCTTAATGCCGTTAAGGCCATCCTTAAGGCCAAATATTCTTGTTTACAGGTGTTCTGTCAATTCTTCTTGCACGTTAACTGGGGACGCGCGCGCGTTTGTGACTCTCCTGTTCGAACTCGTTCATCAAAATGAACAAATCTTTTTCCGAGTCATTTGATTCATTCAACGAACGAAACGAACGAGGTGATTCGGAAAAATATTCGTTCGTTTTGATGAACGAGTTTGAACAGGAGAGTCACACAGTACAGAGCTAGGCGATCTTATAAAACTTAAACTTCCGCATTAAAAGTATTCTCGTTGCTTGATAAACTTATACTTGAGCCACTGTTGTCACATGGAATATTTAAACTTTTTCTAAAATGACTTTCTGGGCCGTCAAGTTTCGATCCCTAAGGCAGCGATCCATTGCTTATTATTTGTCATATTGTATGCACTTTTAATTATTATTTTGTAATCTATAAAAGTTGTCAGACACAATTTTAATCAAATAAAAGTGAATGACAGAACTAAACTTTAGCACACCAGAGGTCTGATACTGGATATCTGTTGCTTTCTTTTATTAAATCATGGTTAATTTAAACTGATTCTCTGAATTTTATGTTTATTTTAGATCGGATGGAAGTGAAAGAGCAAGGACAACAAATGGAGAAAATTAAGGAGGAACAACATGACTTTAAGATTCAAGAAACAAAAGTCAAAAAGCTGCACACCTGCACTCAGTGTGGAAAGAGTTTCGGTCAAAAAGGACACCTTAACCAACACATGAGAATTCACACTGGAGAGAAACCGTATCCATGCACTCAGTGTGGAAAGAGCTTCAGCGACGCATCAGTTTTACGTGTTCATCTGCTCCGTCACTCTGGAGAAAAGCCATATAACTGTGATCAGTGTGGAAAAAAATTTCATTCGTCGTCATGTCTAAACAAACACCTGAAAGTTCATTCAGATGAGAAGCCTCATGTGTGTTCTCTCTGTGGAAAGAGTTTTTCAAGAATGGATCGTTTAAAACTGCATCTGAAAACACACAATGAAGTGAGAGATTATCTGTGTTTTGACTGTGGGAAGAGCTTTACTACATCTGCCCATTTGAAAAATCACCAAATAATTCATACTGGAGAAAAACCTTACAAGTGCTCATACTGTGACAAGAGTTTCACTCATTCTGGAACCCTGAAACTACATGAGCGAGTTCACACTGGAGAGAAGCCGTACAAATGCACTCATTGTGGGAAGATTTTTATTTCATCATCAAATCTAAATTCACATCTGAAAGTTCATTCAGGTGAGAAGCCTTATGTGTGTTCTGTCTATGGAAAGAGTTTTTCAAGACTGAATAGTTTTAAACATCACCAGAAAACACATAATGAAGTGAGAGATCATGTGTGTTGTGACTGTGGGAAGAGCTTTACGAGAGCTGCCAATCTGAAACAGCACCAAAGAATTCATACTTATTATGTTTAACATAGTTAGTGTCAAGCTCAGAAACCACGCCTATGTTAAAAAGGATCATTCGGTTTCATTGAATGAACAGACTTGCCAGCGCACTTTAGAAGACGTGTAATTATTTTCAACATTAGTGTATTTTTTCTTATTTCTAGTGTGTGTTGTCATGAGTTATATCACAAATAACAACATGTAGATTAAGTTAAAGGAGTAATTCACTTTTACAAAAATGTCTTTCCCCCATGTCATCCAAGATATGTCATTCTTTCTTCAGTCGAAAAGAAATTAAGGTTTTTGATGAAAACATTCAAGCAATTTTTTTCCATATAATGCGCTTCACTGGGAAGTGGGAACCAAACAGTTCAAGGTCCAAAAGACACTTTCAGTGCAAACTAAATGACACCAGATGACGAATAAGGGTCTTATCAAGCGAAACAATCGCTCATTTAATAAATAAATAACAAAGTTTAAGTTTTATAAGCTCAAATGCTCGCCTTGCTCTGTTTTGTGACGCACGTTTGTGACTCTCCTGTTCGAACTCGTTCATCAAAATGAACAAATCTTTTTCCGAGTCATTGATTCATTCAACGAACGAATTGACTCGGAAAAAGATTTGTTCGTTTTGATGAACGAGTTAGAACGAGTTGATTTTATAAAACTTAAACTTCCGCACAAAAAGTATTCTCGTCGCTTGATAAACTTATACTTGAGCCACTGTTGTCACATGGAATATTTAAACTTTTTCTTCAATGACTTTCTGGGCCGTCAAGTTTCGATCCCTTAGGCAGCCTATGTAGCCGTGATCCATTGCTTATTATATTTTGTCATGTTGTATGCACTTTTAATCATCATTTTGTAATCTATAAAAGTTGTCAGACACAATTTTAATCATATAAACAAGAGAATGACAGAACTAAACTTTAGCACGTCAAAGGTCTGATACTGGATATCTGTTGCTTTCTGTTATTAAATCATGGTTCATTTAAACTGATTCTAATGTTATGTTTATTTTAGATCGGATGGAAGTGAAAGAGCAAAGACAACAAATGGAGAAAATTAAGGAGGAACATCATGACTTTAAGATTCGAGAAACAAAAGTCAAAAAGCTGCACACCTGCACTCAGTGTGGAAAGAGTTTCAGACACAAAGGAAACCTTAACAAACACATGAGGATTCACACTGGAGAGAAACCGCACACATGCACTCAGTGTGGAAAGAGCTTCAGTCTAAAAGAACAGCTTAAGACGCACATGAGAATTCACACTGGAGAGAAACCGTATCCATGCACTCAGTGTGGAAAGAGCTTCAGCGACGCATCAGTTTTACGTGTTCATCTGCTCCGTCACTCTGGGGAAAAACCATTTAACTGTGATCAGTGTGGGAAAGATTTTCATTCGTCGTCATGTCTAAACAAACACCTGAAAGTTCATTCAGATGTGAAGCATCATGTGTGTTTTCTCTGTGGGAAGAGTTTTTCAAGAATCGATCATTTTAAACTGCATCAGAAAACACACAATGAAGTGAGAGATTATCTGTGTTTTGACTGTGGGAAGAGCTTTACTACATCAGGTCATCTCAAACTGCATCAAAGAATTCATACTGGAGAAAAACCTTACAAGTGCTCATACTGTGACAAGAGTTTTGCTCATTCTGGAACCCTGAAATCACACGAGCGAGTTCACACTGGAGAGAAGCCGTACAACTGTACTCAGTGTGGGAAGATTTTTATTTCATCATCAAATCTAAATTCACACCTGAAAGTTCATTCAGATGAGAGGCATTATGTGTGTTCTCTCTGTGGAAACAGTTTTTCAGGGCTGGACAGTTTTAAACAGCACCAGAAAACACATCCAGGTGTGAGAGATCATTTGTGTTGTGACTGTGGGAAGAGCTTTACTACAGCTGCCAATCTGAAACGGCACCAAATAATTCATACTGGAGAAAAACATTACAACTGCTCATACTGTGAGAAGAGTTTCACTCAGGCTGGATCTCTGAAAAGACATAAGCGACTTCATACTGGAAAGAAGCCCTAGTACTGCACTCTGGGTAGGGATGGGTACCAAGAACTGGTATTTTTTTGGACTGGTTCATAGTTGGGTCAATACTGGACCACTGATAAGCTTGAGGATTTATACACAAATTATATATATATATATATATATATATATACTTTTATTGATTTTTATCTGTATACTTCTGTGTCAATAGCATGAAACAGAAAAAATACGTCTTTTAAAAACAGTTGAATTGTGATTGTTTAATGTAAAACTTATACTTTAGCATCGATTCTGAAAAGCACCTGGGGCCGATTGCACCATGTGGACGTTCATCCAGTCGTAAGACTAATCTTTATATAAAATGCATTAACTGTAAGTCCTACGAAGAATTAATAAATGTTGCTCCATCTGAGTGTAGCGCATGAGACTAAATCCAACGCCTAGACAAAGGTACGGTGTGAAGTCTAAATTTTGTTTCCATGGGGAAAATGAAGATAAATAAAAACGTTAGAAACAGGGTGCGTCTGGTGTACAGGCTACACGATCAGCGGGCTTTCCAGTAATGAGAGACTACACAAATCTTCTAGATATATATGGAGACAGAGAATTTATTGAATGTTTTCATTTCAGAGGGGTAAGAGCTGGCAACCCGAATGCCACAACACTACTGACTCCGTGGTTCGTAGATCGGTGGAGGGTGACGCATCAGAGCAATACACAAATTGACAATATCAACATCAGTCAAGGGCTGCGACTTCACTATTTAAATGACAATATCCAGGCCGGACTACTGTTGTCAGTGATGTAAGTATTTGAAATGAACATGATTTCTTAATGTCTAGTGACATATCAGGGAAAATTTATGATTAATTGAAATAAAATTTCTTGCATACAGCTCCTTTAAGTACAATTTTGAGGGATCTGTACTTAACTCAAGTATCATTTTTGGGGAGTACTCATGACTTTACTCAAGTACATTTGAGAGGGAAATGTTGTACTCTTTACTCCACTACATTTCTATCCATAACCGTGATGAGTATTACAAAAAAAAAAATTGCAACTGCAGGGAACTGAGGAAACGGAGGTTATGAAACCAAAATCGCGTTTTATATTTAATATTAGAGCAATTTATGGCGCCGCCGAGAGTTTTCATATCGAAACCCCCAGCAACCAACCAATAACGTTCCGGAGGGAGGCTAAATCAGGTATATAAAAATATATTTTATTAAATACATTAGAATTATAAAAATAAACAAAAAATGAATTTTTTTTTATCAAACTTGCCTGGGCGGGCCAGTGAGTAGTGTGGGCCAGTGCCGCCCTGGACCAATACTGGCTACGCCCCTGATTTAAACTTTATACAGGCTATGATTTAATCTTCAACCTATACGCCTTATTCACGGCAGCGCCATCTTTGATTTTTAATGAGAATGAAAGCGAGGCTGAGAGGGATAGACTTGCATCTCTTCAATGGGCTGTACTGTTTTTTAATGTGTTTTCGGATTGTTCTGTTTATGAAACACTGGAAAAATATCTCTCCAAGAAATTTCAGTTGACAAAAAACTCCCGACAACGTAAGCTGTGGAAAATTATAAGTAATCTAGCTGCTTTATTCAGCTTTTTACAGCGGATGCCATTGGAAACACGGTAAGTCTATCCCTCACAGCCTCACTTTCATACCTGTCATGGCGCTGCTCTGAATCAATAAGGTCTATACTTCGAGTAAGTGAGTTTTGGTTTAATCAACCAAGAGTTCAGTGTTTGACGGTATAATAACCACGCTTTATTCAGTGGCAGCACACATGATTTGAATGTTCGATCGCTCTGTGATCGTAGTAGCCCTATGTTACCATAATGGTCAATTTTTGTCAAATGTTTAGTCGTTGTCAAATGTTTTAGACCAAAACCTAGTCAAATTTTTAGATTTTAGAAATGTTTATTTTTAAAGTAAGATTGTGGGTTTGTTTGAATCGAGATTGCGATCTTTTAATTATATAGAACGTGACGTCACAGTCGAGTACTGCAGGATCCTTTGACAGCAAACTACTTGCTCACATTCTCTTAATTGCCTTGCTGACAATTTTCTACTGGCAGTTATTGCAGCGTAGTTGTCGTGCAGTTATTGCAGTGTAGTTGTCGTGCAGTTATTGCAGTGTAGTGTAGTTGGTTTGCATTTCAAAATGGGAGCAAACTTTTCGTGTTTTAATTGTGCACATGCTTCTGACAGTGTGGACAATTTGCACAAAGAGGAGAAAATCAAGAGGAAGAAGGCAAAATCCATCGAGACCAGCTCAAGTCAAGGTATTTGATTATATGATCAGACATGTCAATGTAATTGGTATATGTAGAATATGTAAAGTTCTGTTTTTATAGTCTTATAAATAATAATGCTTAACCATTAATTGAAAACTTTTACTAGAGAATTCAGTAACATAATATGCTTAACATATAATGGAAACTACACATCTTTGATGACCGATATGTGAATGCAGTTAAATAGACATTCAAATGTATTACCTCAAATTTTATTGAATGTGAAATTGCTCAAGAATTATGTTAACACTTTACAATAAGGTCAGTTAGTTAACATTAGTTAACTACATATACAGCATTTATTGATCTTTGTTAATGTTAATTTCAACATTTACTAATATTTTATTTAAATCCTGTTAACATTAGTTAATGCACCGTGAACTAACATGAACAAACAATGAAAAGCTGTATTTTTATTAACTAACGTTAACAAAGATGAACAAATACAGTAACAAATGTATTGCTCATGGTTAGTTCATGTTTGTTCATATATTAACTAATGTTAACTAATGAACCTTATTGTAAAGTGTTACCAGAATTAGAATTATGCTGCATGACGCTTGCCCAGTTGGCCAAATTCGTTGTCTGAAAATAAAGATGTGCTAATCAAATGTAAATGAAATTTAATGCAGGGGACTTGGTGTATGTTTTGAAATTTGAAGTATTTTTAATTTGACACTTAAACAGAGAACAGCACATTCTCGCCTATTCTCACTGACCGACAACTGAGGAAGCAGAATGCACCAATTAGACCAGTGTGAATGCCCCCAAAAACTCGCTTCATTAATTACATTAGCTGCACCAATATTAGTGTCTAGTAATGAATATGGTTTTGGTTAATCTTTTTATTAATAGTATGTAATTAAAACCATCTCTTGTTTATATCATTTCCCTCTTTAGATCAGACTTCTCAGGATGTTCCCTGTACCGTTGAGGCGGATGTCCCCAGCGTTGCAGAGGAACCTGGTCAAGCTGAAGTCGATGACGAGTGGAGCGAAGACGCCTTCCAGGACTTAGTGGGAGATTTGTCGGAATGGGTTGCCGACGTCCTGTACTCTTTGAGCTCTGTCTTGATTGTTTACGTCCACCAAGCTCCGACCTGTGCCACATCTGACTATAGAGTTCCAGTCTTAGATGTGGCCACCTATAGAGCCCAAATCCGTCGAGTTCCAGTCCTAGATGTGGCCACCTATAGAGCCAACGTCCGCCGGGTTCCTGTCCGAGATGTGGCAGATTGCAGTGTGGACGTCCCACAGGTCCCAGTCAGCACCACGTCAGCTCCAGGCTTGGAAATGGCTGACTGTTGTGTCGATGTCCCTCCAGTTACAGTCTCTGCCTCGTCAGACTGGGAAGATGATGTCCCTCCAGACTCGGGAGATGATTTCCTTCCAGATCCAGTCTCTGCCTCGTCAGACTGGGAAGATGATGTCACTCCAGACTGGGGAGATGATTTCCTTCCAGATCCAGTCTGTGCCACGTCAGACTGGGAAGGTGATGTCCCCCATGCCGGACCGACAGTGGAAACTGAATCTGAGAATGAGATTATTTGTAAGTTGACTGTCATGACTCCAACACAACACAACACAACACAACACAATAACCTTGTGATATTATATCTGTCTTTACTCATGTCAACTCTTCTTTTGTTTCTTTTAACAGACGTCGGTTGCTGGAGCTACAAAGTCGGCAGGAAGCTCGGTGAAGGCGGCTTTGGAAGCGTTTATGCTGGGACTCGTTTGAAAGATGGCCTTAAGGTATCACTTGTTTTACTTGCATTATCTATCTAAGTGTTCTTGCAGTATCGTATATTCGAATAACTCTTCTTATCTTATGTTCACTACCTCTCAGACCTGTTTAAATTGTTAGATATGCTCTACATGATTAGAATTTAAATTCATGAAACTGAATTGGTCTGTTCAAGGTTGATGACTGAAATATGAACTGCACACACATTGTAAATAATTCTGACACTAATCCATTTTTTGTTTTGTTGATTAGGTGGCGCTGAAATTCGCTGATACTGAGGGTATTGAGTGGATCGACATTGTAAGTACTCCGTTTCTCTGTCAATTTTTCAATGGACAAACTGCTGTTCTACATCTTTTCTTCATGTAATATGATATCATAATAATTGTCTTTCTTCTAGGAGGATAATCCCGAACCCGTTCCTCTGGAGATCGGTCTGCTAATTCTCGCCAACAAAGGCCCCAGGGTTCCCGAGATCATCCAGCTGCTGGACTGGGAAGAAGAACCAAATCGTTACATCATGGTTCTAGAGTTCCCTACGCCCTGTGAGAGCTTGATTGAATACCTAGACCGGAACGACTACTACATCGACGAGAACGTGGCAAAGGTCATCATGCATCAGGCAGCAGTCGCAGCTCAAACATGCTGCCAACGTGGAGTGTTGCATCGCGACATCAAACTGGAAAACCTCCTGATCAACCCGGACACCCTGGATGTCAAATTGATTGACTTTGGATGCGGCGAAATCCTGACCGATGAGGGATACACGTCCTTTGCTGGTTTGTATTATTCCTCAGATCTGTAATAGGAATGGGCAACGATTAATCGTATATACATGTATATACTTTATACATAATTAATATTATATATAAATATAAATATTTGATATATTAATAACACATTTTTCTTAAATATATACATGCATGTGCGGGTATTTATATATACAAATTAATTATACACACTACACGCATATATATTATGTAAACACATACTTTTGTTTTGCATGCGATTAATCGCGATTAATCGTTGCCCATCCATAAACTTCTTACAAATTATCATGTAATGGGATCCACCATTGTGAGTCAATAGCATCTAATCATTTCTTGCATGCTAATTAATACTTTTTTCTCTTTTTTCCAGGCACCGATGAGTACTGCCCCCCTGAGTTTGACTCATTCGGCTTTTATGACGGGAAACCAGCGACAGTGTGGTCACTCGGGGTACTCCTGTTTACACTGGTGTGTGGACAATTTCCAACGTCAGATGACTTGGATATGCTAAACAACAACATCTGGGCAAGAGATGGCGTATCACAAGGTTAGATCACTTACAATTCTTAATCATACAAAGTAGAACCAAGTAATATAATGGTTGTGTGGGTAATGCAGTAATAATATTTAGATATTTCAGCTTAGACTCTTAATCAAAGAGAACGAGTGTGAAGGTTAAGGTAATAACAGGACTTCTCTTCTCTTTCTTCACAGAATGCTGCCAATTACTTTGCTCTCTCCTGCAAAGAAACCCAGCGAAGCGGCTTGATTTGGATGTTGTCTGTCTCCACAAGTGGTTTAAGTACTTCGTTTATACGTTTGATGAAGATAGATCAGAAGACCTTCAACCGAAAGACTTGCCACTCGCTGTCATGGATTTTTTTAAAACTCTTTATAACCAGACCATAGATTTGATTTTTAATCTACTACGTCGTCGACTGAAAATCTACTAAAACTTAATTTCGTGACAAGATAACAGTAGTATTTTAAAGTATAGTATAGTATTTTAAATTATAGTATAGTATTTTAAATTTCACGGACTTTCTACTTTGAACGTTACTATTACTAATTGGGGCCAAATTACAACCAGAAACAATTCGATCTTTTTTTGTGATAGTTAATTCCTCGCGACCTGTTTTCAATCGTGTGGCGATTTGCACAGCCCGGCCGAGCAGCGCACGAAACAGGCATTTTTCTCAATTCTCGCTATGAGAGGAATGGGAAACTTGCCTGAAGGATTGCCGTAAAGCAGGTCTCCGGTCGTACGACGTGTATGACGTCTATTTCGGATTTCGTATTTTGGATAGATAGATAGATAGATAGATAGATAGATAGATAGATAGATAGATAGATAGATAGATAGATAGATAGATAGATAGATAGAGTTAAAAAGAGATAGATGGATGGATGGATGGATGGATGGATGGATGGATAGATAGATAGATAGATAGATAGATAGATAGATAGATAGATAGATAGATAGATAGATAGAGTTAAAAAGAGATGGATAGATGGATAGATGGATAGATAGATAGATAGATAGATAGATAGATAGATAGATAGATAGATAGATAGATAGATAGGTAGTTACAGTGGTGGTTGCTATGGTGTTGCTAGGTGGTTACTAGGGTGTTCTGGGTGGTTGCTATGGTGTTGCTAGATAGTTACTAGGGTGTTCTGGGTGGTTGCTATGGTGTTGCTAGATAGTTACTAGGGTGTTCTGGGTGGTTGCTATGGTGTTGCTAGGATGATCTGGTTGGTTGCGATGGTGTTGCTATGGTGGTTGCTAAAGGCTAACGTTAGCTATCTAAATATTTTCGGGGGGAAGAGGGCGAAAAAACATTCATTAACGGCTCAAATCTTGTTACAAACTATCTTTACAAATATTAAACGGACTAGTCATACGTTGTATCGATGAGCTAAATTAGTTTTATTAAAAAATACATCAAACGAGTAGGCTACTACGGTTCGCTAAATAAAATTGAAGATAGCCTACTCACGTTTTGGCTTAAGTTCTTCATATGTTCTTCGTGTTTATCCGATACAATTCGATAGGAGGCGCTGTATTCGAAAAACGAGGGGTACATTTCTGAGCCGGCATGGAATGGAATTGGAATAGCCCCTGGTTGGTGATAAATGCGGTTTTCTCTTTACTCTCTACTTCCAGACCCACCTGCCAGAATCTGACTGCAAATCCAATGTGCTGAACCAGGTGGCGCCATCCATGGATTCCAGGATGTCATGAATAAGCAGCATTGGATAAACTTCAGGTAAGATCTTTCAGTTAAGTCTCTTATAGTCCATACAGATCCTGGGGACGAGGACTACGATGACCATGGAGAGAAGGATGGCTCAATGATGCTGTCACTTGCTGGCTCAAAAATAACTGGAAACCATTATTAAAAAGTTCAAATAGAACTGCCTTATGTGCAATTTAAATGTTTAGATTAATTCCATTTTCACTTGAGTGTTGATTATTAAATAAATGTAATTGATTATTAAACTATTGTTGTCGTCTCTTTTTGGCCAATGAAAATTTTCATTTTGTGTTTCAAACGTTTAGGGGTTTATTTTCACAGGATGGGGTTACAAAAGTAAAGCCAATGCTAACCCAATGGTGGTAAACCTACATACCAAAAATCAAATAACAAAAAAAAAAAAAGAAACATACAATAACGATGGGTCACTGCATTTGCCTCTCAAACATTTGCAGAGATCAAGGGCTTACAGAACATGTTCTCTATACCTTCGTGGTCAGCACCAATTAACACAAAGGGGGATGTAATGACATGTAATGGCCATTACACACAATAAACGAATATGAAAACACCCAATATACATAAACAAACACCTTAAATAATACTTTCAAATGACTTCACTTAATAAATATACTTCTTATAAACAAACAAAAGAAAAGCAAGCAAAATAGTCCTTGGAGTTCCCCCGGAGAAGAAACCGGAATGGTTGTGGTTGGCCCGATCATCGGCCAGAACCATATAAATACCTCCAATGTTTCCACTAAATCCCTTTTGATGGTACATCAGCTCACGGGACTACGTATCAAACAAACAAACAAAAAGAACGATAAGATTAAACTTAAACTACACGTTAAAGAGTGCGCGCACTTAACTCCAAACGAAAGTTTAAATAAAGTTTATTAAACCAAAATAATGCTGTTGTGTATTATTTACTGTAAACATATTCCATTAAATAAAAACTCAAACTGACCTGACCCAGGCTCACCAACAGCCGCCACAGTCACGTAGACAGGTCTTAACAGCTTTTAGTTACAGCGTTCAAGAACAGCTAACTATAAACTAAATTATTATTATAAGTTATTACTGGTAGAGTTACCGGGCTACTAGACATTTTGACATTGTTTCAGCTGGCCTCTTTACCTCAGTAATGTGCCGCCACATTTTAGCTAAAGTCCAACGCAATGGCGGACTTCGTTGAAATGTAAAAATCCTAATGAATCACTCAATTCTCGTTGGCCACCTGCCAATGTGGCAGGTAGATTGACGGTGTTACCTGCCAATAGCAAAATTCACCCACATTTGACAGGTGGTCGGGTGTTAATTTCAGGCCCTCTGGATCATTGCTGCGATACGGGACGGGTCCGCCATTTTGCGGAGGGCAAGACTACAAACGGGTGTGCTGTGTTTTTTTCTGGATAAAAACAAACTGCTTTTACATTTATCAACCGATTTCAGTGGTTTGTATGTGGTGTACAAAAAGTTCCATCTCTAGTTATTTAAAATCTCTTGATAGCTAGACTTTAGGGCTTGTCATGTATCTGGCTTTTTATTCTCGGATAAGAAAGGTGAAGACCCCCATACTGAGATATAATTTAAGTTTTCTTATCGTGGAAAAAGTATTTTCTGTGATTGACCAGATTTTAGCAACAACAAAGATAACTGATGGATCCTTTATGATGATGATAATAGGCTACATATGTTATGGTAAAACTAGGCCTGCAATGCAGATACTTAATATCACAAAGTGAGAAGTAATAGTAAATAGTTTAGTCACTAAAATAAACAAATAGTGTACAGCAAATAAAATGGTAATGAATAATAGTATAATAATATAATATCATAAGTACAATAATACAAATAGTGACAATCTTTTTGTTAAATTTTAGTTTTACTGATCAGTAATAGGCTATCCATAACAGAAGTAGCTTCAGTCAAACATACAGCAGGACACAACGTTAAAATAGCCTAAATATAAAGTTATGAAACTTCACTTTGCCCTCTACCAAAACGATTTATTGATTTGTGAAGTACAAGCGCAAACCATTTCCAATACAATTAACAACTTAAACTTCTATGTTAAACTGTACTTGTGTTTTTGTAATTGAAGCGATTGGCTACGTACAGGGAATAGACAGTAAAAGAGGCGCATTTGAACATCCTCAAGTCTCTATATTTCAGTCTCTATGCCTCGAGAGTATCTTCAGTAGTGGCGTAGGCAGAAATTGTATTTTGGGTGGGCCAGTGAAAATGTGAGTGAGTCTATAGGTTTTCATAGAAAAAAATACCTCAATAATAATTAACTTTAGAGAGTAGAAAAATTAATAGACAAACTGCAAAACACCTTTATATTCGGCAAATCATCGTGTTCAACCAACAGAGCTCAATAAAGGCTGGACAAACCAGTGTGTAGACAATAAACTTGTCTATTTTATTCAGGCTAGTCAGCAGTGCAAAGACAGTTCACCCGAAAATAAAGTAAGCTAAAATAATAATATCGCAGTATCGGCGGGTAAACCCGCGTCAGGCAGACCGGGAGAGAGGGAGAGCACCTGACTAGTCTTTTGTGGGTTAATGAGTCTAGAACTGGCTGTGTGGACTCGATAGATGAAGGCAGTGGCGTGTCTTCTTCCTCAACTCTCGCTTTTTCCAAATAACACATTAAAGAAAGTTGTTTAGCCATTATTATATGGCGCCGCCGAGAGTTTTCATATCGAAACCCCCAGCAACCAATAACGTTCCGGAGGGAGGCTAAATCAAGTATATATAAAAATATATATTATTAAATACATTAGAATTATAAATAATTAACTAAAAATGTGTTGTTTTTTTTTATCAAACTTGCCTGGGCGGGCCAGTTTGGGCAAGTGCCGCCCTGGACCAATACTGTCTACGCCCCTGATTTAAACTTTATACAGGCTATGATTTAATCTTCAACCTATACTTCGAGTAAGTGAGTTTTGGTTTAATCAACCAAGACTTCAGTGTTTGACGGTATAATAACCACGCTTTATTCAGTGGCAGCACACATGAATGTTCGATCACTCTGTGATCGTAGTAGCCCTATGTTACCATAATGGTCAATTTTTGTCAAATGTTTAGTCGTTGTCAAATGTTTTAGACCAAAACCTAGTCAAATTTTTAGATTTTAGAAATGTTTATTTTTAAAGTAAGATTGTGGGTTTGTTTGAATCGAGATTGCGATCTTTTAATTATATAGAACGTGACGTCACAGTCGAGTACTGCAGGATCCTTTGACAGCAAACTACTTGCTCACATTCTCTTAATTGCCTTGCTGACAATTTTCTACTGGCAGTTATTGCAGCGTAGTTGTCGTGCAGTTATTGCAGTGTAGTTGTCGTGCAGTTATTGCAGTGTAGTTGTCGTGCAGTTATTGCAGTGTAGTGTAGTTGGTTTGCATTTCAAAATGGGAGCAAACTTTTCGTGTTTTAATTGTGCACATGCTTCTGACAGTGTGGACAATTTGCACAAAGAGGAGAAAATCAAGAGGAAGAAGGCAAAATCCATCGAGACCAGCTCAAGTCAAGGTATTTGATTATATGATCAGACATGTCAATGTAATTGGTATATGTAGAATATGTAAAGTTCTGTTTTTATAGTCTTATAAATAATAATGCTTAACCATTAATTGAAAACTTTTACTAGAGAATTCAGTAACATAATATGCTTAACATATAATGGAAACTACACATCTTTGATGACAGATATGTGAATGCAGTTAAATAGACATTCAAATGTATTACCTCAAATTTTATTGAATGTGAAATTGCTCAAGAATTATGGTAACACTTTACAATAAGGTCCGTTAGTTAACATTAGTTAACTACATATACAGCATTTATTGATCTTTGTTAGTGTTAATTTCAACATTTACTAATATTTTATTTAAATCTTGTTAACATTAGTTAATGCACCGTGAACTAACATGAACAAACAATGAAAAGCTGTATTTTTATTAACTAACGTTAACAAAGATGAACAAATACAGTAACAAATGTATTGCTCATGGTTAGTTCATGTTTGTTCATATATTAACTAATGTTAACTAATGAACCTTATTGTAAAGTGTTACCAGAATTAGAATTATGCTGCATGACGTTTGCCCAGTTGGCCAAATTCGTTGTCTGAAAATAAAGATGTGCTAATCAAATGTAAATGAAATTTAATGCAGGGGACTTGGTGTATGTTTTGAAATTTGAAGTATTTTTAATTTGACACTTAAACAGAGAACAGCACATTCTCGCCTATTCTCACTGACCGACAACTGAGGAAGCAGAATGCACCAATTAGACCAGTGTGAATGCCCCCAAAAACTCGCTTCATTAATTACATTAGCTGCACCAATATTAGTGTCTAGTAATGAATATGGTTTTGGTTAATCTTTTTATTAATAGTATGTAATTAAAACCATCTCTTGTTTATATCATTTCCCTCTTTAGATCAGACTTCTCAGGATGTTCCCTGTACCGTTGAGGCGGATGTCCCCAGCGTTGCAGAGGAACCTGGTCAAGCTGAAGTCGATGACGAGTGGAGCGAAGACGCCTTCCAGGACTTAGTGGGAGATTTGTCGGAATGGGTTGCCGACGTCCTGTACTCTTTGAGCTCTGTCTTGACTGTTTACGTCCACCAAGCTCCGACCTGTGCCACATCTGACTATAGAGTTCCAGTCTTAGATGTGGCCACCTATAGAGCCAACGTCTGTCTGGTTCCTGTCCGAGATGTGGCAGATTGCAGTGTGGACGTCCCACAGGTCCCAGTCAGCACCACGTCAGCTCCAGGCTTGGAAATGGCTGACTGTTGTGTCGATGTCCCTCCAGTTACAGTCTCTGCCTCGTCAGACTGGGAAGGTGATGTCCCCCATGCCGGACCGACAGTGGATACTGAATCTGAGAATGAGATTATTTGTAAGTTGACTGTCATGACTCCAACACAACACAACACAACACAACACAACACAATAGCCTTGTGATGATATATCTGTCTTTACTCATGTCAACTCTTCTTTTGTTTCTTTTAACAGACGTCGGTTGCTGGAGCTACAAAGTCGGCAGGAAGCTCGGTGAAGGCGGCTTTGGAAGCGTTTATGCTGGGACTCGTTTGAAAGATGGCCTTAAGGTATCACTTGTTTTACTTGTATTATCTATCTAAGTGTTCTTGCAGTATCGTATATTCGAATAACTCTTCTTATCTTATGTTCACTACCTCTCAGACCTGTTTAAATTGTTAGATATGCTCTACATGATTAGAATTTAAATTCATGCAACTGAATTGGTCTGTTCAAGGTTGATGACTGAAATATGAACTGCACACACATTGTAAATAATTCTGACACTAATTCATTTTTTGTTTTGTTGATTAGGTGGCGCTGAAATTCGCTGATACTGAGGGTATTGAGTGGATCGACATTGTAAGTACTCCGTTTCTCTGTCAATTTTTCAATGGACAAACTGCTGTTCTACATCTTTTCTTCATGTAATATGATATCATAATAATTGTCTTTCTTCTAGGAGGATAATCCCGAACCCGTTCCTCTGGAGATCGGTCTGCTAATTCTCGCCAACAAAGGCCCCAGGGTTCCCGAGATCATCCAGCTGCTGGACTGGGAAGAAGAACCAAATCGTTACATCATGGTTCTAGAGTTCCCTACGCCCTGTGAGAGCTTGATTGAATACCTAGACCGGAACGACTACTACATCGACGAGAACGTGGCAAAGGTCATCATGCATCAGGCAGCAGTCGCAGCTCAAACATGCTGCCAACGTGGAGTGTTGCATCGCGACATCAAGCTGGAAAACCTCCTGATCAACCCGGACACCCTGGATGTCAAATTGATTGACTTTGGATGTGGCGAAATCCTGACCGATGAGGGATACACGTCCTTTGCTGGTTTGTATTATTCCTCAGATCTGTAATAGGAATGGGCAACGATTAATCGTATATACATGTATATACTTTATACATAATTAATATTATATATAAATATAAATATTTGATATATTAATAACACATTTTTCTTAAATATATACATGCATGTGCGGGTATTTATATATACAAATTAATTATACACACTACACGCATATATAATATGTAAACACAACCTTTTATTTTGCATGCGATTAATCGCGATTAATCGTTGCCCATCCATAAACTTAGATGACAGAAGCCGTCAAGGTCTTACAAATTATCATGTAATGGGATCCACCATTGTGAGTCAATAGCATCAAATCATTTCTTGCATGCTAATTAATACTTTTTTCTCTTTTTTCCAGGCACCGATGAGTACTGCCCCCCTGAGTTTGACTCATTCGGCTTTTATGACGGGAAACCAGCGACAGTGTGGTCACTCGGGGTACTCCTGTTTACACTGGTGTGTGGACAATTTCCAACGTCAGATGACTTGGATATGCTAAACAACAACATCTGGGCAAGAGATGGCGTATCACAAGGTTAGATCACTTACAATTCTTAATCATACAAAGTAGAACCAAGTAATATAATGGTTGTGTGGGTAATGCAGTAATAATATTTAGATATTTCAGCTTAGACTCTTAATCAAAGAGAACGAGTGTGAAGGTTAAGGTAATAACAGGACTTCTCTTCTCTTTCTTCACAGAATGCTGCCAATTACTTTGCTCTCTCCTGCAAAGAAACCCAGCGAAGCGGCTTGATTTGGATGTTGTCTGTCTCCACAAGTGGTTTAAGTACTTCGTTTATACGTTTGATGAAGATAGATCAGAAGACATTCTACCGAAAGACTTGCCACTCGCTGTCATGGATTTTTTTAAAACTCTTTATAACCAGACCATAGATTGGATTTTTAATCTACTACGTCGTCGACTGAAAATCTACTAAAACTTAATTTCGTGACAAGATAACAGTAGTATTTTAAAGTATAGTATAGTATTTTAAATTATAGTATAGTATTTTAAATTTCACGGACTTTCTACTTTGAACGTTACTATTACTAATTGGGGCCAAATTACAACCAGAAACAATTCGATCTTTTTTTGTGATAGTTAATTCCTCGCGACCTGTTTTCAATCGTGTGGTGATTTGCACAGCCCGGCCGAGCAGCGCACGACACAGGCATTTTTCTCAATTCTCGCTATGAGAGGAATGGGAAACTTGCCTGAAGGATTGCCGTAAAGCAGGTCTCCGGTCGTACGACGTGTATGACGTCATTGATCCATTGATTTGGATAGATGGATAGATAGATAGATAGATAGATAGATAGATAGATAGATAGATAGATAGATAGATAGATAGATAGATAGATAGATAGATAGATAGATAGATAGAGTTAAAAAGAGATGGATGGATGGATGGATGGATGGATGGATAGATAGATAGATAGATAGATAGATAGATAGATAGATAGATAGATAGATAGATAGAGTTAAAAAGAGATAGATAGATAGATAGATAGATAGATAGATAGATAGATAGATAGATAGATAGATAGATAGATAGATAGTTAGTTACAATGGTGGTTGCTATGGTGTTGCTAGGTGGTTACTAGGGTGTTCTGGGTGGTTGCTATGGTGTTGCTAGATAGTTACTAGGGTGTTCTGGGTGGTTGCTATGGTGTTGCTAGATAGTTACTAGGGTGTTCTGGGTGGTTGCTATGGTGTTGCTAGGATGATCTGGGTGGTTGCGATGGTGTTGCTATGGTGGTTGCTAAAGGCTAACGTTAGCTATCTAAATATTTTCGGGGGGAAGAGGGCGAAAAAACATTCATTAACGGCTCAAATCTTGTTACAAACTATCTTTATAAATATTAAACGGACTAGTCATACGTTGTATCGATGAGCTAAATTAGTTTTATTAAAAAATACATCAAACGAGTAGGCTATTACGGTTCGCTAAATAAAATTGAAGATAGCCTACTCACGTTTTGGCTTAAGTTCTTCATATGTTCTTCGTGTTTATCCGATACAATTCGATAGGAGGCGCTGTATTCGAAAAACGAGGGGTACATTTCTGAGCCGGCATGGAATGGAATTGGAATAGCCCCTGGTTGGTGATAAATGCGGTTTTCTCTTTACTCTCTACTTCCAGACCCACCTGCCAGAATCTGACTGCAAATCCAATGTGCTGAACCAGGTGGCGCCATCCATGGATTCCAGGATGTCATGAATAAGCAGCATTGGATAAGCTTCAGGTAAGATCTTTCTGTTAAGTCTCTTATAGTCCACACAGATCCTGGGGACGAGGACTACGATGACCATGGAGAGAAGGATGGCTCAATGATGCTGTCACTTGCTGGCTCAAAAATAACTGGAAACCATCAGATCTGTAGAAGAACGAAAACTAAATCATCATGATTGTCTTTCACGATAATTAAGTATTTTTTTAGTGAGACACGGAAATGTCGGCAACCAGAAATATTCAGGATTCAACAATAGACCCCGACACATTTAAAGGGATACACCCAAAAGTTAAAATTCACAACTATACCACTTTGACCCTTTAAAAAGTTCATAAAGAGACCGATGAGCGATTTAGTCCAAAACTTTTCTGAAGAGACAATCGCTTTGAATGAATAAATCTGCCGCTAAAACATGTTATTACAGCCATGTCCAAATGTTTACATTTCAACAATGAATGAGAGTAGAACGTATCATTAAAAACTAAAGTTCAAATAGAACTGCCTTATGTGCAATTTAAATGTTTAAATTAATTCAATTTTCACTTGAGTGTTGATTATTAAATAAATGTAATTGATTATTAAACTATTGTTGTCGTCTCTTTTTGGCCAATGAAAATTTTCATTTTGTGTTTCAAACGTTTAGGGGTTTATTTTCACAGGATGGGGTTACAAAAGTAAAGCCAATGCTAACCCAATGGTGGTAAACCTACATACCAAAAATCAAATAACAAAAAAAAAAAAAACATACAATAACGATGGGTCACTGCATTTGCCTCTCAAACATTTGCAGAGATCAAGGGCTTACAGAACATGTTCTCTATACCTTGGTGGTCAGCACCAATTAACACAAAGAGGGATGTAATGACATGTAATGGCCATTACACACAATAAACGAATATGAAAACACCCAATATACATAAACAAACACCTTAAATAATACTTTCAAATGACTTCACTTAATAAATATACTTCTTATAAACAAACAAAAGAAAAGCAAGCAAAATAGTCCTTGGAGTTCCCCCGGAGAAGAAACCGGAATGGTTGTGGCCCGATCATCGGCCAGAACCATATAAATACCTCCAATGTTTCCACTAAATCCCTTTTGATGGTACATCAGCTCACGGGACTACGTATCAAAAAAACAAACAAAAAGAACGATAAGATTAAACTTAAACTACACGTTAAAGAGTGTGCGCACTTAACTCCAAACGAAAGTTTAAATAAAGTTTATTAAACCAAAATAATGCTGTTGTGTATTATTTACTGTAAACATATTCCATTAAATAAAAACTCAAACTGACCTGACCCAGGCTCACCAACAGCCGCCACAGTCACGTAGACAGGTCTTAACAGCTTTTAGTTACAGCGTTCAAGAACAGCTAACTATAAACTAAATTATTATTATAAGTTATTACTGGTAGAGTTACCGGGCTACTAGACATTTTGACATTGTTTCAGCTGGCCTCTTTACCTCAGTAATGTGCCGCCACATTTTAGCTAAAGTCCAACGCAATGGCGGACTTCGTTGAAATGTAAAAATCCTAATGAATCACTCAATTCTCGTTGGCCACCTGCCAATGTGGCAGGTAGATTGACGGTGTTACCTGCCAATAGCAAAATTCACCCGCATTTGACAGGTGGTCGGGTGTTAATTTCAGGCCCTCTGGATCATTGCTGCGATACGGGACGGGTCCGCCATTTTGCGGAGGGCAAGACTACAAACGGGTGTGCTGTGTTTTTTTCTGGATAAAAACAAACTGCTTTTACATTTATCAACCGATTTCAGTGGTTTGTATGTGGTGTACAAAAAGTTCCATCTCTAGTTATTTAAAATCTCTTGATAGCTAGACTTTAGGGCTTGTCATGTATCTGGCTTTTTATTCTCGGATAAGAAAGGTGAAGACCCCCATACTGAGATATAATTTAAGTTTTCTTATCGTGGAAAAAGTATTTTCTGTGATTGACCAGATTTTAGCAACAACAAAGATAACTGATGGATCCTTTATGATGATAATAGGCTACATATGTTATGGTAAAACTAGGCCTGCAATGCAGATACTTAATATCACAAAGTGAGAAGTAATAGTAAATAGTTTAGTCACTAAAATAAACAAATAGTGTACAGCAAATAAAATGGTAATGAATAATAGTATAATAATATAATATCATAAGTACAATAATACAAATAGTGACAATCTTTTTGTTAAATTTTAGTTTTACTGATCAGTAGGCTATCCATTATATCAGAAGTAGCTTCAGTCGAACATACAGCAGGACACAACGTTAAAATAGCCTAAATATAAAGTTATGAAACTTCACTTTGCCCTCTGCCAAAACGATTTACTGATTTATTGATTTGTGAAGTACAAGCGCAAACCATTTCCAATACAAATAACAACTTAAACTTCTATGTTAAACTGTACTTTTGTTTTTGTAATTGAAGCGATTGGCTACGTACAGGGAATAGACAGTAAAAGAGGCGCATTTGAACATCCTCAAGTCTCTATATTTCAGTCTCTATGCCTCGAGAGTATCTTCAGTAGTGGCGTAGGCAGAAATTGTATTTTGGGTGGGCCAGTGAAAATGTGAGTGAGTCTATAGGTTTTCATAGAAAAAAATACCTCAATAATAATTAACTTTAGAGAGTAGAAAAAATAATAGACAAACTGCAAAAACACCTTTATATTCGGCAAATCATCGTGTTCAACCAACAGAGCTCAATAAAGGCTGGACAAACCAGTGTGTAGACAATAACTTGTCTATTTTATTCAGGCTAGTCAGCAGTGCAAAGACAGTTCACCCGAAAATAAAGTAAGCTAAAATAATAATATCGCAGTTAGATGGGCGGGTAAACCCGCGTCAGGCAGACCGGGAGAGAGGGAGAGCACCTGACTAGTCTTTTGTGGGTTAATGAGTCGATAGATGAAGGCAGTGGCGTGTCTTCTTCCTCAACTCTCGCTTTTTCCAAATAACACATTAAAGAAAGTTGTTTAGCCATTATTATATGGCGCCGCCGAGAGTTTTCATATCGAAACCCCCAGCAACCAATAACGTTCCGGAGGGAGGCTAAATCAAGTATATATAAAAATATATATTATTAAATACATTAGAATTATAAATAATTAACTAAAAATGTTTTTTTTTTTTTTTTTTTTTTTTTTTTTTTTATCAAACTTGCCTGGGCGGGCCAGTTTGGGCAAGTGCCGCCCTGGACCAATACTGGCTACGCCCCTGATTTAAACTTTATACAGGCTATGATTTAATCTTCAACCTATACTTCGAGTAAGTGAGTTTTGGTTTAATCAACCAAGACTTCAGTGTTTGACGGTATAATAACCACGCTTTATTCAGTGGCAGCACACATGATTTGAATGTTCGATCGCTCTGTGATCGTAGTAGCCCTATGTTACCATAATGGTCAATTTTTGTCAAATGTTTAGTCGTTGTCAAATGTTTTAGACCAAAACCTAGTCAAATTTTTAGATTTTAGAAATGTTTATTTTTAAAGTAAGATTGTGGGTTTGTTTGAATCGAGATTGCGATCTTTTAATTATATAGAACGTGACGTCACAGTCGAGTACTGCAGGATCCTTTGACAGCAAACTACTTGCTCACATTCTCTTAATTGCCTTGCTGACAATTTTCTACTGGCAGTTATTGCAGCGTAGTTGTCGTGCAGTTATTGCAGTGTAGTTGTCGTGCAGTTATTGCAGTGTAGTGTAGTTGGTTTGCATTTCAAAATGGGAGCAAACTTTTCGTGTTTTAATTGTGCACATGCTTCTGACAGTGTGGACAATTTGCACAAAGAGGAGAAAATCAAGAGGAAGAAGGCAAAATCCATCGAGACCAGCTCAAGTCAAGGTATTTGATTATATGATCAGACATGTCAATGTAATTGGTATATGTAGAATATGTAAAGTTCTGTTTTTATAGTCTTATAAATAATAATGCTTAACCATTAATTGAAAACTTTTACTAGAGAATTCAGTAACATAATATGCTTAACATATAATGGAAACTACACATCTTTGATGACCGATATGTGAATGCAGTTAAATAGACATTCAAATGTATTACCTCAAATTTTATTGAATGTGAAATTGCTCAAGAACTATGGTAACACTTTACAATAAGGTCCGTTAGTTAACATTAGTTAACTACATATACAGCATTTATTGATCTTTGTTAGTGTTAATTTCAACATTTACTAATATTTTATTTAAATCTTGTTAACATTAGTTAATGCACCGTGAACTAACATGAACAAACAATGAAAAGCTGTATTTTTATTAAATAACGTTAACAAAGATGAACAAATACAGTAACAAATGTATTGCTCATGGTTAGTTCATGTTTGTTCATATATTAACTAATGTTAACTAATGAACCTTATTGTAAAGTGTTACCAGAATTAGAATTATGCTGCATGACGCTTGCCCAGTTGGCCAAATTCGTTGTCTGAAAATAAAGATGTGCTAATCAAATGTAAATGAAATTTAATGCAGGGGACTTGGTGTATGTTTTGAAATTTGAAGTATTTTTAATTTGACACTTAAACAGAGAACAGCACATTCTCGCCTATTCTCACTGACCGACAACTGAGGAAGCAGAATGCACCAATTAGACCAGTGTGAATGCCCCCAAAAACTCGCTTCATTAATTACATTAGCTGCACCAATATTAGTGTCTAGTAATGAATATGGTTTTGGTTAATCTTTTTATTAATAGTATGTAATTAAAACCATCTCTTGTTTATATCATTTCCCTCTTTAGATCAGACTTCTCAGGATGTTCCCTGTACCGTTGAGGCGGATGTCCCCAGCGTTGCAGAGGAACCTGGTCAAGCTGAAGTCGATGACGAGTGGAGCGAAGACGCCTTCCAGGACTTAGTGGGAGATTTGTCGGAATGGGTTGCCGACGTCCTGTACTCTTTGAGCTCTGTCTTGATTGTTTACGTCCACCAAGCTCCGACCTGTGCCACATCTGACTATAGAGTTCCAGTCTTAGATGTGGCCACCTATAGAGCCAACGTCTGTCTGGTTCCTGTCCGAGATGTGGCAGATTGCAGTGTGGACGTCCCACAGGTCCCAGTCAGCACCACGTCAGCTCCAGGCTTGGAAATGGCTGACTGTTGTGTCGATGTCCCTCCAGTTACAGTCTCTGCCTCGTCAGACTGGGAAGGTGATGTCCCTCCAGACTCGGGAGATGATTTCCTTCCAGATCCAGTCTGTGCCACGTCAGACTGGGAAGGTGATGTCCCCCATGCCGGACCGACAGTGGATACTGAATCTGAGAATGAGATTATTTGTAAGTTGACTGTCATGACTCCAACACAACACAACACAACACAAAACAACACAACACAACACAATAACCTTGTGATATTATATCTGTCTTTACTCATGTCAACTCTTCTTTTGTTTCTTTTAACAGACGTCGGTTGCTGGAGCTACAAAGTCGGCAGGAAGCTCGGTGAAGGCGGCTTTGGAAGCGTTTATGCTGGGACTCGTTTGAAAGATGGCCTTAAGGTATCACTTGTTTTACTTGTATTATCTATCTAAGTGTTCTTGCAGTATCGTATATTCGAATAACTCTTCTTATCTTATGTTCACTACCTCTCAGACCTGTTTAAATTGTTAGATATGCTCTACATGATTAAAATTTAAATTCATGAAACTGAATTGGTCTGTTCAAGGTTGATGACTGAAATATGAACTGCACACACATTGTAAATAATTCTGACACTAATCCATTTTTTGTTTTGTTGATTAGGTGGCGCTGAAATTCGCTGATACTGAGGGTATTGAGTGGATCGACATTGTAAGTACTCCGTTTCTCTGTCAATTTTTCAGTGGACAAACTGCTGTTCTACATCTTTTCTTCATGTAATATGATATCATAATAATTGTCTTTCTTCTAGGAGGATAATCCCGAACCCGTTCCTCTGGAGATCGGTCTGCTAATTCTCGCCAACAAAGGCCCCAGGGTTCCCGAGATCATCCAGCTGCTGGACTGGGAAGAAGAACCAAATCGTTACATCATGGTTCTAGAGTTCCCTACGCCCTGTGAGAGCTTGATTGAATACCTAGACCGGAACGACTATTACATCGACGAGAACGTGGCAAAGGTCATCATGCATCAGGCAGCAGTCGCAGCTCAAACATGCTGCCAACGTGGAGTGTTGCATCGCGACATCAAGCTGGAAAACCTCCTGATCAACCCGGACACCCTGGATGTCAAATTGATTGACTTTGGATGCGGCGAAATCCTGACCGATGAGGGATACACGTCCTTTGCTGGTTTGTATTATTCCTCAGATCTGTAATAGGAATGGGCAACGATTAATCGTATATACATGTATATACTTTATACATAATTAATATTATATATAAATATAAATATTTGATATATTAATAACACATTTTTCTTAAATATATACATGCATGTGCGGGTATTTATATATACAAATTAATTATACACACTACACGCATATATAATATGTAAACACAACCTTTTATTTTGCATGCGATTAATCGCGATTAATCGTTGCCCATCCATAAACTTAGATGACAGAAGCCGTCAAGGTCTTACAAAGTATCATGTAATGGGATCCACCATTGTGAATCAATAGCATCAAATCATTTCTTGCATGCTAATTAATACTTTTTTCTCTTTTTTCCAGGCACCGATGAGTACTGCCCCCCTGAGTTTGACTCATTCGGCTTTTATGACGGGAAACCAGCGACAGTGTGGTCACTCGGGGTACTCCTGTTTACACTGGTGTGTGGACAATTTCCAACGTCAGATGACTTGGATATGCTAAACAACAACATCTGGGCAAGAGATGGCGTATCACAAGGTTAGATCACTTACAATTCTTAATCATACAAAGTAGAACCAAGTAATATAATGGTTGTGTGGGTAATGCAGTAATAATATTTAGATATTTCAGCTTAGACTCTTAATCAAAGAGAACGAGTGTGAAGGTTAAGGTAATAACAGGACTTCTCTTCTCTTTCTTCACAGAATGCTGCCAATTACTTTGCTCTCTCCTGCAAAGAAACCCAGCGAAGCGGCTTGATTTGGATGTTGTCTGTCTCCACAAGTGGTTTAAGTACTTCGTTTATTCGTTTGATGAAGATAGATCAGAAGACCTTCTACCGAACGACTTGCCACCCGCTGTCATGGATTTTTTAAAACTCTTCATAACCAGACCATAGATTTGACTTTTAAACAACTACGTCGTCGACTGAAAATCTACTAAAACTTAATTTCGTGACAAGATAACAGTATTTTAAAGTATAGTATAGTATTTTAAATTATAGTATAGTATTTTAAATTTCACGGACTTTCTACTTTGAACGTTACTATTACTAATTGGGGCCAAATTACAACCAGAAACAATTCGATCTTTTTTTGTGATAGTTAATTCCTCGCGACCTGTTTTCAATCGTGTGGCGATTTGCACAGCCCGGCCGAGCAGCGCACGAAACAGGCATTTTTCTCAATTCTCGCTATGAGAGGAATGGGAAACTTGCCTGAAGGATTGCCGTAAAGCAGGTCTCCGGTCGTACGACGTGTATGACGTCTATTTCGGATTTCGTATTTTAGATAGATAGATAGATAGATAGATAGATAGATAGATAGATAGATAGATAGATAGATAGATAGATAGATAGATAGATAGAGTTAAAAAGAGATAGATAGAGTTAAAAAGAGATAGATAGATAGATAGATAGATAGATAGATAGATAGATAGATAGATAGATAGATAGATAGATAGATAGATAGATAGATGATAGAGTTAAAAAGAGATAGATAGATAGATAGATAGATAGATAGATAGATAGATAGATAGATAGATAGATAGATAGATAGATAGATAGATAGACTTGACAAGAAATTATATCTTTCCTGAGAAAAGTGGATTTTAAGGGGTATAATACCCCCAATTTTCGTTATGTGAGCGCCCTCATATGGAACCAGAGTGGAACTGCAACCAGTTCTTATGAAGCTGGAGACTCGGAGCCTGCGTCTACAGTCCCCCACCGAGAGTCCCGCATTCTCAGACCCCTCGATTTTCGAACACAGCGCCTCCTGGTCTTCGAAAGATCGAATAACACCCGCACACAGAGTACAGCGCACGATTATCCAAATCCAATATTGCGGTCTCCAAATATATTATCCAATAAATATTTGCGTTCCCTGCTTAATGCATGTGCCAAAAAACTAATTGTTACTGATGGAAGGGATACAATTACAGATTGAACTATCTTCAGAAAAATAGTATGTGATATTATATTATATTAACAACGATATGTTACTGGATTCGGCAGCGGCAACTCCATCGTACCCTGGAATAGCCTACAACAGTTGACAGATATTTAATTTGGCCCGATGGCACATGTCTTGTGATGTTTCAAAAAGGAAGAGAAAAAAAAAGAAAAAAGATGTTTGCAAATGTTAGCTACCATGTTGCACTGCTCTGTTGAAGTGTCCCTTGAGATGTTTTTGAACTTTGGTCAACTTTGGGGGTTTGAAATATATGGGGGCACAGAATGGGCAGTGAAAATAACTGCAGCATTTCTGACATTTCTACCAAAAGTCCAAGGTTAAAGGCTAACGTTAGCTATCTAAATATTTTCGGGGGGAAGAGGGCGAAAAAACATTCATTAACGGCTCAAATCTTGTTACAAACTATCTTTACAAATATTAAACGGACTAGTCATACGTTGTATCGATGAGCTAAATTAGTTTTATTAAAAAATACATCAAACGAGTAGGCTACTACGGTTCGCTAAATAAAATTGAAGATAGCCTACTCACGTTTTGGCTTAAGTTCTTCATATGTTCTTCGTGTTTATCCGATACAATTCGATAGGAGGCGCTGTATTCGAAAAACGAGGGGTACATTTCTGAGCCGGCATGGAATGGAATTGGTATAGCCCCTGGTTGGTGATAAATGCGGTTTTCTCTTTACTCTCTACTTCCAGACCCACCTGCCAGAATCTGACTGCAAATCCAATTTGCTGAACCAGGTGGCGCCATCCAATGGATTCCAGGATGTCATGAATAAGCAGCATTGGATAAGCTTCAGGTAAGGTCTTTCTGTTAAGTCTCTTATAGTCCATACAGATCCTGGGGACGAGGACTACGATGACCATGGAGAGAAGGATGGCTCAATGATGCTGTCACTTGCTGGCTCAAAAATAACTGGAAACCATCAGATCTGTAGAAGAACGAAAACTAAATCATCATGATTGTCTTTCACGATAATGAAGTACTTTTTTAGTGAGACACGGAAATGTCGGCAACCAAAACTATTCAGGATTCAACAATAAACCCCGACACATTTAAAGGGATACACCCAAAAGTTAAAATTCACAACTATACCACTTTGACACTTTAAAAAGTTCATAAAGAGATCGATGAGCGATTTAGTCCAAAACTTTTCTGAAGAGACTGAATCGCTTTGAATGAATAAATCTGCCGCTAAAACATGTTATTACAGCCATGTCTAAATGTTTACATTTCAACAATGAATGAGAGTAAAACGTATCATTAAAAAGTTCAAATAGAACTGCCTTTGTGCAATTTAAATGTTTAGATTAATTCCATTTTCACTTGAATGTTGATTATTAAATAAATGTCATTGATTATTAAACTATTGTTGTTGTTGTCGCTTTTTGGCCAATGAAAACTTTCATTTTGGTGTTTCTGTAAAAAAAAAAAAAAAAAAAAAATAGTAGGGATGTTCTGATCAAGTGATTGGAAATCGGGCCCAATCACGTTGTTTCAAGTAATACATCACGTGAGGCCGTGTAAAGTCTGTGTGTCTTGATAAGTAAGGGATAATCCACGGCTAGCCATGCATTAAAGGATTTTAATGCACGGCGTAGAGGCGAAGAACCACCCGACGCGAAGCGGAGCTAACACCACTCTCATCAACAACACATGATTTGATCATTCATTCAATCTATGGGAATCAAACATGTGCACGTCCAGTGTCGTACTACGTTTGTTCCTATCACTAACCTTGAGAATTAATGAATGAATAATAGTTTACACGGCTAATAATATATATATATCCCTTGTGCATCAATTTTAAAAAGTTACACTTAGGTAAAAAGAGGACAAAAATGTCCATGTCAAAAAACTGTCATAAAAATGTGACGCTTTGGAGCACAGACTTAAGTTTGGTATCGTTTTAAAGAAGACCCTTTGCAGATTATTGCTAAAGTAAAAAAAATAATAAGTAAATCCAAAAAAAAGTTATATAGGTGTAAGTTTATGAAAATAATTTATAAAAAATATTTTATATAAAATATATATTTTATAAATCAGGTTGAACTTAAAACTGCAATAAAATCAAAGCCATAAATCTAAATAGGTTGTGTTCCAAATTTGAGGATGATATCTCAAAAAATTAGCTTTCTGTAACAGTTTGTTTGGGTGTAGTAACATATTTTCCCCATTGGGTCCCAGCAAAACCCCACTGGAGCTTACAGTGATTGGATTATTTTTTGCAGTTTTTCTCTCTTAGTATTACAAACACACACATGCGCACACACACACACATATTTTTTTATAACACACATACTAACCACACTCTGACATCCATACCAACACACCCACACAAATATTGTTGCATAATTTATCCAGTTGGCTCTATAGTATGCCGAACCAGAAAACAGGAATAAAGCGATATTTGTTTTATAGGCCAAACTTAAAAAAAATGACACCATCTGATAAAAAATAGTAAAAAATAAAATTTTGAAGCCTTGCCATCAGAACGAAAGCCTCTTAACAAAGATTGCATAATTTTATAGTTAACTGAACCGGGGATTAAAAATGGCAGTTTTAATGGGTTTCAATGGGGACATTTTTGTCCAAAAGGTGCTGAGAGGGAGTATTTTTTGTACCTAATGCAAAAAATATTTTTTTAAGAAAATGACGCTGAAATAGTAAAATTCCAATAAAAATACACACCTGAGCCAAGTTTTTTGCAGTTAGCTTTAACACAGGCAAAGTGATCAAGAAAACAAAACTGAAAAGGACAAAAATGTCCATAAGGATGCACAAGGGATATATATATATATATATATATATATATATATATATATATATATATATATATATATATTTACACTGCGCAAATCAAAAGTAATAGGCTACGACCAACTGGATGAAGAAGGGTTCGCTCTCCACAGAACAAATATCCATTTTATGTAAATTTTCATGTTGCATTTATGAGGGGAAAAAAACAATGTACATGACAGTTACGCTGAAGCGCTTTAAAACTTTCACAGAGGCCTCAGATTACACAAAGCCTTTCTTTAAAGTGAATTTCATTTTGTGTTAATTGTAGGCAACACTGATCTTTGTCGTTTTTGTCTGTACTGACAGCACTCCAAATGTACAGAAAAAAAAATGAGCTCAATGTTAAAATTGACCGGAGTTCTCATTTAACAATGCGGAGATATGGTTGACTTAAGAATGTGCGGCCCCTTTAAGAACGACGACGCCATGCGCACTGAGGATGCGCAGAAGAGAGAAACGCTTACTCCTGTCTTAAAAACAATGGACTGTTGTTGTGACTCTGGCTGAAACTTTCAACATTTGAAGCTGAAAGTGTTCCCAATTCGAGGGTTTTGTCGCCAAATGTATCGTGTTTCTCATTGCTGTTGCGACTTTTGAACGTTTTGTAAGGAGCTATTTTGGCAAGACCTAACGTAAAATAAAAAGTAGGGATTTTTTATTAGGGGCTGTTTTTTTCGTATTTTGCATAGACCTACACATATTCGAATAAACGCACAAGGATTGTGCTGTGTGGAGAAAACAAACAGTAAGTAGGCGAGCATTTTTGTCAGTTTGCATGTTAGCGTCTTTGTTTCCCTAGCGACGGAATGTGAGATCATGCGTCGAGTGTCGAGCTCAAGTAAACGCAAGTAAATGGATAAATATGAAAAAAAGTTATCAGTGGTCTTATCCAGGTTGTACCTAATGATGAATATAAAGTGAATAAATAGCGAAAAGCATTTTCATTTGCTCCGTCTTGTAAGAGCAAAAGATCCATCAATTCTTGTTACCTCCATCTCCAGAAGTGTATAGTATTGGTCTTCTTTAATCTATTAATATATCTCATGCGTTATAAGAGCTTAGTAGACACAATATTGCAAAAGAACACATTTTTTTAATTTAAAATGTAAAAATTATAATGTTGATTTATAAATTCATTGTTATAAATTCAAATGTGCCTAGGTTTATACATAATAGGCTATTACCCTTGCCATATTGTCCTACAATTTGTGACGTTTTACAAAGGAGTTTAAAAAAGAGTTGATAAACATAGCGACTATAATATGCACTGACAGGACAAAAAATGTAAAATAATATAAAATAAAATAAAATGTGTTCTGTTGCAAGTTCACATACTTGAGCTTATGTTTTATTGTTGAGCTCAAGCTCAGTTCAAACCTTATTCTTTATAAACTGTCATTAGGGGAAGATGAATGGGACATGTGTGTCCTTTATTTTGCCACTATGAAGATCATGGGCAGGGAATTTTTTTTAACATTAACCTACTAATTTTTAGACTTGTTTGTACTTTGTCTTCATATTTAGCAACTTTTTGTGAAAAATATCATTAATTGTCTCATATTTTCGCCATATATACAGATGTTTACAGATTACAGAGTTTAACATTAACCAGCTCCAGAGTTTACATGTTAGTACTAATGTTATGAAATGTGTAGTGTGTCCTGGTTTATCACTAATTATAGTGTAATAATATGTTGGCAGAGAGTTTTTCATGACCATGTTTCAGCCTGTTGAGACCAATAAAATGTGCTTAATGTTCCACTTTACAGAACATCTCAGTATTAAAACTGTAAATTCAGTAACTTCTCTTTGAATTTGGCAGAACTGGTGTCCATCCCACAGCAATTCACCAATAAATACTGTGAATATTCCCATCATCCTACAAGAGAAGGACAAACTCCAGGAGTAGCAGCTGAAATCTGTGTGACTGTTAAAGATGGAGTTTATTAAAGTGGAGATTGAAGACATGACTGATCCAGAACCAGCCAGAATAAAACATGAAGATACTGTGGAACAAATAGGTTGGTGTCCATTCTTGATTCTTCTTTTTACACTCACTCATAGAGAATAATGTGTTCGAATTTTAAAAGATGCGGCGCTGCGCTTCTCATCCGGTGTGCGACCCTCTTTTAACCTCTACTTTTCGCCAGTCCCCCCACAAGTTTCTCACTCACTCCAAACTTTCTTTCTGCTGCTGCGTATTTTACTACCTGCAGTTTGTAATCAGCAGAGTAGGGGGCATTTTGTTTGTGTTCAGTGTTTCTCAGGTTGTCTTTAAGTCAATGTTTCAGTTAATAGTCTTTCAGTTCATTTTTTCGAGGTTAGGCTACAGGAGCAGCATAGAGCGTCCTCTTGCGGCTGTAGACAGTAATGTTTTCTCTTAGTTCATGTCAGTCATTATGAATTAATTTTGATACATAAGTCGCAGGACCAGTCAAACTATGAAAACAAGTGTGACTTATAGTCCGTAAAATATTTATGTCACATAATGTATGTCACATAAACTGCTTTCTGGAACACACCCCTGATCTCTTGTCGTCTTTGCGTTAGAAATGTTAACTTGACTTTTCACATTTATTCTTGAACTGACCTAATATTTATTTACCTAATATGTTTATTTTAGACCAGATTGAGGTGATGGAGCAAAAACACAAACTGAACGAAGTTGAGGAGAAACATGACTTCGAAACTCAAGGAACAAAAGCCAAAAAGCTGCACTCTTGCTCTCAGTGTGGAAAGAGTTTCCAAAATCAACGAAACCTGAACAGACACATGAGAATTCACACTGGAGAGAAACCGTATACGTGCACTCAGTGTGGAAAGTGTTTTTCTCAAGCATCAGGTCTCAGTGTTCACCTGTACATTCACTCTGGAGAGAAACCATTTAACTGTGATCAGTGCGGTAAAGATTTTAATTCGTCTTCAAATCTAAAAAAACACCAGAGAATTCATTCAGACGAGAAGCCTTATGAGTGTTCTCTCTGTGGAAAGAGTTTTTCACGACCTGACAGTTTTAAAGAGCACCAGAAAACGCATGATGAAGTGAGAGATCATGTGTGTTGTGACTGTGGGAAGAGCTTTACTGGAGCTGCGTCTCTGAAACAGCACCAAAGAACTCATACTGGAGAAAAACCTTACAAGTGTTCATACTGTGACAAGAGATTCACTGTGGCTGGAAACCTAAAAACGCATGAGCGAGTTCATACTGGAGAGAAGCCATACCAGTGTACTCAGTGTGGGAAGCGTTTCAAAGATGCAACTGGTTTAAAAATTCATCTGCGCCTTCACACTGGAGAAAAACCATTCAACTGTGATCAGTGCGGTACAAAGTTCGTTTCGTCATCACATCTAAAAAAACACCTGAAAGTTCATTCAGATGAGAGGCCTTATTTGTGTTCTTTTTGTGGAAAGAGTTATTCAAGGCTGGATCATTTTAAAATGCACCAGAAAACACATGCTGAAGTGAAAGATAATTTATGTAGTGACTGTGGGAAGAGCTTTACCACAGCTGACAATCTGAAACAGCACCAACGAACTCATACTGGAGAAAAACCTTTCAAGTGCTCATACTGTGACAAGAGTTTCGCACTGTCTGGAAACCAGAAATCACATGAACGACTCCATACTGGAGTGAAGCCGTACCACTGTACTCTGTGTGAGAAGAGTTTTAGACATTTATCAAGCCTTCACGCTCATAAGAAAACTTTTTGCAAGTAATTAACATGAGAAAATTAAATTCTGTGAGATAAAATATGGAGTTTGTCCTAAAAGCACTGTATTATCAAGATTAAAGGTAAGGTAGGCATTTTTTTAAAAACACTTTTATTTAAACTTGTTGAATCTCTCTTTACATCCTGATAGGGATCAATAAATAGAATAAAACATGTACATGCACTATATGGCCAAAAGTTTTGGGACGTCTGGTCTGTCTTTACATGCACATGAACTTTAATGACATCCCATTCTTAATCCGAAGGGTTTAAAATGCAATTGGCACAGCTATAAGAATTGAAGAGTTAAATGACAGCCCTGGTCATTTCCAGCACTTGTTTTTCCTCAGCTGCATATCAACTGGACTTGATTATTTCAGTTGAACAGATTTGTCTCTATATAGACATTTAATAAACTGTTAATTCAATTCCCTCTGCATTAGTCTATTTTTCCTACAGTTGCATGACATTGTATCAAGTGATTGATCTATTTATTGAACACAGAAAATGTTTTAAATCATATTAATGAGTTTAAACATTCTATCTTAATACTGTGATTAATATCTTTGGGATGTAGAGTATTACTGTAAAATCAACCCAAATTTTAAAGTTAGAGGACTGAAGTATGTAATAATACGAAGAGTTTGGAGTTAAGTTGTATCCTTTGTTATTGAATGCGTATACTATATAAAGTACTAAAGATCAGTTCATACTTGTCGGTGAAAAAAATAGAAGTAAATTATTAAACAATAAATAAGCTGTTGATCATTTGCACTATTTACTAGATCCTGCTGCACTAAGTTGTAAGATTGAGGGGAAAAAATAGTATTTACAGGATAACCAAATCTCAAAACTGGTGAAACATAATTATAACGGTGTTTTATTAAAAATCACTTCTATTTTGTTACTGAACTAGAAACAGAACAGCTGAAATGAAATGTTACCTATAGGTTCTATATGATAAAAAAGAGTATTTCATTGACTTTATGTTATTTCGAGTAATGTGTTTGTCCATTAGGCTACGGTATTTTAGTCAAATGTTTTAATCTGTTCTTAGACCATAGTTAGGTTTAACAAGGCTCTGAGGGATAAATGTAGTCTTTGCGACAATGCGCACAGATCAAATGTCCTAGAAAGATCATGTAATTTTCATAACTCACAACTTTACCGGGTTAACGGGAGCATTAGAGCATTTCTGCTGTGCCCAAAAGCACCTATTGTCAGAGACTGATGTGCGTTTTATTATATATATATATATATATATATATGTGTGTGTGTGTGTGTATATATGTGTGTATATATATATATATATATATATATATATATATATATATATATATATTATTTTTTTTTCAACTTTCATAAAGGCTTATAATGACATTTTACATCAAACATAAGACAAAAAACATAATGGGGAAAACACATAACATGTCTTATATTGTACAGAGTAAAACATTAAATTCTACACACTATTTTTTCCAAAATTTGAGATGTTTTTATGCACTTCTTATTTCTAGGAATTGAATTCAAAGAGTCGTGGAATACTTTAACGTTTTCCTTCAGCGTGTTGAGCTTGTTTACATCCGAGTGCGCATGTCTCTTTGACGTAGCACATGCGCAGTGTTGTGTATGGAAAATTATTCTAAAATTGCATTCTAAAATTCGAAACAATTCGTAATAGGGAATTATTCATAGTATTTTTAAGTTCCCACGATTGTAAAACTCGCTCCCTTCTGTTCTGATTAGAACTTACTTTATTCCTCTTTTTCCAACGCAATTGCTCTACGCTCCAAAAGGTGGCGCAAATGCGCCTAAAAGCGGGTTTCAACCGACCAGAAAACGTAAAAGAAGATGATCGTCCCGGGAGAAATCCTATGGAGAAATCCAAGAGCAAAACATTTAAATTTGTGTGCCGAACTTTGTTAAAGATGGAGTTTATTAAAGAGGAGATTGAAGACATGACTGATCCAGAACCATCCAGAATAAAACATGAAGATACTGAGGAACAAATAGGTTGGTGTGTATTCTTGCTTGATGACTGCAAAGCTTTTGTTGACCAGATTTGGTGGATGTGAAATAACGAGCTGATAAAACTAAAGATACAGAAATGCATCAAAATGTTCATAACCTTGTATAACAGTTGTCAAACACATTCTGATTGTATTAACAAGAGAATGACTGACCTAACATTTGGCCCCTCAAAGAAATTATACTTGATAATCTGTTGCATTCTTCTGTTGAACCAGAGTTCACTTGAACTGATTTTAACCACAAAATGTTTTTATTTTAGATTGGATGGAAGTAAATCAGCAAAGACACGAACTCATTAAAGCAGAGGAGGAACAGCAGAGCAGCAAAACTCAGCACTCCTGCTCTCAGTGTGGAAAGAGTTTCAGACAAAGAGGAAACCTTAACAAACACATGAGAATTCACACTGGAGAGAAACCGCATACATGCACTCAGTGTGAGAAGAGTTTCATATGTAAATCTGAACTCAAGTATCATCTGCTCCGTCACTCTGGAAAAAAGCCATTTAACTGTGATCAGTGTGATGGAAAGTTTATTTTATCATCACATCTAAAACAACACCTGAAAGTTCATTCAGACGTTAAGCCTCACTTGTGTTCTCTCTGTGGAAAGAGTTTTTTAAGGCTGGATCATTGTAAAAAGCACCAGAAAACACACAATAATGTAAGAGATCATGTGTGTTGTGACTGTGGGAAGAGCTTTACTAAAGTGGAAAATCTGAAACATCACCAACGAATTCATTCCGGAGAAAAACCTTACAAGTGCTCATACTGTGAGAAGAGTTTCGCTCAGTCTGGAACCCTGAAAATACACGAGCGACTTCATACTGGAGAGAAGCCGTTCGACTGTACTCAGTGTGAGAAGAGTTTCATAAGTGCCAATGCTCTCGGTTATCATTTGTACATTCACACCGGAGAGAAACCATTTAACTGTGATCAGTGTGGTAAAAAGTTTAAAACGTTGTCAAATTTAAAACTACACCTGATAGTTCATTCAGACGAGAAGCCTCATGTGTGTTCTTTCTGTGGAAAGAGTTTTTCACGACTGATCACTTGTAAACGGCACCAGAAAATGCATAATGAAGTAAAAGATCATGTGTGTTGTGACTGTGGGAAGAGCTTTACTACATCTGCCTGTCTGAAACTGCATGAGAGGATTCATACTGGAGAAAAACCTTACAAGTGCTCATACTGTGATAAGAGATTCGCTCAGGCGGGACACCTGAAATTACACGAGCGACTTCATACTGGAGAGAAGCCGTACGACTGCACTCAGTGTGGAGAGAGTTTTAAAAGTAAAACTAATCTCAAGCGTCATCTGCACCATCACTCTGGAGAAAAGCCATTTAGCTGTGATCAGTGCGGTAAAGATTTTAAATTAATGTCAAATCTGAAAAAACACCTGAAAAATCATACAAACGAGAAGCCTTATGTGTGTTCTCTCTGTGGAAAGAGTTTTACACGACATGATCATTGTAAACAGCACCAGAAGACACACTCCGGTGAGAGAAATCATGTGTGTTGTGACTGTGGGAAGAGCTTTACTAGAGCTGAGCATCTGAAACGGCACAGAAGAATTCATACTGGAGAAAAACCTTACAAGTGCTCATACTGTGATAAGAGTTTCGCTCGTTCTGGACGCCTGAAAAATCATGAGCGAGTTCACACTGGAGAGAAGCCGTACGACTGCCCTCAGGAGAGTGTTTCACCCAATCAAAAACTCTGACGATTCATATTAAAAATCATTGCCATGTGTCACACTGAGCAAATTTTGTTCTCAGATCTAATATGTTCAATTTTTTTTTCAAAATCAAAATAATGCTTTCAGATCACTACATAGACACAAAATAAAAGTTTTTAAAAAGTATAAACATTAGTGAGGTGAGTAAATTATATACTGTGTGCACTGCAAATATAGCATTGCACTGAATATTGTGTAGTAGTCTGTATATTCAGCACTTGCAAACGGTGAGAAAAAACAGTGATCCACCTGCAAAAAGCCAAACAGGTTACAGTAAAAAATGAAACACTCAGAAAAGAGAAAAACCCTAATGCAGATCCAGCCTCGACAGCACTGTCCACACCTGCTCTTCCTCCTCTACATTTAACTCTGTAATTCTTCAGACCAGAAACAAAAGTAATAGCTGTAAAAAAAAAGTCAAATGAAATGAATGAATAAATATTGGAAAATATATGATGTTGCATGAAAAGGTATATCAATTTAAATTTAGTCTTTGACTGTCTTTGTGTTTAGGTTTTTATTTTGTACTACTTTAGCCTATGTGAAACATTTTGGGTATGTGTGTGTGGAATGAGATGACAACAGCAATATATTTACGGTGATTTAAAAAGTCTTCTTTTGGCTATTACACAATAAAATTAATGTTTCAGTTTTCTTGTAAAATTCGCCTAATGTGTAAATTAACCGAAGATCTACATAATGAATGAGGTAAAAACAGTGTTGGTTGTTAAATTCAGTATGAAACTGAAGTTGCGATAGTTGACATATGTATTTCTGAGTGAAACGGCTACTCGAAAAATAAAATATGTAGCTGGACTTAATATTTATTCCCAGTTGTTCAACAACAAACACTTTGTAGGCTACTGGTTAAAGATCTCCTCACATCCTGATGGCAATCAGTAATTCCTCCTTTATTTTGCCACTAAATGCCAACAACAACAGTGTAAGATAGTAGTCGTCTTGTACTTTGTTGTGTAAAATATCTTTAAAAAGTGAAACAGCGCGCTTCAATGCAGTTTCAGCTTTGTAAATCATAAGCGCCCCCTGGAGGAAAACAAGCGAGTAGCGTCTGCTGCGTGTTTACGACAGTTCAGAGCGCGTTTGCGGCAGATGAGACGAGATGAGAGCTAGAGAATGAGGAAGGTAAACAATAACAACTACAAGATCTATGCAAAATCGATACTTTAAATGATTAACGCTTTAAATTATGCATAACTAAACGAAACAAACCCCCAGATGCCTACTGTTTACAAACATTCGTTCAATTGTGTGATTTTTGTTTAACTTTGTTGTGTTTACACGTTAGCTATTTGGGTTTAATGCCTCGATATCTGAGCTATTACTTTTGTATTTAGTGTATAAAAGCAATGTTTCATTGATAAATTCATTAATTTATTCTCTGTATTAATATAATTTATCAGAAACTTTGATTGTTGTCATTTGTCATTATTACATTTATTTTATTTTGAGTTGTGTGTCACTAAATTCACTTCTGGAACTGAATGAATGAATTCATGTGTTTGGTTACAATTTCAAGAAGCCCTTAGGGTTAGGGTTTGGTTTAGGGTTAGTTGCTTATAATTGAGCCAAATTGAGCTTTCTCTGGGATTGAAGCGTCATGGGCCTTTAAAATGAAGATACCAAAAGAAAAAGTTTGGTAGGAACTACAGTCTAAATGGATATTAAAAGATCTGTAATACTTTATAAGTTACATGCATGTAAACTTGTGGCAAAAATGTATATATATTTCGGCTTTCTACTCATGGTTAGCCTACACAAAATCACCCAAATAAAACTGAAAGTAACATGTAATCAGTTTTATGCATTTTTTTTTAATTTTATTTCAACAGGTCTGGTTCTTCAAACCGCACTCACAGCGACGGGAGATCATTCATTAGTGACTTCCAGCCTCAACAATTCAGCTTATGCTGGTAATATCCCATCATCCTACAAGGGAAGAACAAAGAAGTAACAACTGCAATCTGCCTGAAATATGGCAAAGATGTTAATTAAAGAGGAGATTGAAGACATGACTGATCCAGAACCATCCAGCATAAAACATGAAGATACTGATGAACAAACAGGTTGGTGTCCATTCTTGATTCTTCACTTTGACTGCTTTGGTGAAATAATGAGCTATACACTATAGGAAATGAAAAAGAAATGCCTCTAATCATAAAATGTAAAGCAGTTGTCAAAGAAATTTTGATTGTATTAAAGGGATAGTTCACTTTGAAATACATTTTTGGTATGTTTTAGCTCACCACTTTTTTCAATTTTGATATTTTTAGGTCAAACAGTTGTTGCATGCACAGAGAAGTCCAAATTAAACATGACTTAATGACTCGTAAATGTAAGTACACATTGATGGCCTAAGACACGAAACGAGCGGTTTGCATGAGAAAACAAACAGTATTTATATCGTTTTTAGCTCTTGTTAGCACAGCCACGTCCAAGTGATCTGAGGAGCAGGCAGTTCGGTCCCGCTACTATAAAAAAGGTTTTAAAGGTATAGCACAGCTGTTCAATGAGGCAGCAACATATGACAGAGGACAGAACAAGAAAGGCTATTTAATAAGCTTTAATTGCGTCACTGCATTATGATACATATCATATCAGTAGAGTGCGGCAGAAAACGCTTATGCGCATCCCGAGCGGAGAACGATGTGCTTGAAGCCACGTGGAATTACAGCACGCAGCTCATCGAGTCCGCATTAAAAAAGTTCAAAGCTCAAAGGAAATACATATTGATGGACAGTGTGTATTATACAGTATAATTTCAGTTACTGTTCAGTTACAGTTACCTCTCAGGGTTTCAATTCAATATCTTTGTTTTTTCAAAGATAATGGGTTCGAAACGACATGAAGGTGAGCGGTTGGTATTTGAACTTTTGAGCGAACTATCCCTTTGAATTAGGGTTTACTTGAATTCTGAACTGATTCTAATTACTTGATATCTTTATGTTAGGCTGGATGGTGAAAAGAGACAAACTGAATGAAGTAGAGGAGAAATGTGTTGTGAAGACCCAAGGAACAAAAGCCAAAAAGCTGCACTCCTGCTCACAGTGTGGAAAGAGTTTCAGACAAAAAGGAAACCTTAACACACACATGAGAGTTCACACTGGAGAGAAACCGTATCCATGCACTCAGTGTGGAAAGAGCTTTTCTCAAGTGTCAAGTCTCAATAATCATCTGTTCCGTCACTCTGGAGAAAAACCATTTAACTGTGATCAGTGTGGGAAGAAGTTTAATTCGCCTTCAGATCTAAAGAAACACCTGAAAGTTCATTCAGATGAGAGGCCTTATGTGTGTTCTCTCTGTGGAAAGAGTTTTTCACGACTGGAAGGTTTTAAACAGCATCAAAAAATGCATAATGAAGTGAGAGATCATGTGTGTTGTGACTGTGGGAAGAGCTTCACTACACCCACTCAACTGAAACGACACCAACGGATTCATACTGGAGAAAAACCTTACAAGTGCTCAGTTTGTGACAAGAGATTTAATGTGTCTGGAAACCTGAAAGTCCACGAGCAAATTCATACTGGAGAGCAGCTTTACCACTGTACTCAGTGTGGAGTGAGTTTCAAATCTCCCAGAGGTCTCTGTAATCATCTCCGCATTCACTCAGGAGAAAAGCCATTTAAGTGCGATCAGTGTGGTAAAGATTTTAGATCATCGTCAAATCTGAAAAAAGTTCATTCAGATGAGAGGCCTCGCTTTTGTTCTTTCTGTGGAAAGAGTTTTTCATGGCTGGACTGTTTTAAACTGCACCAGAAAACAGATAGTGGAGTGAGAGATCATGTGTGCTTTAACTGTGGGAAGAGCTTTACTAAAGCTGGGCAACTGAATCGGCACCTACGAATTCACAATGAAGAAAAACCTTTCAAGTGCTCATACTGTGACAAGACTTTCACTCAGGCGGGAAACCTGAAATCACACGAGCGAGTTCACACTGGAGAGAAGCCGTACCAGTGTACTCAGTGTGAGAAGAGCTTCACCCAATCAACGACTTTAAGGATTCATATTAAAAATCATTGTCATGTGTCACACTGAGCAAATGTTAATGTTATTTCAGAGTCAATACATTAATATATTATAATTTTTCAGTCAAATGTGTAGTTAAACTAGCATTGATGTGAAATCAATGTGTGATTGATTGATTATAATATTGTAGTAAGTTTTATTTCATAAGTGATGATATTGTAGTTCGTCTCAACCTATTGTGTCGACACCAATAAAACGTAATGCTTAGTGATTGTTGTGCCAATTTTTGATCAGACATCACTATAATGAATGAGGGGAATGAGACAGAGGTTTTTCAGCAGTCTTGAGACGAGACTCTGGGTCTCGATCAGCTTCGTCCTGAATCGAAGTAAATCGTGTAAACTACACTTGGCCACTGGAAAGGACATAAAGACCCTGACTACACTTGAGCCCTGATGAAGACCTATGTGCCGAAACATATTGGTGGTGGTTTTCAGCCAAACTGATTATTTTGACATCTCTTCTAGGGAGATTTCATCCAAAAAGGTAAATATTGTCATCATTTACTCACCCTCAAGTTGTTCCAAACCAGTATGTGTTTCTTTATTCGGTTAAACACAAAAAAAGCTATTTTGAAGAATGTCGGTAATCAAACAGTTGGCGGCACCCATTGTCGTTCATATAATGTCTTCCTACTTTAGAAGTCAATGGGTGCCGTCAAGTGTTTGATTACTGACATTCTTCAAAATATCTTCTTTTGTGTTTAACCGAACAAAGAAACTCATACCGGTTTGACGTTGAGTAAGAGATGACAAAATTGTTATTTTTGGGAGAACTTATATTAAGGGAACATAGTGAGCATCGATGCGTCCTGGTTTTTACAATGCATTGTGGGACTTTTTAGTGTTTCTGTGCGTTTTGAATCGGATTTTACGATTGAGACAGCTTTTAAAATGGCCGACTCCCTTATCAGGGTTATGACTGAACTACAGATCTGATTTATTCCTTTATTATTTATTTTTCTTATGTCTGGACCAATGATCTATATAATGTACCATTCTATATAGATGAGTGGTCTGGACTAGAGTGCTAGCATTGTATGTAAACAAATACTTCAACAGGAAGTAGAAAAACGCTTTGTCAGTTCAACCAGTTATGAATCATGGGAACTAGAACGGGTGCAGAAACTATTTCTACTACTCAATGCTGGTGGGTTGTTGTTGTTGTTTTTTTACCCTTGGTATTCATTTGTCTTTGCTTTGTTGTAAATAACACTTTAGAGTTTTACCATTATGATTAAAATGCCTGTGTAAACCACATATTCCAGACATCTAAAAATGGCATATATATTGTGATAGGCAAGTAGTTCTGCTTAGTTTCTCTTTAGTTCCATTTCAAATGAGAATTGAATACTACTCAGATAGCAAAATGTGTCTGGCCCACCTCTGGGCTGCATCCTTGCTTACATTTTGGCCCAGTTCTGGATGAGTCCCCGGTCCAAAACAGGCCCACACACTGAAAACGGTCACAAACTATTTCGTGTGGGTGAATTGCTAGGAATATCCAGTAGATGGCAGCAGCAGTACGCTAAAGAGATTTCAGGTTTGGTTTACAAAATGGAGGTTGCCAAGTCCGCGATTTTACCGTTTGGCTTTGATTAGCAATTTCGCGAGTTCTGGCAACCCTTACAAATCCAAGGGAACAACAAACCTGGAACAAACGGAACGAGCAAAAGAATGTAGCGTGAGACACGAGTGGTGCAAATCCGACCAGTTCAAGCTAAAACTGACTTCAGATGCCGTATATTTACAGTTTGGGTGTGAGAGATGTCCCCAATCTGTAGAGTTTGGTATTAATCCGCTCCAGAATTGATGTAAGTAACGTTACTACATAATGAAACGTATCACGTGCTTTGCCCTTACGAAAATTAACCATGATTTTTGCTACACGTACCATGGTATTTTTTTGTAAAACTGTAATTATACAATTGCTAGTCTTCCAAAACACTGTGATTATTATACTTTTACTATAATAAAAATATGGTTAATTTTTGTACGGGTTGTTCAACAAAAATACCCTGTATTCTAACATGTAGCCTAGGTGATATGTATCAATGTAATTTAAGTATTCACCAAGTTATTTTTATATTAGTCAGATCTGGTTCTGTGGGCGACGGAATCATAACTCGCAAATCAATTCACCAATAAATACTGGGAATATTCTCATCATACTGCAAGAGAAGGACAAACTCCAGGAGTAGCAGCTGAAATCTGTGTGACTGTTAAAGATGGAGGTTATTAAAGAGGAGATGGAGGTTATTAAAGAGGAGATTAAAGAAGAGATTGAAGAGGAGATGGATGTTATTAAAGAGGAGGTTAAAGAGGAGACTGAAGACATGACTGATCCACAACCATCCAGAATAAAACACGAAGAGACTGAGGAACAAATAGGTTGGTGTCCATTCTTAATTCTTCATTGTTTAAGTGTGGAAGAAAAAAAATTAGTACGCTGTAATTTAAACTGATTTAGTGGCTGTAAAATAAAGCACACTGTAGGTGTGATAAATAATGTCTAAATGATCTCAACCTTGGATAATAGCAATCAACGTCATTAACATTATTATTTGCCACAACAAAGGTATCTTGTACAGGCCCTGGTCTACATGAGTTTTCACATTTATTCTCCATGAACTGATTCTGAATTAATATGTTTATTTCAGACCAGATGGAGACGATGGAGCAAAAGCACAAACTGAATGAAGCAGATGAAAATAACTGTAACTTACAAACTCAACCAAAAAAACCCAAAAAGCTGCACACCTGCTCTCGGTGTGGAAAGTTTTACACATATATATCTGGACTCTTAAAACATCAGTGTTTTCCCTATGGAGAGAAACCATTCAACTGTGATCAGTGTGGGAAAGATTTTGTTTCATCATCAAATCTAAAACAACACCAGAAACTTCATTCAGGTGAGAGGCCTTTTGTGTGTTCTGTCTGTGGAAAGACTTTTACACGACATGATCATTGTAAACAGCACCAGAAATCACACAGTAAAGTGAGAGATCATGTGTGTTTGGACTGTGGGAAGAGCTTTACTAGAACTGAATATCTGAAACAGCACCGAAGAATTCATACTGGAGAAAAACCTTACAAGTGCTCATACTGTGACAAGAGTTTCACTTATTCTGCCTCCCTGAAATCACATGAGCGAGTTCACACTGGAGAGAAGCTGCACAAATGTACTCAGTGTGAGAAGAGCTTCAGAAGTCAAATTCTTCTGGATAATCATCTGCGTGTTCACAATGGAGAAAAGCCATTTAGCTGTGATGAGTGTGGTAAAGGTTTTAATATATCGGCAAATCTAAAAGAACACATGAAAAAACATTCAAATGAGAGGCAATATGTGTGTTATTTCTGTGGAAAGAGTTTTACATGGATAAACTCTCTTAAACAGCACCAGATAATACACACCGGTGTGAAAGATCATGTGTGTGGTGACTGTGGGAAGAGCTTTAATAGAGCTTCTTGTCTGAGACTCCATCGAAGAATTCATACTGGAGAAAAACCTTGCAAGTGCTCACAATGTGACAGAAGTTTCACTCACGCTTGGTCTCTGAAAATACACGAGCGAACTCACACGGGAGAAAAACCTTTCAAATGCTCATTCTGCGACAAGAGATTCGCTCAGTCTGGAACCCTGAAAGAGCATTATAAGCGGCTTCATACTGGAGAGAAGCCGTACGACTGTACTCAGTGTGGAGAGACCTTTCCGTCTTCATCAAGCCTTCTTATTCATATACAAAAAAATCATGATTCGTTGTAACTTTAATAGCTTTCATTTTCATTGCAAATACACAATTTAGTTTAGTTTGTGAATTTGTTGAAATGCTCTGAGAACTTTAAAGACATAAGAGTTGAAAGTTCACCAGTCATTTGTGGGGTTTTTTGTGTCTATTTTGTTTGGCTGGGTGGTGTCTAAAATAATAATAATAGAATAATTCTGATTGTACATGAGAAATAATAGGATCTGCATATTGTCTTGGTTGAGCTATGATTGTTTGAGAATGAATTTAGTTTCAAACACATCTATTTACTACACAATACTGTAGTTTTTGAGTTCGAGATGTACACTATTATCAGGTCGTGCATCATACAAAGTTTCGAGTTATTATGGATCCTTTATTATTAAACAATGAAGTACCGAACCTTTAGTTCGCCAGATTTGGTGGATGTAGTTAGAAAATAATAGAAACTGTAAAATATTAAACAATAAACAAACTGAAAAATAAACTGTTTTCTTTATTTACATGATTTTAAAAGATTCCAGTAAAACAGCTTCAGGTCTGTCCAAATCAAATATCACTAAAACTGATCAAAAGTTTTAAACTGTGCTTTTTACACAATTTTACACTAGCCTACATTCAAAGTATTAAATAAACTTAAAATGTACGTATATTTGACTGTACATTGATGTAGATGCACTCATTATTTTCAATGTAAGCAAGCATTATGGTGTGTCTTCTTTTGTGTTACATTTATACAAATGTATAGACTTAACATTCAAAAGATGACACCATACGGAGGCAAAGAGTAAAGGTGCAAGCATGTCTAGCAGAAAAACGACTCTAATTTGAACAGGGTGAAGGTTACTAGACTGGCAACGCCGTTTTTACGATTGCAACGTGTTATTTACATTATATCAGTGATTTGCTTTAGAATGTGCGGCTCCTTTAAGAAGTCTTGATCTCGTGAGTATGCGCAGTATAGATTTTTTCAAAATTAAGTTTCCCCAATCTTCTTAAAACTCTGGATTCTGACAGAGGGCCACGAGACTTCGACCAGCGCGCAAAAATGGAGGCTCCAGACCCTTCCAGAGCCGAGATATCGAAAGTCAGAATTTCGACCCGAAAAAAAAAGCGTAAGGGGTAACACTGTCGTTTTTTTTTTTTCGGGTCAAAATTTTGACTTTCAATATCTCGGACCTGGAAGGGTGTAGAGCCTCCATTTTTGCGCGCTGGTCGAAGTCTCGTGGCCCTCTGTCAGAATCCAGAGTTTCAAGAAGATCGGAGGGGGTCAAAATTTCGGCCAAAAAAAAAAAAACGACAGTGTTACCCAGGGGTGGGCAAACTACGGCCCGCGGGCCACATGCGGCCCATTAGGGTATTTAATCCGGCCCGTCGAGTATTTAAAATATTGTCATAGAGATTGCATTTGCATGGGGAGCGTTGTGCAGCGTGGTCTGTAGCGGGAGAGCGAGGGGGGAGCCGAGCGGTAAGCGGGCCGTGCTGACAGAGTGGGGAGAGAGAGAGACTGGGAGCTTGTGCACGCGCTGTCGAGAGAGAGAAAACGCTGGGCTGCAAGCTGTTTCAGTGGAAAGAGTGTTGCTGCATTTGTGACCTGAGAAGCTGAATCCAGTGGGAAGAGTACTGTTTTATATGTGATTTGTTTTTGAAATATTCTGAATTAATTGTGTTAGCGCAAGCAAGCGCTGTGGGGAGAGAAAGTAACTCAATAAAGTGCATGAGCCCCAGTATTCGCCGACCCTGTGTCTCCTTCATCACCCATTCACCGAACCAACATCCCTGTCACACATTCATTTTGCCTTTTTCCTGCAATACTTGAATAAACCAGATCATTCATTCAGAGCTGTTGTGGCTGTGCTGCGGTGTGTCACGTGACAAGCAATGACGCGTCACCATGGAAACCATACAGTGAATAAATAACGGTTGCATTGCAAAGCTCATGTAACCCCTCACACACCCGGGTCCAACTCAACCCGCTCCGAGCAGGCCTCGAACCCGGATCTCCGGCATGAGAGTCAGGCGCGCTAACAAGGAGGCTAAAGACTGCAGCCTCTAGCGTCTGTTGCTAGAGCGCCTATTGAGATCGGGAAGTGAGGTTTACTCGCACAGCAACTACAAGCTGGCCTCCGTTACACTCACACCCCTAAACCTCACTCTCATCCGGGTCACGGCACCAATGTAACCCCTAAAACACGGGTCCTATTTGCCCTGCTCCGAGCGGGGCTCGAACCCAGGTCTCTGGCATGAGAGTCAGGCACGCTAACAAGGACGCTACACACTGCGTCCTCTAACGTCTGTCGCTAGAGCGCCTATTGATATCGGGGAGTGAGGTTTACCCGCACAGCAACTACCTTGTCTCTTGGACTGCTTCCGGTTACCTTTATCGCCCGCATCGCTACGCTCCCGTCTCTGCCGTTTGTTCAATAAATGTTCTTATCTGCTTTTGATTTTTACATTTTATCATACTTAAAATAAATTGGTAAATTTTATTTTTATTTTATTTTTTTCACAAATGTATGACGTTTGTGTATTAAGTGCAATTTGATTACCATATGGAGTTTTAATAAAGTTGAATTAATGTAAACTTCTCTAATTTTTACTCTACTAAGTGTACACTTGCTGGTGTTTTGTTTCTAATTTACTGTTAGGCTCAATAAATAATACTAAGGATAAACAATATTTAAAAAGAATATAAATATATATAAAATTAAAATAAATATAAAATTAAATAAAAAAATAACCCCAAAATATAACAATGCTAAATGGGGATATCTATAGCATATAAATTAATAAACTATGTAAATTACGTGATCCAAGTAAATGGCTGGCCCTGTGTCAAATTTTAAAACCCAGTGTGGCCCTTGAGCCAAAAACTTTGCCCACCCCTGGTGTTACCCCTTGAGTTTTTTTTCGGGTCGAAATTTTGACTTTCGATATCTCGGCTCTTGAAGGGTCTAGAGCCTCCATTTTTGCACGCTGGTCGAAGTCTCGTGGCCCTCTGTCAGAATCCAGAGTTTCAAGAAGATCGGAGGGGATCAAAATTTCAGCCAAAAAAAAAAAAATTACAGTGTTACCCCTTATGTTTTTTTTTCGGGTCAAAATTTTGACCTTCGATATCTCGGCTCTGGAAGGGTCTAGAGCCTCCATTTTTGCACGCTGGTCGAAGTCTCGTGGCCCTCTGTCAGAATCCAGAGTTTCAAGAAGATCGGAGGGGGTCAAAATTTCGGCCAAAAAAAAAAATGACAGTGTTACCCCTTATGTTTTTTTTTCGGGTCAAAACTTTGACGTCTGATATCTCGGCTCTGGAAGGGTCTAGAGCCTCCATTTTTGCGCGCTGGTCGAAGTCTCGTGGCCCTCTGTCAGAATCCAGAGTTTCAAGAAGATCGGAGGGGGTCAAAATTTCGGCCAAAAACGACAGTGTTACCCCTTATGTTTTTTTTTTCGGGTCAAAACTTTGACCTTCGATATCTCGGCTCTGGAAGGGTCTAGAGCCTCCATTTTTGCGCGCTGGTCGAAGTCTCGTGGCCCTCTGTCAGAATCCAGAGTTTCAAGAAGATCGGAGGGGGTCAAAATTTCGGCCAAAAAAAAAAATGACAGTGTTACCCCTTATGTTTTTTTTTCAGGTCCAAATTTTGACCTTCGATATCTCGGCTCTGGAAGGGTCTAGAGCCTCCATTTTTGCGCGCTGGTCGAAGTCTCGTGGCCCTCTGTCAGAATCCAGAGTTTCAAGAAGATCGGAGGGGGTCAAAATTTCAGCCAAAAACGACAGTGTTACCCCTTATGTTTTTTTTTTCGGGTCAAAACTTTGACGTCCGATATCTCGGCTCTGGAAGGGTCTAGAGCCTCCATTTTTGCGCGCTGGTCGAAGTCTCGTGGCCCTCTGTCAGAATCCAGAGTTTCAAGAAGATCGGAGGGGGTCAAAATTTCGGCCAAAAACGACATTGTTACCCCTTATGTTTTTTTTTTTGGGTCAAAACTTTGACGTCTGATATCTCGGCTCTGGAAGGGTCTAGAGCCTCCATTTTTGCGCGCTGGTCGAAGTCTCGTGGCCCTCTGTCAGAATCCAGAGTTTCAAGAAGATCGGAGGGGGTCAAAATTTCGGCCAAAAACGACAGTGTTACCCCTTATGTTTTTTTTTCAGGTCAAAACTTTGACGTCCGATATCTCGGCTCTGGAAGGGTCTAGAGCCTCCATTTTTGCGCGCTGGTCGAAGTCTCGTGGCCCTCTGTCAGAATCCAGAGTTTCAAGAAGATCGGAGGGGGTCAACATTTCGGCCAAAAACGACAGTGTTACCCCTTATGTTTTTTTTTCGGGTCAAAACTTTGACGTCCGATATCTCGGCTCTGGACGGGTCTAGAGCCTCCATTTTTGCGCGCTGGTCGAAGTCTCGTGGCCCTCTGTCAGAATCCAGAGTTTCAAGAAGATTGGAGGGGGTCAAAATTTCGGCCAAAAACGACAGTGTTACCCCTTATGTTTTTTTTTCGGGTCAAAACTTTGACGTCCGATATCTCGGATCTGGAAGGGTCTAGAGCCTCCATTTTTGCGCGCTGGTCGAAGTCTCGTGGCCCTCTGTCAGAATCCAGAGTTTCAAGAAGATCGGAGGGGGTCAAAATTTCGGCCAAAAACGACAGTGTTACCCCTTATGTTTTTTTTTTCGGGTCAAAACTTTGACGTCCGATATCTCGGCTCTGGAAGGGTCTAGAGCCTCCATTTTTGCGCGGTGGTCGAAGTCTCGTGGCCCTCTGTCAGAATCCAGAGTTTCAAGAAGATCGGAGGGGGTCAAAATTTCGGCCAAAAACGACAGTGTTACCCCTTATGTTTTTTTTTCGGGTCAAAACTTTGACGTCCGATATCTCGGCTCTGGAAGGGTCTAGAGCCTCCATTTTTGCGCGCTGGTCGAAGTCTCGTGGCCCTCTGTCAGAATCCAGAGTTTCAAGAAGATCGGAGGGGGTCAAAATTTCGGCCAAAAACGACAGTGTAACCCCTTATGTTTTTTTTTCGGGTCAAAACTTTGACGTCCGATATCTCGGCTCTGGAAGGGTCTAGAGCCTCCATTTTTGCGCGCTGGTCGAAGTCTCGTGGCCCTCTGTCAGAATCCAGAGTTTCAAAAAGATCGGAGGGGGTCAAAATTTCGGCCAAAAACGACAGTGTTACCCCTTATGTTTTTTTTTTCGGGTCAAAACTTTGACGTCCGATATCTCGGCTCTGGAAGGGTCTAGAGCCTCCATTTTTGCGCGCTGGTCGAAGTCTCGTGGCCCTCTGTCAGAATCCAGAGTTTCAAGAAGATCGGAGGGGGTCAAAATTTCAGCCAAAAACGACAGTGTTACCCCTTATGTTTTTTTTTCGGGTCAAAACTTTGACGTCCGATATCTCGGCTCTGGAAGGGTCTAGAGCCTCCATTTTTGCGCGCTGGTCGAAGTCTCGTGGCCCTCTGTCAGAATCCAGAGTTTCAAGAAGAGCGGAGGGGGTCAAAATTTCGGCCAAAAACGACAGTGTTACCCCTTATGTTTTTTTTTCGGGTCAAAACTTTGACATCCGATATCTCGGCTCTGGAAGGGTCTAGAGCCTCCATTTTTGCGCGCTGGTCGAAGTCTCGTGGCCCTCTGTCAGAATCCAGAGTTTCAAGAAGATCGGAGGGGGTCAAAATTTTGGCCAAAAACGACAGTGTTACCCCTTATGTTTTTTTTTCGGGTCAAAACTTTGACATCCGATATCTCGGCTCTGGAAGGGTCTAGAGCCTCCATTTTTGCGCGCTGGTCGAAGTCTCGTGGCCCTCTGTCAGAATCCAGAGTTTCAAGAAGATCGGAGGGGGTCAAAATTTCGGCCAAAAACGACAGTGTTACCCCTTATGTTTTTTTTTTCGCGTCAAAACTTTGACATCCGATATCTCGGCTCTGGAAGGGTCTAGAGCCTCCATTTTTGCGCGCTGGTCGAAGTCTCGTGGCCCTCTGTAAGAATCCAGAGTTTCAAGAAGATCGGAGGGGGTCAAAATTTCGGCCAAAAACGACAGTGTTACCCCTTATGTTTTTTTTTCGGGTCAAAACTTTGACGTCCGATATCTCGGCTCTGGAAGGGTCTAGAGCCTCCATTTTTGCGCGCTGGTCGAAGTCTCGTGGCCCTCTGTCAGAATCCAGAGTTTCAAGAAGAGCGGAGGGGTTCAAAATTTCGGCCAAAAACGACAGTGTTACCCCTTATGTTTTTTTTTCGGGTCAAAACTTTGACATCCGATATCTCGGCTCTGGAAGGGTCTAGAGCCTCCATTTTTGCGCGCTGGTCGAAGTCTCGTGGCCCTCTGTCAGAATCCAGAGTTTCAAGAAGATCGGAGGGGGTCAAAATTTTGGCCAAAAACGACAGTGTTACCCCTTATGTTTTTTTTTCGGGTCAAAACTTTGACATCCGATATCTCGGCTCTGGAAGGGTCTAGAGCCTCCATTTTTGCGCGCTGGTCGAAGTCTCGTGGCCCTCTGTCAGAATCCAGAGTTTCAAGAAGATCGGAGGGGGTCAAAATTTCGGCCAAAAACGACAGTGTTACCCCTTATGTTTTTTTTTTCGCGTCAAAACTTTGACATCCGATATCTCGGCTCTGGAAGGGTCTAGAGCCTCCATTTTTGCGCGCTGGTCGAAGTCTCGTGGCCCTCTGTCAAAATCCAGAGTTTCAAGAAGATCGGAGGGGGTCAAAATTTCGGCCAAAAACGACAGTGTTACCCCTTATGTTTTTTTTTTCGCGTCAAAACTTTGACATCCGATATCTCGGCTCTGGAAGGGTCTAGAGCCTCCATTTTTGCGCGCTGGTCGAAGTCTCGTGGCCCTCTGTAAGAATCCAGAGTTTCAAGAAGATCGGAGGGGGTCAAAATTTCGGCCAAAAACGACAGTGTTACCCCTTATGTTTTTTTTTCGGGTCAAAACTTTGACATCCGATATCTCGGCTCTGGAAGGGTCTAGAGCCTCCATTTTTGCGCGCTGGTCGAAGTCTCGTGGCCCTCTGTCAGAATCCAGAGTTTCAAGAAGATCGGAGGGGGTCAAAATTTCGGCCAAAAACGACAGTGTTACCCCTTATGTTTTTTTTTCGGGTCAAAACTTTGACATCCGATATCTCGGCTCTGGAAGGGTCTAGAGCCTCCATTTTTGCGCGCTGGTCGAAGTCTCGTGGCCCTCTGTCAGAATCCAGAGTTTCAAGAAGATCGGAGGGGGTCAAAATTTCGGCCAAAAACGACAGTGTTACCCCTTATGTTTTTTTTTCGGGTCAAAACTTTGACGTCCGATATCTCGGCTCTGCAAGGGTCTAGAGCCTCCATTTTTGCGCGCTGGTCGAAGTCTCGTGGCCCTCTGTCAGAATCCAGAGTTTCAAGAAGATCGGAGGGGGTCAAAATTTCGGCCAAAAACGACAGTGTTACCCCTTATGTTTTTTTTTCGGGTCAAAACTTTGACGTCCGATATCTCGGCTCTGGAAGGGTCTAGAGCCTCCATTTTTGCGCGCTGGTCGAAGTCTCATGGCCCTCTGTCAGAATACAGAGTTTCAAGAAGATTGGAGGGGGTCAAAATTTCGGCCAAAAACGACAGTGTTACCCCTTATGTTTTTTTTTTTTTCGGGTCAAAACTTTGACGTCCGATATCTCGGCTCTGGAAGGGTCTAGAGCCTCCATTTTTGCGCGCTGGTCGAAGTCTCATGGCCCTCTGTCAGAATCCAGAGTTTCAAGAAGATTGGAGGGGGTCAAAATTTCGGCCAAAAACGACAGTGTTACCCCTTATGTTTTTTTTTTTTCGGGTCAAAACTTTGACGTCCGATATCTCGGCTCTGGAAGGGTCTAGAGCCTCCATTTTTGCGCGCTGGTCGAAGTCTCGTGGCCCTCTGTAAGAATCCAGAGTTTCAAGAAGATCGGAGGGGGTCAAAATTTCGGCCAAAAACGACAGTGTTACCCCTTATGTTTTTTTTTCGGGTCAAAACTTTGACATCCGATATCTCGGCTCTGGAAGGGTCTAGAGCCTCCATTTTTGCGCGCTGGTCGAAGTCTCGTGGCCCTCTGTCAGAATCCAGAGTTTCAAGAAGATTGGAGGGGGTCAAAATTTCGGCCAAAAACGACAGTGTTACCCCTTATGTTTTTTTTTCGGGTCAAAACTTTGACGTCCGATATCTCGGCTCTGGAAGGGTCTAGAGCCTCCATTTTTGCGCGCTGGTCGAAGTCTCGTGGCCCTCTGTCAGAATCCAGACTTTCAAGAAGATCGGAGGGGGTCAAAATTTTGGCCAAAAACGACAGTGTTACCCCTTATGTTTTTTTTTCGGGTCAAAACTTTGACGTCCGATATCTCGGCTCTGGAAGGGTCTAGAGCCTCCATTTTTGCGCGCTGGTCGAAGTCTCGTGGCCCTCTGTAAGAATCCAGAGTTTCAAGAAGATCGGAGGGGGTCAAAATTTCGGCCAAAAACGACAGTGTTACCCCTTATGTTTTTTTTTCGGGTCAAAACTTTGACATCCGATATCTCGGCTCTGGAAGGGTCTAGAGCCTCCATTTTTGCGCGCTGGTCGAAGTCTCGTGGCCCTCTCTCAGAATCCAGAGTTTCAAGAAGATCGGAGGGGGTCAAAATTTTGGCCAAAAACGACAGTGTTACCCCTTATGTTTTTTTTTCGGGTCAAAACTTTGACGTCCGATATCTCGGCTCTGGAAGGGTCTAGAGCCTCCATTTTTGCGCGCTGGTCGAAGTCTCGTGGCCCTCTGTAAGAATCCAGAGTTTCAAGAAGATCGGAGGGGGTCAAAATTTCGGCCAAAAACGACAGTGTTACCCCTTATGTTTTTTTTTTCGGGTCAAAACTTTGACATCCGATATCTCGGCTCTGGAAGGGTCTAGAGCCTCCATTTTTGCGCGCTGGTCGAAGTCTCGTGGCCCTCTGTCAGAATCCAGAGTTTCAAGAAGATCGGAGGGGGTCAAAATTTTGGCCAAAAACGACAGTGTTACCCCTTATGTTTTTTTTTTCGGGTCAAAACTTTGACGTCCGATATCTCGGCTCTGGAAGGGTCTAGAGCCTCCATTTTTGCGCGCTGGTCGAAGTCTCGTGGCCCTCTGTAAGAATCCAGAGTTTCAAGAAGATCGGAGGGGGTCAAAATTTTGGCCAAAAACGACAGTGTTACCCCTTATGTTTTTTTTCCGGGTCAAAACTTTGACGTCCGATATCTCGGCTCTGGAAGGGTCTAGAGCCTCCATTTTTGCGCGCTGGTCGAAGTCTCGTGGCCCTCTGTAAGAATCCAGAGTTTCAAGAAGATCGGAGGGGGTCAAAATTTCGGCCAAAAACGACAGTGTTACCCCTTATGTTTTTTTTTTCGGGTCAAAACTTTGACATCCGATATCTCGGCTCTGGAAGGGTCTAGAGCCTCCATTTTTGCGCGCTGGTCGAAGTCTCGTGGCCCTCTGTCAGAATCCAGAGTTTCAAGAAGATCGGAGGGGGTCAAAATTTTGGCCAAAAACGACAGTGTTACCCCTTATGTTTTTTTTTCGGGTCAAAACTTTGACGTCCGATATCTCGGCTCTGGAAGGGTCTAGAGCCTCCATTTTTGCGCGCTGGTCGAAGTCTCTTGGCCCTCTGTAAGAATCCAGAGTTTCAAGAAGATCGGAGGGGGTCAAAATTTTGGCCAAAAACGACAGTGTTACCCCTTATGTTTTTTTGTCGGGTCAAAACTTTGACATCCGATATCTCGGCTCTGGAAGGGTCTAGAGCCTCCATTTTTGCGCGCTGGTCGAAGTCTCGTGGCCCTCTGTCAGAATCCAGAGTTTCAAGAAGATCGGAGGGGGTCAAAATTTCGGCCAAAAACGACAGTGTTACCCCTTATGTTTTTTTTTCGGGTCAAAACTTTGACGTCCGATATCTCGGCTCCGGAAGGGTCTAGAGCCTCCATTTTTGCGCGCTGGTCGAAGTCTCGTGGCCCTCTGTCAGAATCCAGAGTTTCAAGAAGATCGGAGGGGGTCGAAATTTCGGCCAAAAACGACAGTGTTACCCCTTATGTTTTTTTTTCGGGTCAAAACTTTGACATCCGATATCTCGGCTCTGGAAGGGTCTAGAGCCTCCATTTTTGCGCGCTGGTCGAAGTCTCGTGGCCCTCTGTAAGAATCCAGAGTTTCAAGAAGATCGGAGGGGGTCAAAATTTCGGCCAAAAACGACAGTGTTACCCCTTATGTTTTTTTTTCGGGTCAAAACTTTGACGTCCGATATCTCGGCTCTGGAAGGGTCTAGAGCCTCCATTTTTGCGCGCTGGTCGAAGTCTCGTGGCCCTCTGTCAGAATCCAGAGTTTCAAGAAGATCGGAGGGGGTCAAAATTTTGGCCAAAAACGACAGTGTTACCCCTTATGTTTTTTTTTTTCGGGTCAAAACTTTGACATCCGATATCTCGGCTCTGGAAGGGTCTAGAGCCTCCATTTTTGCATGCTGGTCGAAGTCTGGTGGCCCTCTGTCAGAATCCAGAGTTTCAAGAAGATCGGAGGGGGTCAAAATTTCGGCCAAAAACGACAGTGTTACCCCTTATGTTTTTTTTTCAGGTCCAAATTTTGACCTTCGATATCTCGGCTCTGCAAGGGTCTAGAGCCTCCATTTTTGCGCGCTGGTCGAAGTCTCGTGGCCCTCTGTCAGAATCCAGAGTTTCAAGAAGATCGGAGGGGGTCAAAATTTCGGCCAAAAACGACAGTGTTACCCCTTATGTTTTTTTTTCGGGTCAAAACTTTGACATCCGATATCTCGGCTCTGGAAGGGTCTAGAGCCTCCATTTTTGCGCGCTGGTCGACGTCTCGTGGCCCTCTGTCAGAATCCAGAGTTTCAAGAAGATTGGAGGGGGTCAAAATTTCGGCCAAAAACGACAGTGTTACCCCTTATGTTTTTTTTTCGGGTCAAAACTTTGACGTCCGATATCTCGGCTCTGGAAGGGTCTAGAGCCTCCATTTTTGCTCGCTGGTCGAAGTCTCGTGGCCCTCTGTCAGAATCCAGAGTTTCAAGAAGATCGGAGGGGGTCAAAATTTTGGCCAAAAACGACAGTGTTACCCCTTATGTTTTTTTTTCGGGTCAAAACTTTGACGTCCGATATCTCGGCTCTGGAAGGGTCTAGAGCCTCCATTTTTGCGCGCTGGTCGAAGTCTCTTGGCCCTCTGTAAGAATCCAGAGTTTCAAGAAGATCGGAGGGGGTCAAAATTTTGGCCAAAAACGACAGTGTTACCCCTTATGTTTTTTTGTCGGGTCAAAACTTTGACATCCGATATCTCGGCTCTGGAAGGGTCTAGAGCCTCCATTTTTGCGCGCTGGTCGAAGTCTCGTGGCCCTCTGTCAGAATCCAGAGTTTCAAGAAGATCGGAGGGGGTCAAAATTTCGGCCAAAAACGACAGTGTTACCCCTTATGTTTTTTTTTTCGGGTCAAAACTTTGACATCCGATATCTCGGCTCTGGAAGGGTCTAGAGCCTCCATTTTTGCGCGCTGGTCGAAGTCTCGTGGCCCTCTGTCAGAATCCAGAGTTTCAAGAAGATCGGAGGGGGTCAAAATTTCGGCCAAAAACGACAGTGTTACCCCTTATGTTTTTTTTTCGGGTCAAAACTTTGACGTCCGATATCTCGGCTCCGGAAGGGTCTAGAGCCTCCATTTTTGCGCGCTGGTCGAAGTCTCGTGGCCCTCTGTCAGAATCCAGAGTTTCAAGAAGATCGGAGGGGGTCGAAATTTCGGCCAAAAACGACAGTGTTACCCCTTATGTTTTTTTTTCGGGTCAAAACTTTGACATCCGATATCTCGGCTCTGGAAGGGTCTAGAGCCTCCATTTTTGCGCGCTGGTCGACGTCTCGTGGCCCTCTGTCAGAATCCAGAGTTTCAAGAAGATTGGAGGGGGTCAAAATTTCGGCCAAAAACGACAGTGTTACCCCTTATGTTTTTTTTTCGGGTCAAAACTTTGACGTCCGATATCTCGGCTCTGGAAGGGTCTAGAGCCTCCATTTTTGCTCGCTGGTCGAAGTCTCGTGGCCCTCTGTCAGAATCCAGAGTTTCAAGAAGATCGGAGGGGGTCAAAATTTTGGCCAAAAACGACAGTGTTACCCCTTATGTTTTTTTTTCGGGTCAAAACTTTGACGTCCGATATCTCGGCTCTGGAAGGGTCTAGAGCCTCCATTTTTGCGCGCTGGTCGAAGTCTCGTGGCCCTCTGTCAGAATCCAGAGTTTCAAGAAGATCGGAGGGGGTCAAAATTTCGGCCAAAAACGACAGTGTTACCCCTTATGTTTTTTTTTCGGGTCAAAACTTTGACATCCGATATCTCAGCTCTGGAAGGGTCTAGAGCCTCCATTTTTGCGCGCTGGTCGACGTCTCGTGGCCCTCTGTCAGAATCCAGAGTTTCAAGAAGATTGGAGGGGGTCAAAATTTCGGCCAAAAACGACAGTGTTACCCCTTATGTTTTTTTGTCGGGTCAAAACTTTGACATCCGATATCTCGGCTCTGGAAGGGTCTAGAGCCTCCATTTTTGCGCGCTGGTCGAAGTCTCGTGGCCCTCTGTCAGAATCCAGAGTTTCAAGAAGATCGGAGGGGGTCAAAATTTCGGCCAAAAACGACAGTGTTACCCCTTATGTTTTTTTTTTCGGGTCAAAACTTTGACATCCGATATCTCGGCTCTGGAAGGGTCTAGAGCCTCCATTTTTGCGCGCTGGTCGAAGTCTCGTGGCCCTCTGTCAGAATCCAGAGTTTCAAGAAGATCGGAGGGGGTCAAAATTTCGGCCAAAAACGACAGTGTTACCCCTTATGTTTTTTTTTCGGGTCAAAACTTTGACGTCCGATATCTCGGCTCCGGAAGGGTCTAGAGCCTCCATTTTTGCGCGCTGGTCGAAGTCTCGTGGCCCTCTGTCAGAATCCAGAGTTTCAAGAAGATCGGAGGGGGTCGAAATTTCGGCCAAAAATGACAGTGTTACCCCTTATGTTTTTTTTTTCGGGTCAAAACTTTGACATCCGATATCTCGGCTCTGGAAGGGTCTAGAGCCTCCATTTTTGCGCGCTGGTCGAAGTCTCGTGGCCCTCTGTAAGAATCCAGAGTTTCAAGAAGATCGGAGGGGGTCAAAATTTCGGCCAAAAACGACAGTGTTACCCCTTATGTTTTTTTTTCGGGTCAAAACTTTGACGTCCGATATTTCGGCTCTGGAAGGGTCTAGAGCCTCCATTTTTGCGCGCTGGTCGAAGTCTCGTGGCCCTCTGTCAGAATCCAGAGTTTCAAGAAGATCGGAGGGGGTCGAAATTTTGGCCAAAAACGACAGTGTTACCCCTTATGTTTTTTTTTTTCGGGTCAAAACTTTGACATCCGATATCTCGGCTCTGGAAGGGTCTAGAGCCTCCATTTTTGCGCGCTGGTCGAAGTCTCGTGGCCCTCTGTCAGAATCCAGAGTTTCAAGAAGATCGGAGGGGGTCAAAATTTCGGCCAAAAACGACAGTGTTACCCCTTATGTTTTTTTTCGGGTCAAAACTTTGACATCCGATATCTCGGCTCTGGAAGGGTCTAGAGCCTCCATTTTTGCGCGCTGGTCGAAGTCTCGTGGCCCTCTGTCAGAATCCAGAGTTTCAAGAAGATCGGAGGGGGTCAAAATTTTGGCCAAAAACGACAGTGTTACCCCTTATGTTTTTTTTCGGGTCAAAACTTTGACGTCCGATATATCGGCTCTGGAAGGGTCTAGAGCCTCCATTTTTGCGCGCTGGTCGAAGTCTCGTGGCCCTCTGTCAGAATCCAGAGTTTCAAGAAGATCGGAGGGGGTCAAAATTTTGGCCAAAAACGACAGTGTTACCCCTTATGTTTTTTTTTCGGGTCAAAACTTTGACGTCTGATATCTCGGCTCTGGAAGGGTCTAGAGCCTCAATTTTTGCGCGCTGGTCGAAGTCTCGTGGCCCTCTGTAAGAATCCAGAGTTTCAAGAAGATCGGAGGGGGTCAAAATTTCGGCCAAAAACGACAGTGTTACCCCTTATGTTTTTTTTTCGGGTCAAAACTTTGACATCCGATATCTCGGCTCTGGAAGGGTCTAGAGCCTCCATTTTTGCGCGCTGGTCGAAGTCTCGTGGCCCTCTGTCAGAATCCAGAGTTTCAAGAAGATCTGAGGGGGTCAAAATTTTGGCCAAAAACGACAGTGTTACCCCTTATGTTTTTTTTTCGGGTCAAAACTTTGACGTCCGATATCTCGGCTCTGGAAGGGTCTAGAGCCTCCATTTTTGCGCGCTGGTCGAAGTCTCGTGGCCCTCTGTCAGAATCCAGAGTTTCAAGAAGATCTGAGGGGGTCAAAATTTTGGCCAAAAACGACAGTGTTACCCCTTATGTTTTTTTTTCGGGTCAAAACTTTGACGTCCGATATCTCGGCTCTGGAAGGGTCTAGAGCCTCCATTTTTGCGCGCTGGTCGAAGTCTCGTGGCCCTCTGTAAGAATCCAGAGTTTCAAGAAGATCGGAGGGGGTCAAAATTTCGGCCAAAAACGACAGTGTTACCCCTTATGTTTTTTTTTCGGGTCAAAACTTTGACATCCGATATCTCGGCTCTGGAAGGGTCTAGAGCCTCCATTTTTGTGCGCTGGTCGACGTCTCGTGGCCCTCTGTCAGAATCCAGAGTTTCAAGAAGATCGGAGGGGGTCAAAATTTTGGCCAAAAACGACAGTGTTACCCCTTATGTTTTTTTTTTCGGGTCAAAACTTTGACGTCCGATATCTCGGCTCTGGAAGGGTCTAGAGCCTCCATTTTTGCGCGCTGGTCGAAGTCTCGTGGCCCTCTGTCAGAATCCAGAGTTTCAAGAAGATCGGAGGGGGTCAAAATTTTGGCCAAAAACGACAGTGTTACCCCTTATGTTTTTTTTTCGGGTCAAAACTTTGACGTCTGATATCTCGGCTCTGGAAGGGTCTAGAGCCTCCATTTTTGCGCGCTGGTCGAAGTCTCGTGGCCCTCTGTAAGAATCCAGAGTTTCAAGAAGATCGGAGGGGGTCAAAATTTCGGCCAAAAACGACAGTGTTACCCCTTATGTTTTTTTTTCGGGTCAAAACTTTGACATCCGATATCTCGGCTCTGGAAGGGTCTAGAGCCTCCATTTTTGCGCGCTGGTCGAAGTCTCGTGGCCCTCTGTCAGAATCCAGAGTTTCAAGAAGATCTGAGGGGGTCAAAATTTTGGCCAAAAACGACAGTGTTACCCCTTATGTTTTTTTTTTCGGGTCAAAACTTTGACGTCCGATATCTCGGCTCTGGAAGGGTCTAGAGCCTCCATTTTTGCGCGCTGGTCGAAGTCTCGTGGCCCTCTGTAAGAATCCAGAGTTTCAAGAAGATCGGAGGGGGTCAAAATTTCGGCCAAAAACGACAGTGTTACCCCTTATGTTTTTTTTTCGGGTCAAAACTTTGACATCCGATATCTCGGCTCTGGAAGGGTCTAGAGCCTCAATTTTTGCGCGCTGGTCGAAGTCTCGTGGCCCTCTGTCAGAATCCAGAGTTTCAAGAAGATCGGAGGGGGTCAAAATTTTGGCCAAAAACGACAGTGTTACCCCTTATGTTTTTTTTTCGGCTCAAAACTTTGACATCCGATATCTCGGCTCTGGAAGGGTCTAGAGCCTCCATTTTTGCGCGCTGGTCGAAGTCTCGTGGCCCTCTGTCAGAATCCAGAGTTTCAAGAAGATCGGAGGGGGTCAAAATTTCGGCCAAAAACGACAGTGTTACCCCTTATGTTTTTTTTTCAGGTCCAAATTTTGACCTTCGATATCTCGGCTCTGCAAGGGTCTAGAGCCTCCATTTTTGCGCGCTGGTCGAAGTCTCGTGGCCCTCTGTCAGAATCCAGAGTTTCAAGAAGATCGGAGGGGGTCAAAATTTCGGCCAAAAACGACAGTGTTACCCCTTATGTTTTTTTTTCGGGTCAAAACTTTGACGTCCGATATCTCGGCTCTGGAAGGGTCTAGAGCCTCCATTTTTGCGCGCTGGTCGAAGTCTCGTGGCCCTCTGTAAGAATCCAGAGTTTCAAGAAGATCGGAGGGGGTCAAAATTTTGGCCAAAAACGACAGTGTTACCCCTTATGTTTTTTTTTCGGGTCAAAACTTTGACATCCGATATCTCGGCTCTGGAAGGGTCTAGAGCCTCCATTTTTGCGCGCTGGTCGAAGTCTCGTGGCCCTCTGTCAGAATCCAGAGTTTCAAGAAGATCGGAGGGGGTCAAAATTTTGGCCAAAAACGACATTGTTACCCCTTATGTTTTTTTTTTCGGGTCAAAACTTTGACGTCCGATATCTCGGCTCTGGAAGGGTCTAGAGCCTCCATTTTTGCGCGCTGGTCGAAGTCTCGTGGCCCTCTGTAAGAATCCAGAGTTTCAAGAAGATCGGAGGGGGTCAAAATTTCGGACAAAAACGACAGTGTTACCCCTTATGTTTTTTTTTCGGGTCAAAACTTTGACATCCGATATCTCGGCTCTGGAAGGGTCTAGAGCCTCCATTTTTGCGCGCTGGTCGAAGTCTCGTGGCCCTCTGTCAGAATCCAGAGTTTCAAGAAGATCGGAGGGGGTCAAAATTTCGGCCAAAAACGACAGTGTTACCCCTTATGTTTTTTTTTCGGGTCAAAACTTTGACATCCGATATCTCGGCTCTGGAAGGGTCTAGAGCCTCCATTTTTGCGCGCTGGTCGAAGTCTCGTGGCCCTCTGTCAGAATCCAGAGTTTCAAGAAGATCGGAGGGGGTCAAAATTTCGGCCAAAAACGACAGTGTTACCCCTTATGTTTTTTTTTTCGGGTCAAAACTTTGACATCCGATATCTCGGCTCTGGAAGGGTCTAGAGCCTCCATTTTTGCGCACTGGTCGAAGTCTCGTGGCCCTCTGTCAGAATCCAGAGTTTCAAGAAGATCGGAGGGGGTCAAAATTTCGGCCAAAAACGACAGTGTTACCCCTTATGTTTTTTTTTCGGGTCAAAACTTTGACGTCCGATATCTCGGCTCTGGAAGGGTCTAGAGCCTCCATTTTTGCGCGCTGGTCGAAGTCTCGTGGCCCTCTGTCAGAATCCAGAGTTTCAAGAAGATCGGAGGGGGTCAAAATTTCGGCCAAAAACGACAGTGTTACCCCTTATGTTTTTTTTTCGGGTCAAAACTTTGACATCCGATATCTTGGCTCTGGAAGGGTCTAGAGCCTCCATTTTTGCGCGCTGGTCGAAGTCTCGTGGCCCTCTGTCAGAATCCAGAGTTTCAAGAAGATCGGAGGGGGTCAAAATTTCGGCCAAAAACGACAGTGTTACCCCTTATGTTTTTTTTTCGGGTCAAAACTTTGACATCCGATATCTCGGCTCTGGAAGGGTCTGGAGCCTCCATTTTTGCGCACTGGTCGAAGTCTCGTGGCCCTCTGTCAGAATCCAGAGTTTCAAGAAGATCGGAGGGGGTCAAAATTTCGGCCAAAAACGACAGTGTTACCCCTTATGTTTTTTTTTCGGGTCAAAACTTTGACGTCCGATATCTCGGCTCTGGAAGGGTCTAGAGCCTCCATTTTTGCGCGCTGGTCGAAGTCTCGTGGCCCTCTGTAAGAATCCAGAGTTTCAAGAAGATCGGAGGGGGTCAAACTTTCGGCCAAAAACGACAGTGTTACCCCTTATGTTTTTTTTTCGGGTCAAAACTTTGACATCCGATATCTCGGCTCTGGAAGGGTCTAGAGCCTCCATTTTTGCGCGCTGGTCGAAGTCTCGTGGCCCTCTGTCAGAATCCAGAGTTTCAAGAAGATCGGAGGGGGTCAAAATTTTGGCCAAAAACGACAGTGTTACCCCTTATGTTTTTTTTTCGGGTCAAAACTTTGACGTCCGATATCTCGGCTCTGGAAGGGTCTAGAGCCTCAATTTTTGCGCGCTGGTCGAAGTCTCGTGGCCCTCTGTAAGAATCCAGAGTTTCAAGAAGATCGGAGGGGGTCAAAATTTCGGCCAAAAACGACAGTGTTACCCCTTATGTTTTTTTTTCGGGTCAAAACTTTGACATCCGATATCTCGGCTCTGGAAGGGTCTAGAGCCTCCATTTTTGCGCGCTGGTCGAAGTCTCGTGGCCCTCTGTCAGAATCCAGAGTTTCAAGAAGATCGGAGGGGGTCAAAATTTTGGCCAAAAACGACAGTGTTACCCCTTATGTTTTTTTTTCGGGTCAAAACTTTGACGTCCGATATCTCGGCTCTGGAAGGGTCTAGAGCCTCCATTTTTGCGCACTGGTCGAAGTCTCGTGGCCCTCTGTAAGAATCCAGAGTTTCAAGAAGATCGGAGGGGGTCAAAATTTCGGCCAAAAACGACAGTGTTACCCCTTATGTTTTTTTTTCGGGTCAAAACTTTGACATCCGATATCTCGGCTCTGGAAGGGTCTAGAGCCTCCATTTTTGCGCGCTGGTCGAAGTCTCGTGGCCCTCTGTCAGAATCCAGAGTTTCAAGAAGATCGGAGGGGGTCAAAATTTTGGCCAAAAACGACAGTGTTACCCCTTATGTTTTTTTTTCGGGTCAAAACTTTGACGTCCGATATCTCGGCTCTGGAAGGGTCTAGAGCCTCCATTTTTGCGCGCTGGTCGAAGTCTCGTGGCCCTCTGTCAGAATCCAGAGTTTCAAGAAGATCGGAGGGGGTCAAAATTTTGGCCAAAAACGACAGTGTTACCCCTTATGTTTTTTTTTCGGGTCAAAACTTTGACGTCTGATATCTCGGCTCTGGAAGGGTCTAGAGCCTCCATTTTTGCGCGCTGGTCGAAGTCTCGTGGCCCTCTGTAAGAATCCAGAGTTTCAAGAAGATCGGAGGGGGTCAAAATTTCGGCCAAAAACGACAGTGTTACCCCTTATGTTTTTTTTTCGGGTCAAAACTTTGACATCCGATATCTCGGCTCTGGAAGGGTCTAGAGCCTCCATTTTTGCGCGCTGGTCGAAGTCTCGTGGCCCTCTGTCAGAATCCAGAGTTTCAAGAAGATCTGAGGGGGTCAAAATTTTGGCCAAAAACGACAGTGTTACCCCTTATGTTTTTTTTTCGGGTCAAAACTTTGACGTCCGATATCTCGGCTCTGGAAGGGTCTAGAGCCTCCATTTTTGCGCGCTGGTCGAAGTCTCGTGGCCCTCTGTAAGAATCCAGAGTTTCAAGAAGATCGGAGGGGGTCAAAATTTCGGCCAAAAACGACAGTGTTACCCCTTATGTTTTTTTTTCGGGTCAAAACTTTGACATCCGATATCTCGGCTCTGGAAGGGTCTAGAGCCTCAATTTTTGCGCGCTGGTCGAAGTCTCGTGGCCCTCTGTCAGAATCCAGAGTTTCAAGAAGATCGGAGGGGGTCAAAATTTTGGCCAAAAACGACAGTGTTACCCCTTATGTTTTTTTTTCGGGTCAAAACTTTGACGTCCGATATCTCGGCTCTGGAAGGGTCTAGAGCCTCCATTTTTGCGCGCTGGTCGAAGTCTCGTGGCCCTCTGTAAGAATCCAGAGTTTCAAGAAGATCGGAGGGGGTCAAAATTTTGGCCAAAAACGACAGTGTTACCCCTTATGTTTTTTTTTCGGGTCAAAACTTTGACATCCGATATCTCGGCTCTTGAAGGGTCTAGAGCCTCCATTTTTGCGCGCTGGTCGAAGTCTCGTGGCCCTCTGTCAGAATCCAGAGTTTCAAGAAGATCGGAGGGGGTCAAAATTTCGGCCAAAAACGACAGTGTTACCCCTTATGTTTTTTTTTTCGGGTCAAAACTTTGACATCCGATATCTCGGCTCTGGAAGGGTCTAGAGCCTCCATTTTTGCGCGCTGGTCGAAGTCTCGTGGCCCTCTGTCAGAATCCAGAGTTTCAAGAAGATCTGAGGGGGTCAAAATTTTGGCCAAAAACGACAGTGTTACCCCTTATGTTTTTTTTTCGGGTCAAAACTTTGACGTCCGATATCTCGGCTCTGGAAGGGTCTAGAGCCTCCATTTTTGCGCGCTGGTCGAAGTCTCGTGGCCCTCTGTAAGAATCCAGAGTTTCAAGAAGATCGGAGGGGGTCAAAATTTCGGCCAAAAACGACAGTGTTACCCCTTATGTTTTTTTTTCGGGTCAAAACTTTGACATCCGATATCTCGGCTCTGGAAGGGTCTAGAGCCTCAATTTTTGCGCGCTGGTCGAAGTCTCGTGGCCCTCTGTCAGAATCCAGAGTTTCAAGAAGATCGGAGGGGGTCAAAATTTTGGCCAAAAACGACAGTGTTACCCCTTATGTTTTTTTTTCGGGTCAAAACTTTGACGTCTGATATCTCGGCTCTGGAAGGGTCTAGAGCCTCCATTTTTGCGCGCTGGTCGAAGTCTCGTGGCCCTCTGTAAGAATCCAGAGTTTCAAGAAGATCGGAGGGGGTCAAAATTTCGGCCAAAAACGACAGTGTTACCCCTTATGTTTTTTTTTCGGGTCAAAACTTTGACATCCGATATCTCGGCTCTGGAAGGGTCTAGAGCCTCCATTTTTGCGCGCTGGTCGAAGTCTCGTGGCCCTCTGTCAGAATCCAGAGTTTCAAGAAGATCTGAGGGGGTCAAAATTTTGGCCAAAAACGACAGTGTTACCCCTTATGTTTTTTTTTCGGGTCAAAACTTTGACGTCCGATATCTCGGCTCTGGAAGGGTCTAGAGCCTCCATTTTTGCGCGCTGGTCGAAGTCTCGTGGCCCTCTGTAAGAATCCAGAGTTTCAAGAAGATCGGAGGGGGTCAAAATTTCGGCCAAAAACGACAGTGTTACCCCTTATGTTTTTTTTTCGGGTCAAAACTTTGACATCCGATATCTCGGCTCTGGAAGGGTCTAGAGCCTCAATTTTTGCGCGCTGGTCGAAGTCTCGTGGCCCTCTGTCAGAATCCAGAGTTTCAAGAAGATCGGAGGGGGTCAAAATTTTGGCCAAAAACGACAGTGTTACCCCTTATGTTTTTTTTTCGGGTCAAAACTTTGACGTCCGATATCTCGGCTCTGGAAGGGTCTAGAGCCTCCATTTTTGCGCGCTGGTCGAAGTCTCGTGGCCCTCTGTAAGAATCCAGAGTTTCAAGAAGATCGGAGGGGGTCAAAATTTTGGCCAAAAACGACAGTGTTACCCCTTATGTTTTTTTTTCGGGTCAAAACTTTGACATCCGATATCTCGGCTCTTGAAGGGTCTAGAGCCTCCATTTTTGCGCGCTGGTCGAAGTCTCGTGGCCCTCTGTCAGAATCCAGAGTTTCAAGAAGATCGGAGGGGGTCAAAATTTCGGCCAAAAACGACAGTGTTACCCCTTATGTTTTTTTTTCAGGTACAAATTTTGACCTTCGATATCTCGGCTCTGCAAGGGTCTAGAGCCTCCATTTTTGCGCGCTGGTCGAAGTCTCGTGGCCCTCTGTCAGAATCCAGAGTTTCAAGAAGATCGGAGGGGGTCAAAATTTCGGCCAAAAACGACAGTGTTACCCCTTATGTTTTTTTTTCGGGTCAAAACTTTGACATCCGATATCTCGGCTCTGGAAGGGTCTAGAGCCTCCATTTTTGCGCGCTGGTCGAAGTCTCGTGGCCCTCTGTCAGAATCCAGAGTTTCAAGAAGATCGGAGGGGGTCAAAATTTCGGCCAAAAACGACAGTGTTACCCCTTATGTTTTTTTTTCGGGTCAAAACTTTGACATCCGATATCTCGGCTCTGGAAGGGTCTAGAGCCTCCATTTTTGCGCGCTGGTCGAAGTCTCGTGGCCCTCTGTCAGAATCCAGAGTTTCAAGAAGATCGGAGGGGGTCAAAATTTCGGCCAAAAAAAAAAACATAAGGGGTAACACTGTCATTTTTTTTTTTGGCCAAAATTTTGACCCCCTCCGATCTTCTTGAAACTCTGGATTCTGACAGAGGGCCACGAGACTTCGACCAGCGCGCAAAAATGGAGGCTCTAGACCCTTCCAGAGCCGAGATATCGGATGTCAAAGTTTTGACCCGAAAAAAAAACATAAGGGGTAACACTGTCGTTTTTGGCCAAAATTTTGACCTCCTCCGATCTTCTTGAAACTCTGGATTCTGACAGAGGGCCACGAGACTTCGACCAGCGCGCAAAAATGGAGGCTCTAGACCCTTCCAGAGCCGAGATATCGGATGTCAAAGTTTTGACCCGAAAAAAAAACATAAGGGGTAACACTGTCGTTTTTGGCCGAAATTTTGACCCCCTCCGATCTTCTTGAAACTCTGGATTCTGACAGAGGGCCACGAGACTTCGACCAGCGCGCAAAAATGGAGGCTCTAGACCCTTCCAGAGCCGAGATATCGGATGTCAAAGTTTTGACCCGAAAAAAAAACATAAGGGGTAACACTGTCGTTTTTGGCCGAAATTTTGACCCCCTCCGATCTTCTTGAAACTCTGGATTCTGACAGAGGGCCACGAGACTTCGACCAGCGCGCAAAAATGGAGGCTCTAGACCCTTCCAGAGCCGAGATATCTGATGTCAAAGTTTTGACCCAAAAAAAAAACATAAGGGGTAACACTGTCGTTTTTGGCCGAAATTTTGACCCCCTCCGATCTTCTTGAAACTCTGGATTCTGACAGAGGGCCACGAGTCTTCGACCAGCGCGCAAAAATGGAGGCTCTAGACCCTTCCAGAGCCGAGATATCGGATGTCAAAGTTTTGACCCGAAAAAAAAACATAAGGGGTAACACTGTCATTTTTGGCCGAAATTTTGACCCCCTCCGATCTTCTTGAAACTCTGGATTCTGACAGAGGGCCACGAGACTTCGACCAGCGCGCAAAAATGGAGGCTCTAGACCCTTCCAGAGCCGAGATATCGGACGTCAAAGTTTTGACCCGAAAAAAAAACATAAGGGGTAACACTGTCGTTTTTGGCCGAAATTTTGACCCCCTCCGATCTTCTTGAAACTCTGGATTCTGACAGAGGGCCACGAGACTTCGACCAGCGCGCAAAAATGGAGGCTCTAGACCCTTCCAGAGCCGAGATATCGGACGTCAAAGTTTTGACCCGAAAAAAAAACATAAGGGGTAACACTGTCGTTTTTGGCCGAAATTTTGACCCCCTCCGATCTTCTTGAAACTCTGGATTCTGACAGAGGGCCACGAGACTTCGACCAGCGCGCAAAAATGGAGGCTCTAGACCCTTCCAGAGCCGAGATATCGGATGTCAAAGTTTTGACCCGAAAAAAAAACATAAGGGGTAACACTGTCGTTTTTGGCCGAAATTTTGACCCCCTCCGATCTTCTTGAAACTCTGGATTCTGACAGAGGGCCACGAGACTTCGACCAGCGCGCAAAAATGGAGGCTCTAGACCCTTCCAGAGCCGAGATATCGGATGTCAAAGTTTTGACCCGAAAAAAAAACATAAGGGGTAACACTGTCGTTTTTGGCCAAAATTTTGACCCCCTCCGATTTTCTTCAAACTCTGGATTCTTACAGAGGGCCACGAGACTTCGACCAGCGCGCAAAAATGGAGGCTCTAGACCCTTCCAGAGCCGAGATATCGGACGTCAAAGTTTTGACCCGAAAAAAAAACATAAGGGGTAACACTGTCGTTTTTGGCCAAAATTTTGACCCCCTCCGATCTTCTTGAAACTCTGGATTCTGACAGAGGGCCACGAGACTTCGACCAGCGCGCAAAAATGGAGGCTCTAGACCCTTCCAGAGCCGAGATATCGGATGTCAAAGTTTTGACCCGAAAAAAAAAACATAAGGGGTAACACTGTCGTTTTTGGCCGAAATTTTGACCCCCTCCGATCTTCTTGAAACTCTGGATTCTTACAGAGGGCCACGAGACTTCGACCAGCGCGCAAAAATGGAGGCTCTAGACCCTTCCAGAGCCGAGATAACGGATGTCAAAGTTTTGACCCGAAAAAAAAACATAAGGGGTAACACTGTCGTTTTTGGCCGAAATTTTGACCCCCTCCGATCTTCTTGAAACTCTGGATTCTGACAGAGGGCCACGAGACTTCGACCAGCGCGCAAAAATGGAGGCTCTAGACCCTTCCAGAGCCGAGATATCGGATGTCAAAGTTTTGACCCGAAAAAAAAACATAAGGGGTAACACTGTCGTTTTTGGCCAAAATTTTGACCTCCTCCGATCTTCTTGAAACTCTGGATTCTGACAGAGGGCCACGAGACTTCGACCAGCGCGCAAAAATGGAGGCTCTAGACCCTTCCAGAGCCGAGATATCGGATGTCAAAGTTTTGACCCGAAAAAAAAACATAAGGGGTAACACTGTCGTTTTTGGCCGAAATTTTGACCCCCTCCGATCTTCTTGAAACTCTGGATTCTGACAGAGGGCCACGAGACTTCGACCAGCGCGCAAAAATGGAGGCTCTAGACCCTTCCAGAGCCGAGATATCGGATGTCAAAGTTTTGACCCGAAAAAAAAACATAAGGGGTAACACTGTCGTTTTTGGCCGAAATTTTGACCCCCTCCGATCTTCTTGAAACTCTGGATTCTGACAGAGGGCCACGAGACTTCGACCAGCGCGCAAAAATGGAGGCTCTAGACCCTTCCAGAGCCGAGATATCTGATGTCAAAGTTTTGACCCAAAAAAAAAACATAAGGGGTAACACTGTCGTTTTTGGCCGAAATTTTGACCCCCTCCGATCTTCTTGAAACTCTGGATTCTGACAGAGGGCCACGAGTCTTCGACCAGCGCGCAAAAATGGAGGCTCTAGACCCTTCCAGAGCCGAGATATCGGATGTCAAAGTTTTGACCCGAAAAAAAAACATAAGGGGTAACACTGTCATTTTTGGCCGAAATTTTGACCCCCTCCGATCTTCTTGAAACTCTGGATTCTGACAGAGGGCCACGAGACTTCGACCAGCGCGCAAAAATGGAGGCTCTAGACCCTTCCAGAGCCGAGATATCGGACGTCAAAGTTTTGACCCGAAAAAAAAACATAAGGGGTAACACTGTCGTTTTTGGCCGAAATTTTGACCCCCTCCGATCTTCTTGAAACTCTGGATTCTGACAGAGGGCCACGAGACTTCGACCAGCGCGCAAAAATGGAGGCTCTAGACCCTTCCAGAGCCGAGATATCGGACGTCAAAGTTTTGACCCGAAAAAAAAACATAAGGGGTAACACTGTCGTTTTTGGCCGAAATTTTGACCCCCTCCGATCTTCTTGAAACTCTGGATTCTGACAGAGGGCCACGAGACTTCGACCAGCGCGCAAAAATGGAGGCTCTAGACCCTTCCAGAGCCGAGATATCGGATGTCAAAGTTTTGACCCGAAAAAAAAACATAAGGGGTAACACTGTCGTTTTTGGCCGAAATTTTGACCCCCTCCGATCTTCTTGAAACTCTGGATTCTGACAGAGGGCCACGAGACTTCGACCAGCGCGCAAAAATGGAGGCTCTAGACCCTTCCAGAGCCGAGATATCGGATGTCAAAGTTTTGACCCGAAAAAAAAACATAAGGGGTAACACTGTCGTTTTTGGCCAAAATTTTGACCCCCTCCGATTTTCTTCAAACTCTGGATTCTTACAGAGGGCCACGAGACTTCGACCAGCGCGCAAAAATGGAGGCTCTAGACCCTTCCAGAGCCGAGATATCGGACGTCAAAGTTTTGACCCGAAAAAAAAACATAAGGGGTAACACTGTCGTTTTTGGCCAAAATTTTGACCCCCTCCGATCTTCTTGAAACTCTGGATTCTGACAGAGGGCCACGAGACTTCGACCAGCGCGCAAAAATGGAGGCTCTAGACCCTTCCAGAGCCGAGATATCGGATGTCAAAGTTTTGACCCGAAAAAAAAAACATAAGGGGTAACACTGTCGTTTTTGGCCGAAATTTTGACCCCCTCCGATCTTCTTGAAACTCTGGATTCTTACAGAGGGCCACGAGACTTCGACCAGCGCGCAAAAATGGAGGCTCTAGACCCTTCCAGAGCCGAGATAACGGATGTCAAAGTTTTGACCCGAAAAAAAAACATAAGGGGTAACACTGTCGTTTTTGGCCGAAATTTTGACCCCCTCCGATCTTCTTGAAACTCTGGATTCTGACAGAGGGCCACGAGACTTCGACCAGCGCGCAAAAATGGAGGCTCTAGACCCTTCCAGAGCCGAGATATCGGATGTCAAAGTTTTGACCCGAAAAAAAAACATAAGGGGTAACACTGTTGTTTTTGGCCGAAATTTTGACCCCCTCCGATCTTCTTGAAACTCTGGATTCTGACAGAGGGCCACGAGACTTCGACCAGCGCGCAAAAATGGAGGCTCTAGACCCTTCCAGAGCCGAGATATCGGATGTCAAAGTTTTGACCCGAAAAAAAAACATAAGGGGTAACACTGTCGTTTTTGGCCAAAATTTTGACCCCCTCCGATCTTCTTGAAACTCTGGATTCTGACAGAGGGCCACGAGACTTCGACCAGTGCGCAAAAATGGAGGCTCTAGACCCTTCCAGAGCCGAGATATCGGATGTCAAAGTTTTGACCCGAAAAAAAAACATAAGGGGTAACACTGTCGTTTTTGGCCGAAATTTTGACCCCCTCCGATCTTCTTGAAACTCTGGATTCTGACAGAGGGCCACGAGACTTCGACCAGCGCGCAAAAATGGAGGCTCTAGACCCTTCCAGAGCCGAGATATCGGACGTCAAAGTTTTGACCCGAAAAAAAAACATAAGGGGTAACACTGTCGTTTTTGGCCGAAATTTTGACCCCCTCCGATCTTCTTGAAACTCTGGATTCTGACAGAGGGCCACGAGACTTCGACCAGCGCGCAAAAATGGAGGCTCTAGACCCTTCCAGAGCCGAGATATCGGATGTCAAAGTTTTGACCCGAAAAAAAAACATAAGGGGTAACACTGTCGTTTTTGGCCGAAATTTTGACCCCCTCCGATCTTCTTGAAACTCTGGATTCTGACAGAGGGCCACGAGACTTCGACCAGCGCGCAAAAATGGAGGCTCTAGACCCTTCCAGAGCCGAGATATCGGATGTCAAAGTTTTGACCCGAAAAAAAAACATAAGGGGTAACACTGTCGTTTTTGGCCAAAATTTCGACCCCCTCCGATTTTCTTCAAACTCTGGATTCTTACAGAGGGCCACGAGACTTCGACCAGCGCGCAAAAATGGAGGCTCTAGACCCTTCCAGAGCCGAGATATCGGACGTCAAAGTTTTGACCCGAAAAAAAAACATAAGGGGTAACACTGTCGTTTTTGGCCAAAATTTTGACCCCCTCTGATCTTCTTGAAACTCTGGATTCTGACAGAGGGCCACGAGACTTCGACTAGCGCGCAAAAATGGAGGCTCTAGACCCTTCCAGAGCCGAGATATCAGATGTCAAAGTTTTGACCCGAAAAAAAAACATAAGGGGTAACACTGTCGTTTTTGGCCGAAATTTTGACCCCCTCCGATCTTCTTGAAACTCTGGATTCTTACAGAGGGCCACGAGACTTCGACCAGCGCGCAAAAATGGAGGCTCTAGACCCTTCCAGAGCCGAGATAACGGATGTCAAAGTTTTGACCCGAAAAAAAAACATAAGGGGTAACACTGTCGTTTTTGGCCGAAATTTTGACCCCCTCCGATCTTCTTGAAACTCTGGATTCTGACAGAGGGCCACGAGACTTCGACCAGCGCGCAAAAATGGAGGCTCTAGACCCTTCCAGAGCCGAGATATCGGACGTCAAAGTTTTGACCCGAAAAAAAAACATAAGGGGTAACACTGTCGTTTTTGGCCAAAATTTTGACCCCCTCCGATCTTCTTGAAACTCTGGATTCTGACAGAGGGCCACGAGACTTTGACCAGCGCGCAAAAATGGAGGCTCTAGACCCTTCCAGAGCCGAGATATCGGACGTCAAAGTTTTGACCCGAAAAAAAAACATAAGGGGTAACACTGTCGTTTTTGGCCGAAATTTTGACCCCCTCCGATCTTCTTGAAACTCTGGATTCTGACAGAGGGCCACGAGACTTCGACCAGCGCGCAAAAATGGAGGCTCTAGACCCTTCCAGAGCCGAGATATCGGACGTCAAAGTTTTGACCCGAAAAAAAAACATAAGGGGTAACACTGTCGTTTTTGGCCAAAATTTTGACCCCCTCCGATCTTCTTGAAACTCTGGATTCTGACAGAGGGCCACGAGACTTCGACCAGCGCGCAAAAATGGAGGCTCTAGACCCTTCCAGAGCCGAGATATCGGACGTCAAAGTTTTGACCCGAAAAAAAAACATAAGGGGTAACACTGTCGTTTTTGGCCAAAATTTTGACCCCCTCCGATTTTCTTCAAACTCTGGATTCTTACAGAGGGCCACGAGACTTCGACCAGCGCGCAAAAATGGAGGCTCTAGACCCTTCCAGAGCCGAGATATCGGACGTCAAAGTTTTGACCCGAAAAAAAAACATAAGGGGTAACACTGTCGTTTTTGGCCAAAATTTTGACCCCCTCCGATATTCTTGAAACTCTGGATTCTGACAGAGGGCCACGAGACTTTGACCAGCGCGCAAAAATGGAGGCTCTAGACCCTTCCAGAGCCGAGATATCGGACGTCAAAGTTTTGACCCGAAAAAAAAACATAAGGGGTAACACTGTCGTTTTTGGCCGAAATTTTGACCCCCTCCGATCTTCTTGAAACTCTGGATTCTGACAGAGGGCCACGAGACTTCGACCAGCGCGCAAAAATGGAGGCTCTAGACCCTTCCAGAGCCGAGATATCGGATGTCAAAGTTTTGACCCGAAAAAAAACATAAGGGGTAACACTGTCGTTTTTGGCCAAAATTTTGACCCCCTCCGATCTTCTTGAAACTCTGGATTCTGACAGAGGGCCACGAGACTTCGACCAGCGCGCAAAAATGGAGGCTCTAGACCCTTCCAGAGCCGAGATATCGGATGTCAAAGTTTTGACCCGAAAAAAAAACATAAGGGGTAACACTGTCGTTTTTGGCCAAAATTTTGACCCCCTCCGATTTTCTTCAAACTCTGGATTCTTACAGAGGGCCACGAGACTTCGACCAGCGCGCAAAAATGGAGGCTCTAGACCCTTCCAGAGCCGAGATATCGGACGTCAAAGTTTTGACCCGAAAAAAAAACATAAGGGGTAACACTGTCGTTTTTGGCCAAAATTTTGACCCCCTCCGATCTTCTTGAAACTCTGGATTCTGACAGAGGGCCACGAGACTTCGACCAGCGCGCAAAAATGGAGGCTCTAGACCCTTCCAGAGCCGAGATATCGGATGTCAAAGTTTTGACCCGAAAAAAAAAACATAAGGGGTAACACTGTCGTTTTTGGCCGAAATTTTGACCCCCTCCGATCTTCTTGAAACTCTGGATTCTTACAGAGGGCCACGAGACTTCGACCAGCGCGCAAAAATGGAGGCTCTAGACCCTTCCAGAGCCGAGATAACGGATGTCAAAGTTTTGACCCGAAAAAAAAACATAAGGGGTAACACTGTCGTTTTTGGCCGAAATTTTGACCCCCTCCGATCTTCTTGAAACTCTGGATTCTGACAGAGGGCCACGAGACTTCGACCAGCGCGCAAAAATGGAGGCTCTAGACCCTTCCAGAGCCGAGATATCGGACGTCAAAGTTTTGACCCGAAAAAAAAACATAAGGGGTAACACTGTCGTTTTTGGCCAAAATTTTGACCCCCTCCGATCTTCTTGAAACTCTGGATTCTGACAGAGGGCCACGAGACTTCGACCAGCGCGCAAAAATGGAGGCTCTAGACCCTTCCAGAGCCGAGATAACGGACGTCAAAGTTTTGACCCGAAAAAAAAACATAAGGGGTAACACTGTCGTTTTTGGCCGAAATTTTGACCCCCTCCGATCTTCTTGAAACTCTGGATTCTGACAGAGGGCCACGAGACTTCGACCAGCGCGCAAAAATGGAGGCTCTAGACCCTTCCAGAGCCGAGATATCGGATGTCAAAGTTTTGACCCGAAAAAAAAACATAAGGGGTAACACTGTCGTTTTTGGCCGAAATTTTGACCCCCTCCGATCTTCTTGAAACTCTGGATTCTGACAGAGGGCCACGAGACTTCGACCAGCGCGCAAAAATGGAGGCTCTAGACCCTTCCAGAGCCGAGATATCGGATGTCAAAGTTTTGACCCGAAAAAAAAACATAAGGGGTAACACTGTCGTTTTTGGCCAAAATTTTGACCCCCTCCGATCTTCTTGAAACTCTGGATTCTGACAGAGGGCCACGAGACTTCGACCAGTGCGCAAAAATGGAGGCTCTAGACCCTTCCAGAGCCGAGATATCGGATGTCAAAGTTTTGACCCGAAAAAAAAACATAAGGGGTAACACTGTCGTTTTTGGCCGAAATTTTGACCCCCTCCGATCTTCTTGAAACTCTGGATTCTGACAGAGGGCCACGAGACTTCGACCAGCGCGCAAAAATGGAGGCTCTAGACCCTTCCAGAGCCGAGATATCGGACGTCAAAGTTTTGACCCGAAAAAAAAACATAAGGGGTAACACTGTCGTTTTTGGCCGAAATTTTGACCCCCTCCGATCTTCTTGAAACTCTGGATTCTGACAGAGGGCCACGAGACTTCGACCAGCACGCAAAAATGGAGGCTCTAGACCCTTCCAGAGCCGAGATATCGGACGTCAAAGTTTTGACCCGAAAAAAAAACATAAGGGGTAACACTGTCGTTTTTGGCCGAAATTTTGACCCCCTCCGATCTTCTTGAAACTCTGGATTCTGACAGAGGGCCACGAGACTTCGACCAGCGCGCAAAAATGGAGGCTCTAGACCCTTCCAGAGCCGAGATATCGGACGTCAAAGTTTTGACCCGAAAAAAAAAAAATAAGGGGTAACACTGTCGTTTTTGGCCGAAATTTTGACCCCCTCCGATCTTCTTGAAACTCTGGATTCTGACAGAGGGCCACGAGACTTCGACCAGCGCGCAAAAATGGAGGCTCTAGACCCTTCCAGAGCCGAGATATCGGATGTCAAAGTTTTGACCCGAAAAAAAAACATAAGGGGTAACACTGTCGTTTTTGGCCGAAATTTTGACCCCCTCCGATCTTCTTGAAACTCTGGATTCTGACAGAGGGCCACGAGACTTCGACCAGCGCGCAAAAATGGAGGCTCTAGACCCTTCCAGAGCCGAGATATCGGATGTCAAAGTTTTGACCCGAAAAAAAAACATAAGGGGTAACACTGTCGTTTTTGGCCAAAATTTTGACCCCCTCCGATTTTCTTCAAACTCTGGATTCTTACAGAGGGCCACGAGACTTCGACCAGCGCGCAAAAATGGAGGCTCTAGACCCTTCCAGAGCCGAGATATCGGACGTCAAAGTTTTGACCCGAAAAAAAAACATAAGGGGTAACACTGTCGTTTTTGGCCAAAATTTTGACCTCCTCTGATCTTCTTGAAACTCTGGATTCTGACAGAGGGCCACGAGACTTCGACTAGCGCGCAAAAATGGAGGCTCTAGACCCTTCCAGAGCCGAGATATCGGATGTCAAAGTTTTGACCCGAAAAAAAAACATAAGGGGTAACACTGTCGTTTTTGGCCGAAATTTTGACCCCCTCCGATCTTCTTGAAACTCTGGATTCTTACAGAGGGCCACGAGACTTCGACCAGCGCGCAAAAATGGAGGCTCTAGACCCTTCCAGAGCCGAGATAACGGATGTCAAAGTTTTGACCCGAAAAAAAAACATAAGGGGTAACACTGTCGTTTTTGGCCGAAATTTTGACCCCCTCCGATCTTCTTGAAACTCTGGATTCTGACAGAGGGCCACGAGACTTCGACCAGCGCGCAAAAATGGAGGCTCTAGACCCTTCCAGAGCCGAGATATCGGACGTCAAAGTTTTGACCCGAAAAAAAAACATAAGGGGTAACACTGTCGTTTTTGGCCAAAATTTTGACCCCCTCCGATCTTCTTGAAACTCTGGATTCTGACAGAGGGCCACGAGACTTTGACCAGCGCGCAAAAATGGAGGCTCTAGACCCTTCCAGAGCCGAGATATCGGACGTCAAAGTTTTGACCCGAAAAAAAAACATAAGGGGTAACACTGTCGTTTTTGGCCGAAATTTTGACCCCCTCCGATCTTCTTGAAACTCTGGATTCTGACAGAGGGCCACGAGACTTCGACCAGCGCGCAAAAATGGAGGCTCTAGACCCTTCCAGAGCCGAGATATCGGACGTCAAAGTTTTGACCCGAAAAAAAAACATAAGGGGTAACACTGTCGTTTTTGGCCAAAATTTTGACCCCCTCCGATCTTCTTGAAACTCTGGATTCTGACAGAGGGCCACGAGACTTCGACCAGCGCGCAAAAATGGAGGCTCTAGACCCTTCCAGAGCCGAGATATCGGACGTCAAAGTTTTGACCCGAAAAAAAAACATAAGGGGTAACACTGTCGTTTTTGGCCAAAATTTTGACCCCCTCCGATTTTCTTCAAACTCTGGATTCTTACAGAGGGCCACGAGACTTCGACCAGCGCGCAAAAATGGAGGCTCTAGACCCTTCCAGAGCCGAGATATCGGACGTCAAAGTTTTGACCCGAAAAAAAAAACATAAGGGGTAACACTGTCGTTTTTGGCCAAAATTTTGACCCCCTCCGATCTTCTTGAAACTCTGGATTCTGACAGAGGGCCACGAGACTTTGACCAGCGCGCAAAAATGGAGGCTCTAGACCCTTCCAGAGCCGAGATATCGGACGTCAAAGTTTTGACCCGAAAAAAAAACATAAGGGGTAACACTGTCGTTTTTGGCCGAAATTTTGACCCCCTCCGATCTTCTTGAAACTCTGGATTCTGACAGAGGGCCACGAGACTTCGACCAGCGCGCAAAAATGGAGGCTCTAGACCCTTCCAGAGCCGAGATATCGGATGTCAAAGTTTTGACCCGAAAAAAAAAACATAAGGGGTAACACTGTCGTTTTTGGCCAAAATTTTGACCCCCTCCGATCTTCTTGAAACTCTGGATTCTGACAGAGGGCCACGAGACTTCGACCAGCGCGCAAAAATGGAGGCTCTAGACCCTTCCAGAGCCGAGATATCGGACGTCAAAGTTTTGACCCGAAAAAAAAAAACATAAGGGGTAACACTGTCGTTTTTGGCCAAAATTTTGACCCCCTCCGATCTTCTTGAAACTCTGGATTCTGACAGAGGGCCACGAGACTTTGACCAGCGCGCAAAAATGGAGGCTCTAGACCCTTCCAGAGCCGAGATATCGGACGTCAAAGTTTTGACCCGAAAAAAAAACATAAGGGGTAACACTGTCGTTTTTGGCCGAAATTTTGACCCCCTCCGATCTTCTTGAAACTCTGGATTCTGACAGAGGGCCACGAGACTTCGACCAGCGCGCAAAAATGGAGGCTCTAGACCCTTCCAGAGCCGAGATATCGGATGTCAAAGTTTTGACCCGAAAAAAAAAACATAAGGGGTAACACTGTCGTTTTTGGCCGAAATTTTGACCCCCTCCGATCTTCTTGAAACTCTGGATTCTGACAGAGGGCCACGAGACTTCGACCAGCGCGCAAAAATGGAGGCTCTAGACCCTTCCAGAGCGAGATATCGGACGTCAAAATTTTGACCCGAAAAAAAAACATAAGGGGTAACACTGTTGTTTTTGGCCGAAATTTTGACCCCCTCCGATCTTCTTGAAACTCTGGATTCTGACAGAGGGCCACGAGACTTCGACCAGCACGCAAAAATGGAGGCTCTAGACCCTTCCAGAGCCGAGATATCGGACGTCAAAGTTTTGACCCGAAAAAAAAACATAAGGGGTAACACTGTTGTTTTTGGCCGAAATTTTGACCCCCTCCGATCTTCTTGAAACTCTGGATTCTGACAGAGGGCCACTAGACTTCGACCAGCGCGCAAAAATGGAGGCTCTAGACCCTTCCAGAGCCGAGATATCGGACGTCAAAGTTTTGACCCGAAAAAAAAACATAAGGGGTAACACTGTCGTTTTTGGCCGAAATTTTGACCCCCTCCGATCTTCTTGAAACTCTGGATTCTGACAGAGGGCCACGAGACTTCGACCAGCGCGCAAAAATGGAGGCTCTAGACCCTTCCAGAGCCGAGATATCGGATGTCAAAGTTTTGACCCGAAAAAAAAACATAAGGGGTAACACTGTCGTTTTTGGCCGAAATTTTGACCCCCTCCGATCTTCTTGAAACTCTGGATTCTGACAGAGGGCGACGAGACTTCGACCAGCGCGCAAAAATGGAGGCTCTAGACCCTTCCAGAGCCGAGATATCGGACGTCAAAGTTTTGACCCGAATAAAAAACATAAGGGGTAACACTGTCGTTTTTGGCCGAAATTTTGACCCCCTCCGATCTTCTTGAAACTCTGGATTCTGACAGAGGGCCACGAGACTTCGACCAGCGCGCAAAAATGGAGGCTCTAGACCCTTCCAGAGCCGAGATATCGGATGTCAAAGTTTTGACCCGAAAAAAAAACATAAGGGGTAACACTGTCGTTTTTGGCCGAAATTTTGACCCCCTCCGATCTTCTTGAAACTCTGGATTCTTACAGAGGGCCACGAGACTTCGACCAGCGCGCAAAAATGGAGGCTCTAGACCCTTCCAGAGCCGAGATATCGGACGTCAAAGTTTTGACCCGAAAAAAAAACATAAGGGGTAACACTGTCGTTTTTGGCCGAAATTTTGACCCCCTCCGATCTTCTTGAAACTCTGGATTCTGACAGAGGGCCACGAGACTTCGACCAGCGCGCAAAAATGGAGGCTCTAGACCCTTCCAGAGCCGAGATATCGGATGTCAAAGTTTTGACCCGAAAAAAAAACATAAGGGGTAACACTGTCATTTTTGGCCGAAATTTTGACCCCCTCCGATCTTCTTGAAACTCTGGATTCTGACAGAGGGCCACGAGACTTCGACCAGCGCGCAAAAATGGAGGCTCTAGACCCTTCCAGAGCCGAGATATCGGACGTCAAAGTTTTGACCCGAAAAAAAAACATAAGGGGTAACACTGTCGTTTTTGGCCGAAATTTTGACCCCCTCCGATCTTCTTGAAACTCTGGATTCTGACAGAGGGCCACGAGACTTCGACCAGCGCGCAAAAATGGAGGCTCTAGACCCTTCCAGAGCCGAGATATCGGACGTCAAAGTTTTGACCCGAAAAAAAAACATAAGGGGTAACACTGTCGTTTTTGGCCGAAATTTTGACCCCCTCCGATCTTCTTGAAACTCTGGATTCTGACAGAGGGCCACGAGACTTCGACCAGCGCGCAAAAATGGAGGCTCTAGACCCTTCCAGAGCCGAGATATCGGATGTCAAAGTTTTGACCTGAAAAAAAACATAAGGGGTAACACTGTCGTTTTTGGCCGAAATTTTGACCCCCTCCGATCTTCTTGAAACTCTGGATTCTGACAGAGGGCCACGAGACTTCGACCAGCGCGCAAAAATGGAGGCTCTAGACCCTTCCAGAGCCGAGATATCGGATGTCAAAGTTTTGACCCGAAAAAAAAAACATAAGGGGTAACACTGTCGTTTTTGGCCAAAATTTTGACCCCCTCCGATTTTCTTCAAACTCTGGATTCTTACAGAGGGCCACGAGACTTCGACCAGCGCGCAAAAATGGAGGCTCTAGACCCTTCCAGAGCCGAGATATCGGACGTCAAAGTTTTGACCCGAAAAAAAAACATAAGGGGTAACACTGTCGTTTTTGGCCAAAATTTTGACCCCCTCCGATCTTCTTGAAACTCTGGATTCTGACAGAGGGCCACGAGACTTCGACCAGCGCGCAAAAATGGAGGCTCTAGACCCTTCCAGAGCCGAGATATCGGATGTCAAAGTTTTGACCCGAAAAAAAAAACATAAGGGGTAACACTGTCGTTTTTGGCCGAAATTTTGACCCCCTCCGATCTTCTTGAAACTCTGGATTCTTACAGAGGGCCACGAGACTTCGACCAGCGCGCAAAAATGGAGGCTCTAGACCCTTCCAGAGCCGAGATAACGGATGTCAAAGTTTTGACCCGAAAAAAAAAACATAAGGGGTAACACTGTCGTTTTTGGCCGAAATTTTGACCCCCTCTGATCTTCTTGAAACTCTGGATTCTGACAGAGGGCCACGAGACTTCGACCAGCGCGCAAAAATGGAGGCTCTAGACCCTTCCAGAGCCGAGATATCGGACGTCAAAGTTTTGACCCGAAAAAAAAAACATAAGGGGTAACACTGTCGTTTTTGGCCAAAATTTTGACCCCCTCCGATCTTCTTGAAACTCTGGATTCTGACAGAGGGCCACGAGACTTTGACCAGCGCGCAAAAATGGAGGCTCTAGACCCTTCCAGAGCCGAGATAACGGACGTCAAAGTTTTGACCCGAAAAAAAAACATAAGGGGTAACACTGTCGTTTTTGGCCGAAATTTTGACCCCCTCCGATCTTCTTGAAACTCTGGATTCTGACAGAGGGCCACGAGACTTCGACCAGCGCGCAAAAATGGAGGCTCTAGACCCTTCCAGAGCCGAGATATCGGATGTCAAAGTTTTGACCCGAAAAAAAAACATAAGGGGTAACACTGTCGTTTTTGGCCGAAATTTTGACCCCCTCCGATCTTCTTGAAACTCTGGATTCTGACAGAGGGCCACGAGACTTCGACCAGCGCGCAAAAATGGAGGCTCTAGACCCTTCCAGAGCCGAGATATCGGATGTCAAAGTTTTGACCCGAAAAAAAAACATAAGGGGTAACACTGTCGTTTTTGGCCAAAATTTTGACCCCCTCCGATCTTCTTGAAACTCTGGATTCTGACAGAGGGCCACGAGACTTCGACCAGTGCGCAAAAATGGAGGCTCTAGACCCTTCCAGAGCCGAGATATCGGATGTCAAAGTTTTGACCCGAAAAAAAAACATAAGGGGTAACACTGTCGTTTTTGGCCGAAATTTTGACCCCCTCCGATCTTCTTGAAACTCTGGATTCTGACAGAGGGCCACGAGACTTCGACCAGCGCGCAAAAATGGAGGCTCTAGACCCTTCCAGAGCCGAGATATCGGACGTCAAAGTTTTGACCCGAAAAAAAAACATAAGGGGTAACACTGTCGTTTTTGGCCGAAATTTTGACCCCCTCCGATCTTCTTGAAACTCTGGATTCTGACAGAGGGCCACGAGACTTCGACCAGCACGCAAAAATGGAGGCTCTAGACCCTTCCAGAGCCGAGATATCGGACGTCAAAGTTTTGACCCGAAAAAAAAACATAAGGGGTAACACTGTCGTTTTTGGCCGAAATTTTGACCCCCTCCGATCTTCTTGAAACTCTGGATTCTGACAGAGGGCCACGAGACTTCGACCAGCGCGCAAAAATGGAGGCTCTAGACCCTTCCAGAGCCGAGATATCGGACGTCAAAGTTTTGACCCGAAAAAAAAAAAATAAGGGGTAACACTGTCGTTTTTGGCCGAAATTTTGACCCCCTCCGATCTTCTTGAAACTCTGGATTCTGACAGAGGGCCACGAGACTTCGACCAGCGCGCAAAAATGGAGGCTCTAGACCCTTCCAGAGCCGAGATATCGGATGTCAAAGTTTTGACCCGAAAAAAAAACATAAGGGGTAACACTGTCGTTTTTGGCCGAAATTTTGACCCCCTCCGATCTTCTTGAAACTCTGGATTCTGACAGAGGGCCACGAGACTTCGACCAGCGCGCAAAAATGGAGGCTCTAGACCCTTCCAGAGCCGAGATATCGGATGTCAAAGTTTTGACCCGAAAAAAAAACATAAGGGGTAACACTGTCGTTTTTGGCCAAAATTTTGACCCCCTCCGATTTTCTTCAAACTCTGGATTCTTACAGAGGGCCACGAGACTTCGACCAGCGCGCAAAAATGGAGGCTCTAGACCCTTCCAGAGCCGAGATATCGGACGTCAAAGTTTTGACCCGAAAAAAAAACATAAGGGGTAACACTGTCGTTTTTGGCCAAAATTTTGACCTCCTCTGATCTTCTTGAAACTCTGGATTCTGACAGAGGGCCACGAGACTTCGACTAGCGCGCAAAAATGGAGGCTCTAGACCCTTCCAGAGCCGAGATATCGGATGTCAAAGTTTTGACCCGAAAAAAAAACATAAGGGGTAACACTGTCGTTTTTGGCCGAAATTTTGACCCCCTCCGATCTTCTTGAAACTCTGGATTCTTACAGAGGGCCACGAGACTTCGACCAGCGCGCAAAAATGGAGGCTCTAGACCCTTCCAGAGCCGAGATAACGGATGTCAAAGTTTTGACCCGAAAAAAAAACATAAGGGGTAACACTGTCGTTTTTGGCCGAAATTTTGACCCCCTCCGATCTTCTTGAAACTCTGGATTCTGACAGAGGGCCACGAGACTTCGACCAGCGCGCAAAAATGGAGGCTCTAGACCCTTCCAGAGCCGAGATATCGGACGTCAAAGTTTTGACCCGAAAAAAAAACATAAGGGGTAACACTGTCGTTTTTGGCCAAAATTTTGACCCCCTCCGATCTTCTTGAAACTCTGGATTCTGACAGAGGGCCACGAGACTTTGACCAGCGCGCAAAAATGGAGGCTCTAGACCCTTCCAGAGCCGAGATATCGGACGTCAAAGTTTTGACCCGAAAAAAAAACATAAGGGGTAACACTGTCGTTTTTGGCCGAAATTTTGACCCCCTCCGATCTTCTTGAAACTCTGGATTCTGACAGAGGGCCACGAGACTTCGACCAGCGCGCAAAAATGGAGGCTCTAGACCCTTCCAGAGCCGAGATATCGGACGTCAAAGTTTTGACCCGAAAAAAAAACATAAGGGGTAACACTGTCGTTTTTGGCCAAAATTTTGACCCCCTCCGATCTTCTTGAAACTCTGGATTCTGACAGAGGGCCACGAGACTTCGACCAGCGCGCAAAAATGGAGGCTCTAGACCCTTCCAGAGCCGAGATATCGAAGGTCAAAATTTGGACCTGAAAACAAAAACATAAGGGGTAACACTGTCGTTTTTGGCCGAAATTTTGACCCCCTCCGATCTTCTTGAAACTCTGGATTCTGACAGAGGGCCACGAGACTTCGACCAGCGCGCAAAAATGGAGGCTCTAGACCCTTCCAGAGCCGAGATATCGGATGTCAAAGTTTTGACCCGAAAAAAAAACATAAGGGGTAACACTGTCATTTTTGGCCGAAATTTTGATCCCCTCCGATCTTCTTGAAACTCTGGATTCTGACAGAGGGCAACGAGACTTCGACCAGTGCGCAAAAATGGAGGCTCTAGACCCTTCCAGAGCCGAGATATCGGATGTCAAAGTTTTGACCCGAAAAAAAAACATAAGGGGTAACACTGTCATTTTTGGCCGAAATTTTGATCCCCTCCGATCTTCTTGAAACTCTGGATTCTGACAGAGGGCCACGAGACTTCGACCAGCGCGCAAAAATGGAGGCTCTAGACCCTTCCAGAGCCGAGATATCGGATGTCAAAGTTTTGACCCGAAAAAAAAAACATAAGGGGTAACACTGTCGTTTTTGGCCGAAATTTTGACCACCTCCGATCTTCTTGAAACTCTGGATTCTGACAGAGGGCCACGAGACTTCGACCAGCGCGCAAAAATGGAGGCTCTAGACCCTTCCAGAGCCGAGATATCGAAGGTCAAAATTTGGACCTGAAAAAAAAAACATAAGGGGTAACACTGTCATTTTTTTTTTGGCCGAAATTTTGACCCCCTCCGATCTTCTTGATACTCTGGATTCTGACAGAGGGCCACGAGACTTCGACCAACGCGCAAAAATGGAGGCTCTAGACCAGGGTTGGGCAAACTTTTTGGCTCAAGGGCTACACTGAGTTTTAAAATTTGACACTGGGCCGGCCATTTACGTGGATCACGTAATTTACATAGTATTTTAATTTATATGCTATAGATATCCCCATTTAGCATTGTTATATTTTGGGATTATTTTTTTTTTTTATTTAATTTGATATTTATTTTAATTTTATATATATTTATATTTTTTTAAAATATTGTTTATCCTTAGTATTATTTAATGAGCCTAACAGTAAATTAGAAACAAAACACCAGCAAGTGTACACTTAGTAGAGTAAAAATTAGAGAAGGTTACATTAATTCAACTTTATTAAATCTCCATATGGTAATCAAATTGCACTTAATACACAAACGTCACACATTTGTGAAAAAAAATAAAATAAAAATAAAAAAAATTACCAATTTATTTTAAGTATGATAAAATGTAAAAATCAAAAGCAGATAAGAACATTTATTGAACAAACGGCAGAGACGGGAGCGTAGCGATGCGGGCGATAAAGGTAACCGGAAGCAGCGACAGACGTTAGAGGATGCAGTGTTTAGCCTCCTTGTTAGCGTGCCTGACTCTCATGCTGGAGACCTGGGTTCGAGCCCCGCTCGGAGCAGGGCGAATAGGACCAGTGTTTTAGGGGTTACATTGGTGCCGTGACCCGGATGAGAGTGAGGTTTAGGGGTGTGAGTGTAACGGAGGCCAGCTTGTAGTTGCTGTGCGAGTAAACCTCACTTCCCGATCTCAATAGGCGCTCTAGCAACAGACGCTAGAGGCTGCAGTCTTTAGCCTCCTTGTTAGCGCGCCTGACTCTCATGCCGGAGACCCGGGTTCGAGGCCTGCTCGGAGCGGGTTGAGTTGGACCCGGGTGTGTGAGGGGTTACATGAGCTTTGCAATGCAACCGTTTTTTATTCACTCTATGGTTTCCATGGTGACGCGTCATTGCTTGTCACGTGACACACCGCAGCACAGCCACAACAGCTCTGAATGAATGATCTGGTTTATTCAAGTATTGCAGGAAAAAGGCAAAATGAATGTGTGACAGGGATGTTGGTTCGGTGAATGGGTGATGGAAGGAGACACAGGGTCGGCGAATACTGGGGCTCATGCACTTTATTGAGTTACTTTCTCTCCCCACAGCGCTTGCTTGCGCTAACACAATTAATTCAGAATATTTCAAAAACAAATCACATATAAAACAGTACTCTTCCCGCTGGATTCAGCTTCTCAGGTCACAAATGCAGCAACACTCTTTCCACTGAAACAGCTTGCAGCCCAGCGTTTTCTCTCTCTCGACAGCGCGTGCACAAGCTCCCAGTCTCTCTCTCTCCCCACTCTGTCAGCACGGCCCGCTTACCACTCGGCTCCCCCCTCGCTCTCCCGCTACAGACCGCGCTGCACAACGCTCCCCATGCAAATGCAATCTCTTTGACAATATTTTAAAAACTCGACGGGCCGTATTAAATACCCTAATGGGCCGCATGTGGCCCGCGGGCCGTAGTTTGCCCACCCCTGCTCTAGACCCTTCCAGACCCGAGATATCGAAAGTCAAAATTTCAACCCGAAAAAAAAACATAAGGGGTAACACTGTCGTTTTTTTTTTGGCCAAAATTTTGACCCCCTCCGATCTTCTTGAAACTCTGGATTCTGACAGAGGGCCACAAGACTTCGACCAGCGCGCAAAAATGGAGGCTCTAGACCCTTCCAGAGCCGAGATATCGAAGGTCAAAATTTCGACCCGAAAAAAAAACAAAAGGGGTAACACTGTCGTTTTCTTTTTTGGCTGAAATTTTGACCCCCTCCGATCTTCTTGAAACTCTGGATTCTGACAGAGGGCCACGAGACTTCGACCAGCGCGGAAAAATGGAGGCTCTAGACCCTTCCAGAGCCGAGATATCGAAAGTCAAAATTTCGACCCGAAAAAAAAAAAACCGACAGTGTTACCCCTTACGTTTTTGTTTTTTTTTCGGGTCGAAATTTTGACTTTCGATATCTCAGTTCTGGAAGGGTCTAGAGCCTCAATTTTTGCACTCAGGTCTAAGTCTCATGGCCCTCTATCAGAATCCAGAGTTTTGAGAAGATTGGGGAAACTTAATTTTTCATCCAAAAAAAAACAAAAACGTAAGGGCTAACACTGTCGTTTTTTTTTGTTTTTTTTTTCGGGTCAAAATTTTGAGTTTCTCTGATCTTTTTGAAACTCTGGATTTTTAAAGTCTCTTGAAGTCTCATGGCCTTCTATCAGAATCCAGTGTTTCAAGAAGATCAGAGAAACTCAAAATTTCGACACAAAAAAAACGTCAGGGGTACCTCTGTCGACTCTTTCGGTGCAAAAAAAGTTTCTCTGATCTTCTTTATACTCTGGATTCTGATAGACCACCACCACTACCAGCCTGCACAGTGGGAACAAGGCATGATGGATCCATGTTCTCATTCTGTTTACGCCAAATTCCGAATCCAACACCTGAATGTCTCAACAGAAATCAGACCAGGCAACTGTCCAATTTTGGTGAGCTCTTGCAAATTGTAGCATCTTTTCCTTATTTGTAGTGGAGATGAGTGGTACCCGGTGGGGTCTTCTTTTGTTGTAGCCCATCCGCCTCAAGGTTTTGTGTGTTGTGGCTTCACAAATGCTTTGCTGCATACCTCGGTTGTAACAAGAGGTTATTCTAGTCAAAGTTGCTCTTCAATCAGCTTGAATCAGTCGCCCATTGTCCTCTAGCATCAACAAGGCCCACAGGACTGCCGCATACTGGATGTTTTTCCCCTTTTCACTCCATTCTTTGTAAACCCTAGAAATGGTTGTGCGTGAAAATCCCAGTAACTGAGCAGATTGTGAAATTTAGTTCGGCGCTCAGGAGATTGTCTTGACCAGGACCACACCCCTACATGCATTAAAGCCACTGCCATGTGATTGGTTGATTAGATAATTGCATTATTGAGAAATTGAACAAGTGTTCCTAATAATCCTTAAGGTGAGTGAATAATGTATGGCGAAGTACCACAGCAAGTGCTAGGGAGCACTTCGACTCAACACTTATGTACACGGACTAGGTGGAGTATCCCTTTAATACTACTATTTTTATTGGAGTGGACTGTTTATTGTAGAGTCTGTCTCTACTGTTTTCACATTTTAAAATTGTGCAATATGCCTGATTTATAAAATGTCCTGTTTAATGCCTTACTGTATTCATATGCTTTCATCTGGCTTAAAAGCAATAAACATTTCAATCTTATCACTGGATTTTCTTTGTATGTTTGTTTACTATGGTGTACAGTGGGTCAAAACAAGATTAAAAAAGCAGAGCTGTGGTAAGATTTATTAAAGCTTCCCAAGATATCATCATAATAACCTTGTCTGATTCTGCAATATTGCCATAGCATGCAGCTACTACACATTCAACCAGCTCACCATAACATGCTTTCATCACTTTTATTAATCATACATGCTTTGTGAACTGATAAGTCATGATCTCAAGAGACATAGACAAAAACTGATGAGGAGTGGGGGTTTGTTCAAATTAGGGCTGATGGATTGGAAATTATATTGTCCAAGATAAAGAATAAACATAACATTAAACATTAGAGAGTTCAACCATCTTCATCCAGTCTGAACTATAACGCACTTCAGCTTCATTCACAGTGGAAGAAGTACTCGGCCTCTGACTGATCACCTGAAGGAAAAGACAACAATGGAAACCAATAAATTAAACCTGAATAATCATTGTGCATCTCTTGAGTAAAGCATCAACACTGGCATATTAAATCTTACTTGTTTGGTAGTAGTCGTACACTTTAATCACAGCTGGCCTGAGATTCTTCACTTGAAGAACCTGTTTCGTTTGTATCTGGTAATTCACTGGAATATTTTGTGGGATCTGCAGGAGGAAACAAACTCATCAGTCATGGACATTATGGATAAAATGTTTATGAATCGACTTAAAGGGATACTTCACCTCTGGAAAGATGAATGTTTATTTAAAATGGGTCATTTATGTAGAAGAAATGTGAAATTATTTTTGAATTTGGAGCTTTCTAGACTCAGAAAAGCCAGAAAAGTTATATTTGGCTTATGTGAATGAAAGACAACAACTCCCAGAATGCACTAGCTTCGCTGCCCAAGGAGGCCACGCCTACCGGTAACAGGGCAAAATAACAATTTTTGTGTCATCGGAGGATTTTTTCCAGACAAAAATACATAAATCTCTCGTCTCAGGGGGATATGAGCGTGAAAAGCACGATAATTTGAAAATACTACAGGTTTTCTACTAATACAAAGCTTAATGCTTAATCCTGAAGTATCACTAAAAGATAAAATCATATGAGTGTTGATGTTTTCTCACCTCCTTCAAATATACCATGACATGATCATCTTTAGAATCGACCCTTTCCACAAGATTTCTGTCCATTCCAGAAGAAGTCTTCAGCTGTGGGGGAAAAGTGCTGGTTAATTTATAAAAAGAGGAACCGAGACATTTTGTGATGAATCACTCAAACGCACCATTGACGTATCAGCCGTGAATCCAGATAAGAGTTTAATATCCACAATGACCATGTTAGTCCTTTCCCGTTGACCATCATATCTGGAAAAGAGCAAATAAAAAGAGTCATAGTCATGTTCTAGTCTTTTCACTTAAAGTCCCCCTGTGGTGAAAATCAAGCGTTTAATGTAGTTAATATGGTGATTTTAATATGCATTAAAGGGATACTCCACTGTTTTTGGAAATAGGTTAATTTTACAACTCCCCCAGAGTTAATCAGTTGGATTGTACCGTTCTTGAATCCATTAAGCCGATTTTCAGATATTTAGAAGAACATCAGTATCCTGACAGTGTCCGGTCTCATTGACTACCATAGTAGGAAAAAATACATGGTAGTCAATGAGACCAGAAACTGTCTGGTTACTGATATTCATATCAGAAAACCGGCTGAATGGATTCGAAAACGGTAAAACTCAACTGTTTAACTCTGAGGGAGTAGTAAAATGAGCCTATTTAAAAAAAAAGTGGAGTATCCCATTAAGACAAACCATGTGTAAATTCTAGGAGTGTAAATCGGACAGTTCGAAATCGATTCTCTCAGCCAGCGATACGATATTTGGCGATACGTCAAAAAATTCTGCATTACGAATCGATCTGATTTAGGGCTATATCGATTGATTTATTGATTTTAGATATTATGTGTCAAGTTTACACAACCAAAATACAAATTCTCTTACTTGACAGTGAAGTTCACAATGAAATTTTGCCCCAATGTTTTGCAGTCTCCCTCAATCTTGGCATCGATCCTCAAAGTTTTATCTTCAGTTGGAGTGGGGATGTTGTAGAACTGAGCCATCTGAGAGAGTCAACACATAGAAAAAACACATTCATAAATCATCTCACAGCAGAATAACCAAACGAGTGTGTGTAAATGAAATACAGACCTGCACAGACACACAAGTTGAGCCCTTCACTTCAATGCTGTATTTGGCCGTATGTTTCTGCAGCTGCTTCTCCTGGTACAGTAACTTGTTGTCCTGATTGACATTAAAGTGGTGAGTGTCTCCTCCTGACCGAACCGTCACTGTGCTGGAGCCGTCAGAGCTGAAGGCTTCGGTGGCGTACAAAGACAGAGCCTGAAGAGCCACCACTGTGTCCTGGGAAATACATTATACTTTTACTCATTCACACCAGTGGTAATGTGTTTGATTGGAGAGGTTTGAGTAACCTGTGTGGAGGAGAATCCTCCTTGGGCATTCTGCTGTTTGACGAGCCAATTGACAATCCTGTTAGCATAGCCCAGGTCAGCTGTAGTGACTGAATCTGCAGTGAGAACAGCCAGCAGCACATATGAGCTGATCTCCACCGCCAGAGAGTCATCAGCAGAGCCGGACTGAGACCAGTGGAGAGAAGAGCCTTAAGGACAGAACACACACGCGTAACTCAAGGAGCATGATAAAAAAAATAAAATATAAAAAATCAACCCCCCAGATTCTTTATTATAGCTTGTCAATTTTTTTTTTTTTTTTTTTTTATTTAACCTTTGTTTAACCAGGTAAAATCAGTTGAGAACACCATAACTAGGAACTGGCTTAAAGATACAACTTTAAAGTGTAAACAATGGTTTTGGATTATTGAAGAAACCATGGTTATGGAAGAACTTACATATACTTTAAAGATGAAAAAGGTTCTTTTAAAATGGACTGGGAAAATGGACTGGTTGATATATAAAGAATGTAAAGACATCTTTAACTAAGCAAACAGTTGTGGCTATCAGAATGGTTAACCTCACCAGTTTGGCTATGTTGTTCAGTTTTTTTTTTGTTTTTTTAAATAGGGGGACTAGTGCTTACATATAATTCTAGTTATGCAGGTATACAATGTTTTATATTTGAGAATATGCATGGATATTGTGACGGCCCTGGGGCTGTAAAATTTTGTATAAGTGTAAAGCTGACTATGCCATGTAGCATACATCTGCAATGTATTTATGCATAATTCCTTCTCCCTTCTGTTATCATTGTTTTTGCTTTAATTGTTCATCATGTAAATCAAAAACTAAAAATAAAAGTGTTAAAAAAAAATCAGTTGAGAACAAAGTGAAACAGTGCAACGAAAAAACAACACAGAGGTAGACATAAAAATAAATAAAACATACGATTAAAAAAAAAAACAATAATAATCAATATAGAAAATCATAACATAGTACAAAATACAATTAATTGTAAATATGTATCCACAAGTTTCCGGGGGGCGCTCCTGTAAAAAAATAAAGTGGGTGAAACTTCCGGTGAGGTGGCGGAAGTAGCATTCCAAGTTAGCATAATAAGTTAGCGAAGAGGCTAGCTGTTTTTCGGAGAATTATTTTACTATTTAAAGACACAAATCTTTATGAGAGATGTCGTTACGGAGCTCAGGGACAACATGTGCTGTTCGTGGTGGTATGTATAACCGGACTAAACTAATTCAGTGGCTTAAACGTGATTGTTTTGAACATTAGCTGAAAACGAAATCAGAGTGATCCTGCCAGAGCCCGTCTCTGATCCTGCCAACGACTGTAGTTTCCATCGCCTCCCAAAAGACGACGAATCTTCCTGTGTACATTTGTTTAAATTCTTAATATTCTATAAACTCTATCAGCATGTGTTTGGCTGTTCGCTACTGATGTTACACCTAAACTCAGGATCCTGTGTTGACAGAATACCAAATGTGCCAGTTCAAGTAGCACATTCATTTATAATTTTGAATAAAATCCAAAGCACAATGACTAAGTGTGTATTTTTTATTTTAATTGTTTGTCACCATGCCTTGATGAGTACTGATTATTAATAATGTTATTGTAATACTACAATTATTTCACCCATTTTAATTTTGTTGAGGTTGTGTTCACACATCGTTAGCTAGTTTGGATCGCTATAACCTGAATGACTGTCAACTGCTGAATGAACGAGTGTCAAGCATGTCAAGTCGCGCTTTGTTTACTTCGAACCGGAAGTCGCGCCCACTTTTGACGCAAGGCCTCATGGGGCGTAGGAAACTTGTGGATAACAAACATGCAATCAGTAAACCAATCCATATATAAAAGCAAAATAGAATTTAAAAATAAGCACTATAAACAAGTGCAATGATCAATAAACAGCTTTGACAGTTGATGTTTTACTTTTAGACAGTTTTACTTTTTTTTTAGACAGTTTTACTTTTACTTTGTTTTACTTTTTGATGTTGAACTTTTAGACTTTTAGACAGCCTGGACGTTTCTGAATGGTTAGTAGATACATTTATGTAGTTGTTATATTGATTCATCTCATCCACTTGCATGTTTAACTTTGACACAAGTTAGCACAGTTCCCTGAGGTCTTATATAGTAGTTCTTCTAAAGTAGTCCTCTGTAGTTATTTCCTAATGATGGAAAAGTATTGTAAAGTTTTTATCAAAAACAATAGTACAGACCTTCTGAAATAGCAACATCCTCCAGTTTCTTGAAAAGCTGCTGTCGAGTGTCCGTGTCTCGAGCCAGACTGAAAGTGTAGGCGAGCAGGGCAGTGGCGTATGTGTTTTTGACATCCTCAGTGACGGACCTCAAGCATGACAAACCTTTACTGACGACAGGATCCTGTGACAAAACAACAACAACAGGGGAAGAGTGACATTTTTCTATGAGTTTATACCATGTTTCCTATAGACTTACTGTGACTGGAGTTTTCAGTTCAAGCAATGATGCAGTAATGTAGGCAGTCATGGTCACATCATCATTCACCCCACCCTGGAATATATAAGAAATAAAGGATAAATAAAGACACACTCAAACCATTAAAGGAAAGTTCATTTAGACAAACGATGATGTTGGCTTGAGAAAGTCTGAATAAAGACGACAGACCTTCATTCTGTTGTGGATCAGGGTTCCCTGTGTGATAAAACAGCCGTTTGAATCCCGTCTGCTTATTAACCAATTCTTTGCACTCTGAATGATTGTTGGATCAATAAATATGTATTTCTGTGCTTTGCCAAAGGACCTCAGCACAAAGGCGGTCAACCTGATGGTGTGGAAGATATGATTCGAAAAGTGTCATCTGGTGTTTCAATTTATTCTATCCATCATAAATCTCAATTTTCTCAAATTTTTAAATGTGTGGGGTTTTTTTTTTTTTTTTTTGGTACCATCCTCTTGGGTTTATTATTGCAGATTGCCTTGATATTATTTCTGTTAAACAAATGTAATAGTGAAAATATATTTACCATGTATTCCCTTCACCCTTTCCAAATGCGCTGTACGACCCATCCTCATGCTTGTAGTTCATTTGCCTCTGGTATCCTGTTTAGTGTGATAATAAACATCAACAGTTTGTTTTGGGTTAACATTCAGGTGTGTTTTGTGGAATAATGTGCAATCTTGACATTTAAATGGATAGTTCAATTTGAACTTAATTTTTGGTACGTTTTAGCTTACCTCAAGGGCATCCAAGATGTAGGTGTCTTTGTTTCCTCAGTATTTTCAATTTTGATATTTTTAGGTCAAACCGTTCTTGTCTAACAGTCATAAAATGGAGATCTATGGTCACCACCTCAAAGAGCATGCACAGAGAAGTCCAAATTAAACATGATTTAATGACTCGTAAAGGTAAGCACACATTGATGGCCTAAGACACGAAACGAGCGGTTTGTGTGAGAAAACGAACAGTATTTATATCGTTTTTACCTCTTGTAACCACAGCCGCAAAGCGCCCGCACCCTCACTTGGACGTAGCTGTGGTTAAAAGAGGTAAAAACGATTATAAATACTGTTCGTTTTCTCACACAAATCAATGTGTACTTACATTTACGAGTCATTCAATCACGTTAATTTGGACTTCTCTGTGCATGATCTTTGAGGTGGTGTCCATAGACCTGCATTATATGACTGACAAACAAGAACGGTTCGACCTAAAAATATCAAAAATTGAAACGACTGCGGAAACAAAGATACATCTTGGATGCCCTTGACGTAAGCTAAAACATATCAAAAATTAATTTCAATGTGAACTATCCCTTTAAATGTATTATGGTCAATGTATCTTATGGTCCGAGACTATTTGCCCAGCCCGGCCTGTTTAAAGCCCTGGCTCACACTGCTCCGACAGTGGAGGAACGCCTAATGTGACATTCAGATGTGTTGAATAATGTATAATTTGGTCTCAAACCGTCTCAGTATTCTCTTGACATGATTTTGTCTCTCACCGCTCTTCAGGAAGCCTGTGGCTCTCTCTCGGATGGCCGAGGTGAGCTGATCCGTGTTCTCCAGATACTCCAGGATGTAAATATTGGGAGAAAGTAGAGCCATGTTTTGCTCTCCACAGCCGTACGGCATCTTTAACAATCCGTGAAGGTTCCTCAGTGCACGACCCAATATGTCTCCTATAAACCAAAAACAAATGACACTCACTACATTTCATAAATCTACAGTAAAGCCAATCTCCTCAGTTCTACTCGTGTTTGTAAATGTTACCGACGACTGAAACAGTGGATCTGACTGATCCCTCTATCACATCTTTAGGAAGAGTCAGAGCCACTTCCTCTGAGAGACTGTCACCTATGAACCAGACAGACAGAAACACATATCAGTGATCAGCAGAGTAACATATCACTTGTGAAGTCCTATAATACAATCACAAATAGGAATTATTGTAATTCAAGCACTTTGGAAAAAGGGAGAAAATAGACAGAATTTCAAAATCTGGCAAAGCTGAACAACTAAACTACAGTTGTCATGAAAGCCTGAAAAAAAAGTCTAAAAAAATGTCTAAAACGTCCAATACATGTATGAGTATATTTTGGCTATTGTATACTTTAGCTCCCTCTGTTGGTCCTCACATTTGATTTGTCCTCAAAATATCTAACGCATTCTCATCCTAGGGCGTCATATAGTGACGCTTTTGAAACTTCGTCTAAATCCAACGCACATGGCACCCTTTAGCGTCAATATAATGGTGCGTTCACACCGGACGCGAATAGCGCGTCAGGCGCGAACGATTTCAATGTTAAGTCAATGCAAAGACATGTTACGCATGTAAATATTTTCTGCGGCGCGGAAGTCGCGAAAATACGCCTCGTTCGCGCGAATTGAGCATCTGGCGCGTTACGCGCGAACGATTTAGTCAGTGCTATTTGTGCATTCACGCATTTGACGCGAATTCGCGTCTGCCGCCCGAGTTGAAAAACCTGAACTTTGGCATCAATTCGCGCCGCGTTAACCCATCAGGAGCCTAGCTGCTTGGTAGAAAATAATCACAGGACAGGTTAATAACTTTTAAAGGCTCGCTCTATTTATCATCAAAACAAAAATAAATGACAGCTAGATTAGATGGATGAGGGCGAGGGTGATCCTTGCTCCGATGCGGGACAACAGGTCATCAAACTGTTCAAACGGTTCACCTCTGAAAGGTCAAAGGACACAAAAATACGGCGACGATGATCCCCATGCCGCTGTTCTGCTCTCCAGAGCAAATACAGAGCGGTGACTCTCTCGATGAATGCTCGGTCGACATAAAAACAATGGCCGCCAACGGATTTCGATTCTGACGCGCGTACATTTCGCTTCAAACTTTTCTTTTTACGCGCGTCAGGTTCACTTTTGACACGCGAATTAACAAAAAGTGGTCAAGCGTCAAACTAGACGCGAATTTGATGCACTATTTGCGTACGGTGTGAACGCACCATAACGCGCACAGAGCTTTGTTCGGTTATGGGTAGGTTTAGTTCTGGGGTAGGGTTAGGGTCAGACCACTAGGAGGCGCCTTCTGGCCCACATATATCTGTGTCTCATATTGATGCTAAAGGGTGCCATGTGCTTTGGATGTAGACGAAATGTCAAAAGTGTCAATATATGACGCCTTGGGATGAGACCAGGCTGAAATATCCTCTATGCAACGAGTTCTTATTTAATGAAGTTTGTGTTTAGTAGATAAAGAGCATGTAACACCAAAACATATGAAATATTTGTAGACTAACCCTTTGGACACAGTAACCAGCTGCGAGTCTCTGTCATTTCAGTTCCTTCTGCCTGCAGCACAAATCAATCACATCAACACATCAGACATAAGCAGCATTAAGATCATGAGTAAATAATGACGTGCACTGACCTTTACAAGTAGACTTCGTGTGACCGTGTCAATACGTCCTCTCTCCGGGACGCTCACAATCTCATTGTCGCACACAGTCTGGGACGCCTCTGCCTCTGCACTGACTGTAATGTTCAAGACTCCTACAACACAAGACATATATACGTCAAGATACAACACAGCATCAACAAAGCCCACAGGACTGACGCATACTGGATGTTTTCCCCTTTTCACTCCATTCTTTGTAAACCCTAGAAATTGTTGTGCGTGAAAATCCCAGTAACTGAGCGGATTGTGAAATATTCAGACACCAACAACCATGCCACGCTCAAAATTGCTTAAATCACCTTTCTTTCCCATTCGGACATTCAGTTTGGAGATCAGGAGATTGTCTTGACCAGGACCACACCCCTAAATGCATTGAAGCAACTGTCACGTGATTGGTTGATTAGATAATTGCATTAATGAGAAATTGAACAGGTGCTCCTAATAATCCTTTAAGGTGGGTGTATACAAATGTATGTAAAACTACCAAAATCCATTGCAATGATCGGTTAACGGAAACGCCATCATTTTGCAATATCCACATTTAAAAAAAAAAAAAACATTGCAAATCTGTAACGAAAAGGCGGCTAATGGTCAAAATAATTAACTGGTTTGAGTTGGACAAACTTAAATTCAACGAATTAGTGCAGTCAAATTAATTTTTATAAGTATTTAGCACTTTCTTTTTCTTTCAAGTTCACAGAACTGATATATTTGAAGTAAACTGAACTGTTTCATTGTTTGGAGTTTTATGAAATTATTTATTTTAATTTAGATGAACTTAAGTTTAACTGAAACTGCTGGCATATTTATTTCCCAGCATGCTTTGCCGATGGCACTCGAAAGAGAGTGTAAATGCTAAAATTAAGTCCAATATAAAGTTTTTTTGGTGTAAGATTAATGTTAAGTGTGAGATTTAGTAGTGATTAATGTTTTGTCATGATAATTTAGAAGAATTTTTGTTAACGTTGGCTTTAGGATAGTTACCATCATGGTGACAAGTAGTGCAATCAGCTTGATTTGAGAGCAAATTATCCCTTTAAATTATTACATTTATACAGCAAGATAGCATATTGTTTGTAACATGTAGCATTTACTACGTCAGCAGATTAGCTTTTAAAGCTAACTAAGTTTATACTATTAAAAGTGATTTGATTTCTGCCAACTTATTCAGGTTTACAACATAGATTTAAGTTATAGTAACTAATTAGTACTATTAACTTTATTTACCCAAGTTATCTTAACAATAAGTTATTGAGTTACTTGGAAACAAATCAAATATTTTTGTATGCTTAAATTGTTTGAGTTAATAAACTTAAATTATTTAATGCAATCGGTTTCCTCAAACAGTTTGAGTTGAACTAACTCATCAGGTTTTACAGTGTACTGGAAAACTCACCAAGAACAGAGGGAGTGAGGATCCATTTGAAGGTTTTTCTTCCATTAGCACACAGACAGGATGAATACTGATCATCAGAGGAGGCTTGGAGAGTGTAGTCTGAGGAAGGAGCTGGAGTCACTCTAACCTGTCAATCAAACAAACGGGATTAGTGGGATATTTGATATGATTTGATTAGACTGTGTCTGAAATCTCACCATGATGCACTTGGACAGGTAGTTGAAGACAGTGGCCTTCAGCTCAAAGATCTCCCCGCGGATGATGGAGTAAGGCAGGGAGAGCTCCAGGAAGAAGGGCTGGAAGACTGTCAGCTGAGCAGGAGGAGCCAGACCCAGACCTTCAGAGGACAGGCAGAAGGCCTCCGTCTCCCAAGAGGTGATGGTGTCAGGAACCGTGACGGGAACCTGAGCTGACCCAGAGTCCCTGTGGATGGAGGAATTACAACAATAGGCATATTTGACCATTTTTCCTGTAATAAATAACAACATTTACCACACAGAAAACTGGATTCTACAAGGTGTTCTCCATCCTGTGGGTAAGAGGGGGGAGATGATGAATAATAAGATAAATATGATGTTAAATGTATTATGCTTCAAATACCCCACTTCAGCAAGTTCCCAGATCCACGTTTCTGGGAAGAACGTCCGAATCGTCACGGCTGGAGAATCAGTTGTATGAAATAAACCCCTTTCTCCAATTGGGCGTATATCTGACAGGACATAATACACTGGAAAAAAGTGATATTTTGCGGTTTTAAGTGATGTATGTGAACACGTCAAAACGATCAATTCTAGTGAATAGAAAATGGAAGGTAGATAATTGTTTTAACCCTTAATCACTGTTTGGGGTAAATATGACCCCGCAGGACTTTCCTTGATTTTTTTTTTTTAAATGTTGCCTTCATCTCAGGGACATGAAACATGTGAATTATCCTACATAATCTATCTAAACATGCACAAAAAACTGGGCTTGATTTGGTTGTTCTAAATGTGTGTAAAAAAATTACCATTTAAGCTGTTTGGGGTCAAAATGACCCTACATTGAAAATGAATGGGAAAATGAAAAAAAAATGCTTTTTTCCATTTTGATTGTCAAAAAAATAAAAGTAAATCCATTATAAATCTGAAATGTTCCACATATAAACCAAGGTCTGGTCCTAGAGCATAAATAGAAAGTAGAACAAACTTTCTATCTCGTACACACACACACACACACACACACACATGTATGCAGCCTTTTCATTCCAGTTTATTAGTGCTGTTGTTTTGTATTATATTGGTTTATTTACTTGGTTTATTAAATTTATTTTGTTCTAAAATGTCTTGTTCTAAAAAAATGAATAATTGTTGATAAATAATTTTCTAAAATGAAGTGTGTGAATAATACAGTCATGTCATAGTGCTGATTTGTAATATTTATGCAAATTTATGTATAATAATTTGCATAAACAAATAATTCAAAATATATCAGACAACAACAACAAACTCTAATTTTGACAAAAATATTTTGTGCAATTCACAAAATATATATATATCACATATATCAAGTTGTGAGGAGAATTTGAAGCATCAAGAAAAATGAATTGAAAATGAATGAGTCTCTATGCACTCTGTCATTGCACTTTAATTCCTTAACTTTAAGAAAAACTGTTTTTCGACTAACGACCAGATGGTAGTATTCTATCCCTAACACATAGAGCAATGTCCAAAAACTGTTTAGATTTAATTATCATCATAATTTAAGTGTTTTTTTTTTAAATTATTTTTCATGTGCCAATTTATGACCTAGTTATGTAATTGTGCAGTAAATAGGTAGAAAACTTAAAAAAAATCTCCCAAAAAACCAAAACATAAATGATTAGTTGAGAAGTGAATTTAAAAAATGGTATATAGTTTTCCATATAGAAATGTATATTTCCTTATGCAATTTCTCTTTAAATGTCTGGGGTCAAAATGTCCTTTTCTAACAGTGATTAAGGGTTAATACACATATTTTACACATATCAGTTCATTTAGTTTTAATTTTAGTTTTAGTGTTTTAGGGCCGCAAAAGTTAACTTTTTAATTTTATTTTACAAAAGATATGTAGTTAAGTTTTATGGATAGAATTTTTCTTATCCAATATTAACAAAGATTTAAAGTTCACCCCCCTCCCATTTTATGTGTACGTGTATACCTACCCATCTCACAGCTAGGGACTTCCACAATCAAATTTGTTGCCATCTTCAATCCCACTCTCTGTTAAATGGCAATGATGAACCACAATAAAAGTCATGAAAAGTCATGCTATTAAATATAATCAAAGGGGCTTTTACGCATTGACCAACACATGTTCAGTATATACTCTCCTCATCATTATCTACTGCACTGACACACATATCATCCAACTGTTACCTTTAAGGATTCATAAGTTAATGTTTGCGTCTGGAAACGCATATCGAAACACTCCTCCTCTTCAAGAGTCTCGGGGTAATCTGACCAAGATTGCACTGGCAGCAGGTTGAAGATCTGTGACGGGACCATGTTCACACACTATCAGTACGATTTCTAAATAATACATACATGTATTTCCAACAAAACTTTATTTTCATTTTGTTGAGAAAGAATGAAGATCAAAGGGTTAGTTCTCCCTAAAATGAAAATGACGTCATTAATGGCTGCATAAAATCAGAGTAATGTGGGAAGATTTCTTTGTGTATGTAAGGATCTTAGCTGTAGAGTTATGAATATATTGCACTTTATTTACAGATGAGTTGGGTAAGCCATTGAAAAGAGAATTACAGTAATCAAGCCGTGATGTGATGAAAGCATGAACCAAGGTTTCAGCATCGCTGATGTTCAGAAATGGATGCAAGCATGTGATATTATGAAGGAGAAACAAGGCAGACTTAGTGAGAGAGGAAATGTGTGGAAGGAAGGAAAGAGAGGAATCAAAGATTACACCAAGGTTTTTGACAGTAGTGGAAGGTTGAACCGAAACTCCAGCAATATGAACATTGTCAAACGTTGTCGCTTTGGATAAAAGCGTCAGATAAATGTTAATGTAAACACTGAATCTTAAAGCATCTACACCTTGTTAGCATCCAGACGTTCTACTGACTTCAGGATCAGGACGCTCTGATCTATAGCACTGAGGCCACACAGTGAACCAGGCTGAGCTGAGAGCTGGAGAGTGTTTTTCTCACCAGGAACTGCTTTACCAGGAGAAAACTGCAGAGATACCTGTGAAATACAGGAATAGGATTTACTTTAGAATTGAGTCAGTAATACAGTTCAAAGAGGCTAATTTCTAAATCTACAATGCATACCTTGTTTTTGAAACACTTTTCAATGTCAAAATTTTTGCTACTAGCAACAACCATTTTGCTGGGCAGAAAAACACAGTACGCCAGAATCTGAATTACAGGCGCCAGATCTGCACTAATAGAGAGTTTGAACGATATTGAGCCCGTCGCCCCATCAGAAATCTTCACTTCAACCTTCTCAAATCCATGATGAACAATCACTCCTCTGGACAAGACCTGAAACAGACAGATAACAAACTGACTCATGCAGCCAAACAATACTGTTAGACAAAAACATCTCTGTAATAATGTACTGTACATACTAGTGATGGGACGAGACTGCCTATACCGAGTCCGAGTCGAGACCGAGTCTTTGAAGGGTCGGGTCCGAGTCGAGACCGAGTCTTTTAAGGGCCGAGTCCGAGTCAAGACCGAGTCAAGACCGAGACTTTGAAGGGTCGAGTCCGAGTCAAGACCGAGACTTTGAAGGGTCGAGTCCGAGTCAAGATCGAGTCCGTTCGTTTTTAAATACAGTCGAGTCCGAGTCAAGACCGAGTCTTTGAAGGGTCGGGTCCGAGTCGAGACCGAGTCTTTTAAGGGCCGAGTCCGAGTCAAGACCGAGTCTTTGAAGGGTCGAGTCCGAGTCGAGACCGAGTCTTTGAAGGGTCGAGTCCGAGTCGAGACCGAGTCTTTGAAGGGTCGAGTCCGAGTCAAGACCGAGTCTTTGAAGGGTCGAGTCCGAGTCAAGACCGAGTCTTTGAAGGGTCGAGTCCGAGTTAAGACCGAGTCTTTGAAGGGTCGAGTCCGAGTCAAGACCGAGTCTTTGAAGGGTCGAGTCCGAGTCGAGACCGAGTCTTTGAAGGGTAGAGTCCGAGTCAAGACCGAGTCTTTTATAGGGTCGAGTCCGAGTCGAGGCCGAGTCCGTTCGGTTTCAAATACAGTCGAGTCCGAATCAAGAATGAGACTTTGAAGGGTCGGGTCCGAGTCGAGACCGAGTCTTTTAAGGGCCGAGTCCGAGTCAAGACCGAGTCTTTTAAGGGTCGAGTCCGAGTCAAGACCGAGTCTTTGAAAGGTCGAGTCCGAGCCAAGACCGAGTCTTTGAAGGGTCGAGTCCGAGTCAAGACCGAGTCTTTGAAGGGTCGAGTCCGAGTCGAGACCGAGTCTTTGAAGGGTCGAGTCCGAGTCGAGACCGAGTCTTTGAAGGGTCGAGTCCGAGTCGAGACCGAGTCTTTGAAGGGTCGAGTCCGAGTCAAGACCGAGTCTTTGAAGGGTCGAGTCCGAGTCAAGACCGAGTCTTTGAAAGGTCGAGTCCGAGTTAAGACCGAGTCTTTGAAGGGTCGAGTCCGAGTCAAGACCGAGTCTTTGAAGGGTCGAGTCCGAGTCGAGACCGAGTCTTTGAAGGGTAGAGTCCGAGTCAAGACCGAGTCTTTTATAGGGTCGAGTCCGAGTCGAGGCCGAGTCCGTTCGGTTTCAAATACAGTCGAGTCCGAATCAAGAATGAGACTTTGAAGGGTCGGGTCCGAGTCGAGACCGAGTCTTTTAAGGGCCGAGTCCGAGTCAAGACCGAGTCTTTTAAGGGTCGAGTCCGAGTCAAGACCGAGTCTTTGAAAGGTCGAGTCCGAGTCAAGACCGAGTCTTTGAAGGGTCGAGTCCGAGTCGAGACCGAGTCTTTGAAGGGTCGAGTCCGAGTCGAGACCGAGTCTTTGAAGGGTCGAGTCCGAGTCAAGACCGAGTCTTTTATAGGGTCGAGTCCGAGTCGAGGCCGAGTCCGTTCGGTTTCAAATACAGTCGAGTCCGAATCAAGAATGAGACTTTGAAGGGTCGGGTCCGAGTCGAGACCGAGTCTTTTAAGGGCCGAGTCCGAGTCAAGACCGAGTCTTTTAAGGGCCGAGTCCGAGTCAAGACCGAGTCTTTGAAGGGTCGAGTCCGAGTCAAGACCGAGTCTTTGAAGGGTCGAGTCTGAGTCAAGACCGAGTCTTAGAAGGGTCGAGTCTGAGTCAAGACCGAGTCTTTGAAGGGTCGAGTCCGAGGCTGAGTCCGTTCGTTTTCAAATACAGTCGAGTCCGAATCAAGACCGAGTCTTTGAAGGGTCCAGTTCAAGCCGAGACGGAGTCCGTTCGTTTTCAAATTCAGTCGAGTCCGAGTCAAGACAGAGGCTTTGAAGGAACAAATCCGAGTCGAGAATCGGTCTTGAGACCGGACTCTAGTCCTACATCACTAGTACATACTACACATGTTCTCACCATGTAGACGATGTCAGTTTTGAAGTTTTTAATTGTTTCTCCAACAAAATAATACTTGATGGTGGCAGTAAACTCAGAGCCACATTTTAATGGTTGCTCAATATTCTCTATAATCAATTCACTTAGTATTGGTTTGTGTGGTGTGGCAGGCCGGAAGAGCTCGACTGCTTTTTTATCCTCAACAATGTGAGGCAAGAGTTGATTCTGATGATTCCAGACCTCTTGATAGACACTTGCCTGGATAACAAAGAATCACAAATAAGCTCATGTCACTAAACTCTTCATGCAATACAAAAGAAAACTTGGTGAGCACAATGTATCTTACTATTAGATTAATATCACTTTCAGAATGACTAGATGTATTAAAAGAGAAGTTGGCCAGTCCATCGCCGTCTGTAGTGAGAGTTAGGAGCAGTTTTGAAGACCAAAAGTAACCCTCCATAAGATAAACCTTTTTGTTTTGAATTGGTGCACCTTTCCAATTTGAGAGTTTTATCTGTTGAAGATAAGATTTTGAAGGAATAAATGACTATATTGATAAATAAATACATATCAATGACGTTAAACTTAGACAAACAGATTTTAGACTTACTTGTCCCTCAATAACAGATCCATGTTCATAAGTTTTGGGTAGGTCAGTAAATGTGACTTTACCAATTTCATAAGTGAGAGATATAGATCCCTGTTTTGTCATGGTGATCTCTGTAAATAGTGAAAGCAGTTACATAAATATTTATTCATATGAAAGTAAAATATAAAAACATAGAAATTCAAGAAATGTATGTATCTGACCAATTTGAACAGCTCACCTGTTCCTTCTTCCGTAACCATCGCATCAACACGAAGAAATGGTATTGGAAATGGTTTGTTGACAAAAATGGCTGATGCATTTAAGGTATGGATGGCACAACCTGTCTTTTTGATCTAATAATAATAAATGAAGACAAATGTAACTATTAACTGAATACTGGTTTAATTTGATAAATGGGGGAAAGATAATGTACCGTGTTTCAACTCGCATACCTCAATGGTTTCCTTTAAACATAATTGCTCGCGAGAGACTCGGGCGTAGGGCCCAAAAGAAGGGCATACTTTCACCCATGATTTACCAGGTACAGGCTGTCCGTAAGTGTATCTGTAGAAAAGGTACAAGAATCGGATCTACAGCCCAGGGTTGAGTTAAGCAACTAATATATTAGGACGGGGGTTACAGTAAGAAACTGACCCAAGAGTTTAAAAAAAATTGTAATACAATTAAATATTAAGTCAAAGTGTGAATGGAAGAACACACTGCTCTATTAATGCAGGAAATAAAATGAAACCACTCACTTTCCGCAAACCTCAATTATCAGCTCCTCATCTTCAACATTTACTTGATTTGGAGTTTTTACAGTCACTTCAAACTTAGGCAAAACTAGAAGTCAGAAAGTAAAAATTTGAGTTATTAGTGCTCAAATTTTATATGTATAAAAAAAATAAATTCAATTGAAACTCTTCCCATGCAACACTGCAATTTGTCTGTTCCCTTTCAAGGGTACTCGCACTGAATCATAAGTTACGACACTATGAGAACACCTGAAGCATGTGTGAAATCAGTGGATGACCAACCGAGTCTGTCTTCTCGGGTGCAAACTACATGTTGGGGCCTACCATTTTTTGGCATTTTTACTTATAGGTTCTCAAAATGATGACACAGTGTCTCGTTCCCTCTTCAGGGCACCAAGGTTGCCGTCACAATAAGTTGTTTTTATGACTTACCATATTTTTTCACTTCAAAATCTTGTGAGATCATCCTGTCACCAATAAAAGCCTTCAGTTTGTAAATGCCTTGACAGGCCTCTGGGTTTAATTCATAAGAGCGCTGCAAAATCCACTTTGTTGAAGAAACGTTTGTCCATTGGCCAATCCGGTTCCCTTTACTGTCCTATTTAATAGAAAAGACACAATACATATATTTTGTGACAGTCAGCTACACATATCCTGACTATCAATGAAGAAAACCCTTCAGATACAATAACTGCAAATATACTGTAACCAAATTTCTATAGTGTTCATTTAAAATTTTAAAAGATAAGATTTACATTTTAAATTTTAAAATTTAAATTTTAAGATTTAAGATTTAAAAGGTGTGTTTGTTATGACTGCACAGAAGGTTTTGTGTTCTTACCTCAAGAACCACTGTACTATACTGTGAAAGAGCAAATAGTAATTCAAGATTAAAAGACATATATCAGTGTATTTATTAAATGTGTTTTCAACAACGCAAGAGAAAATAAATACGCAGAATAAAAAAAAAACACGTCAGACCTGCTGATCAAGGGGTGCAAAGTTTGCATCCATGGTAACAGCTCTGAAGTTCACTGTAAAATATAAATGTGTATTTAAAAACTTCAGCTTAAGCTCTTATGTAATTGCTAACACAGTCATATTTCTCTCCTGTAAATTACAACTGTGTGTGAACCGTATTAAGGGTCAAATACAGGGCTGACAACTGTAACCTATTCTGAGGCCGGGTGAATGTGTCTTTTGAGCCAAATTTAACAATCCGTCACAGATGCCTGTTTTAGCCATAATATAACAAACATGTCTGATATTGTTTTCTCCAGCTGACCAGCTTCAACCTGTAGTTTCAAGGTAGCTTTCGGTTAGCTTTTCTTATCTTTTCCTCCTTGTTTGTAAATCCATTGAACTGTTAACTGTTTATTTGCTGGTTTGTGCAATAATCGTTGACCTATGCTGTTACATCAGCTTGTTGCATAATCATTATGTACTTTATTTGTGTACTATATTAGCGGTTTAGATGTCAGTGACACCAGCATTATTTACTGAGCTTAAGCCTTTGAGACATTCACGGCTCACCTGTCTGTCCTGGAATATAGATTGGTTTATCAGTCTGGATGAAAGTCAGAGGATGGTAAGGCTTTAACATCACTTTTCTCTCTTCGGACATCTTGAAAGCCTCTCCCTGAAGTTCGACCTTCATTTTCTGCACCGATTCTGCTTTGACCAGAGGAGCCTGATGAGAAAAAAATTCCTGTATTCACAACCTGCCACCAAAAACTAGATGCAAAACATATTTGATAATATTCATTATGTGCTAGCTAGTTTTGATGGCAAACCTTGAAGTTTAAGCAGCGATGAAACTCTTCCTCGGTTTTCTCCTGCAGAAGTAATGTGCTCTGGACACCGTGAACCAGATAAATGTTCAAGACAAGGCTTTCATTGGGCTTGAGAACACTTGCACACAGTTTGGCCTCAGATCCCGACTTGATCACTGCAGGAAACGTCACCATGAAATATCTGTCCAGAGAAAATAATTGTAAGATATCATTTAAAACATAAAAAATGAACTTGGAGTGTAAAATCAATACGGTTAATTTACTATTGATGTGAAAATAAAAGAGCAAACTGTATTAAGTCTGATGACTGAAATATTTATTTTCATGAAGGGATACTCCATTTTTTTTTTTTTTTTTTGGAAATATGCTAATTTTACAACTCCCCCAGAGTTAAACTGTTGAGTTTTACCTTTTTTAATCCATTAAGCTGATCTCCGGTTCTGTCGGTACCACTTTTAGCATAGCTTAGCATACATCATTGAAGTGAACAAGTAAGTTACATGCTAAGCTATGCTAAAAGTGGTACCGACAGAACTGGAGATCGGAATGGATTCAAACCCGGTAAAAACTCAACAGTTTAACTCTGAGGGAGTTGTAAAATTAGCGTATTTCCAAAAAAAAAAAAAGTAAAGTATCCCTTTAAGTGTTTTCGGAGAAATATTGCCCTTAAAAATGCATCATTGAGGAAATCTGTCACTGTCATTAATTTGAAATAATTTTATCTCTAAAACAGCAAACCTCTAACGTTACTGTGCAACACAGATCGGTTAAATAAATAACGTTACAGGAGAAATCATCAAGACATGTCTTACAAAATGACTATTGGTATACTATTAATTTATGCCTAACAATAACTGTTAAATACTTACGGCCCTGATGTTTGTCCATTGACGCAGTTCAGGAGGAAAGAGAGCAGACAGAGCTCTTTCCAACAGCAGATAATATTCAGAGCCATGATGACGAGTGATCATCCACAGCATGAGATGAACTGGACCGTCTCTTTTAAAGGGACTCTCATGCTAAAGCAAGTCCTTCAAAACATGTGTATTGATCATCTGATTAATGATTCAACCCTCTAAGCACTGCAGTTTGAAAACCAGTGCTAAATTAGATCATTTAAAGCCTTAAAAATACATTTACAACAAATATTAAAAATAGTAGTCTGGCATTCAGTGAAATAGTCATATTGGTAACACTTTACAATAAGGTTCATTAGTTAACATTAGTAAATGCAATAACTAACATGAACTAACGATGAGCAATGCATTAGTTACAGTGTTTATTAATCTTTGTTAATGTTAGTTATACAAATACAAATACAGCTGTTCATTGTGCGTTCATGTTAGTTCACAGTCTATTAACTAATGTTAACTAATACAACCTTTGATTTTAATAACATATTAGTAAATGTTGGAATTAATATTAACTAAGATTAATAAATGCTGAAGAAGTATTGTTCACATATTGTACATGTTAACTAATGTAGTTAACTAATGAACCTTATTGTAAAGTGTTACCTCACTATTTATATATCGCTTTTTACAATACAGTTTGTTTCAAAGCAGTTGTACAATGATAACAGGAAAATATTGCAATATTTCGGCTGTACGGCAGTTTTAGAAGAAAGCCACAGTCCAGTACAGTGATGGTTATTTATTATAATATATATATACATAATATTATATATTTTTTTGTTGTAAAAAAGTTATTTTTTACCCAGACAGCACGTCAAATACACATTAAACTTTGATTGTCCCTCTAATTGTAAGTGTGAACTCGTGAAACCTGATATTTACAGAATGATTAGATGCAAATTGAATATTTCCACTCGTGAATGTGATTGAAAATATATGTAAATAGATTAATCAAGACAACATTTTTATTCTGTTTTACTTCTCATAACTGCATGTACTATCAGAAGACAATATTGTCAACTTAGTAAATTACATGAATATATCTAAAGAAAGACATTTAGCACACTACCCATTCTGACAGAACTGACACTGAGTGTTTACTATAAACTCACAAATTTACTTGAATGTATTTACACTGATTCCTTGCAACCTTTTTTCATATGAGTGGAAAGGCTTGACAAATGTTTAAAATCCCTCCCACACCAAGTACAGTAGTACGGCTTCTCTCCAATATGAACTCGCTCGTGTGATTTCAGGTGTGCAGACTGATTGAATCTCTTGTCACAGTATGAGCACTTGTAAGGTTTTTCTCCAGTATGAATTCTCCGGTGCTGTTTCAGATGGTCAGGTCTAGTAAAGCTCTTCCCACAGTCACAACACACATGATCTCTCACTTCATCATGTGTTTTCTGATCTCTCACTTCATTATGTACTTTCAAGTGTTGTTTTAGATGTGATGATAAAATATACTTTTTCCCACACTGATCACAGTTGAATGGTTTTTCACCAGAGTGAACGCGCAGATGATATCCGAGATCAGTTTTACATCTGAAACTCTTTCCACACTCAGTACAGTGATACGGCTTCTCTCCAGTGTGAACTCGCTCGTGTGATTTTAGGTTTTCAGAACGAGTGAAACTCTTGTCACAATATGAGCACTTGTAAGGTTTTTCTCCGGTGTGAATTCTTTGGTGTTGTTTCAGATCACTAAATGTAGTAAAGCTCTTCCCACAGTCACAACACATATGATCTCTCACTTCATCATGTGTTTTCTGGTGCCGTTTACAACTGATCAGTCGTGAAAAACTCTTTCCACAGAGAGAACACACATAAGGCTTCTCATCTGAATGAACTTTCAGGTGTTGTTTTAGATTTGATGATGAATTAAAATCTTTACCACACTGATCACAGTTGAATGGTTTCTCTCCAGTGTGAATGCGCAGATGATACTTGAGACCTGATTCAGCAGCAAAACTCTTCTCACACTGAATGCATGTATACAGTTTCACTCCAGTGTGAATTCTCAAGTGTCTGTTAAGGTTTCCTTTTTGTCTGAAACTCTTCCCACACTGAGGGCAGGTGTAAAGCTTATTAGCATTGATGCTCTGCTGTTCCTCCTCTGCTTCATTCAGTTCATGTTTTTGCAGTTTCATCTCCATCTTGTCTAAAATAAAAATTATTATGTGGTTAAAATAAGTTTAAGTTTGATGTATTTTTCATAGACATATACACTAGACTTCACCTTGGGGTTCTAAGCATGCGTCAAAACCGCCGCCATCTTGGAACAGGGGTCTTGTCATAGGAAGTAGCTACTGTAGGTAACGCTGCTATCTCTGCCTTTACTTCAAATTCATTGATGGTGGCAGACTTTCGTGCAGCGTATGATGTTCACGGATGAAATCTGAACTAGGAAGAATGTTTTTTTTTTTTTTTTTATAATTTTTTTCTTTCTTGAATCAATGATAAAGACATGTCTGACCGTTGGAACAAACCAAAAAAAAAAAAACAAGAAAAATTGCATTCATGATGATATATGGTGATTTTATTTCCGTTAGACCTGTCTACTACATTGACGCTGATGCATTAAAGTGGAGGGGCTCCCCTGTTTCAAGATGGCGGCTCTATTCACGCATTCGTTCCAATGAACTGCCGTAGCCAAGGTGACGTCTAGTGTATATGTCTATGTGTGTTTTTGATGTGTTAGTTCCATCATTTTCTTGTTAATCAAGCCATTCACGATTATGATCATTTAGATGCATTCTCAGTCTCATTTATCATCTCTAATGTTTATTATTTCACAGTCAATAATGAAGAATCAAGAATGGACACCAACCTGTTTGTTCCTCAGTATCTTCATGTTTTATTCTGGATGGTTCTGGATCAGTCATGTCTTCAATCTCCTCTTTAATAAACTCCATCTTTAACAGTCACACAGATTTCAGCTGCTACTCCTGGAGTTTGTCCTTCTCTTGTAGGATGATGGGGATATTCCCAGTATTTATTGGTGAATTGTTGTGGGAGGGGCCTCACTGCAGGTGTGAACTGTGTGATACTGACGCCCACAGGACCAGATCTGGAAAAAACAAAGACAAAAAATTCACTAAAACTCATCAGTTAACCATTCAGACACGTTTTGTTGCATTCTACATGTTGGTTGTTCTCAAGTTACAGATTTCAATGAGGGAATGTCTGTTCATGTGTGTGTGTGTGTGTTTTTGGAGTGAGCATTCTGGCCAGCATTATGGGTGTTTTTGCTTTAACTCACGTTCGCTATTAAAGTGTCAATGAACGCCATTAGGAACAGACTTCCTGGCGCTTGCTGGTGAATTGCTAGACGCGAGTCAAAGGTTAAAAGCTTTTTTTTTGTAATTGTACATTTGAATGAGTCCCAACTGACACAGTCCAGATACCCTACACACTATGCTAATAAAAAAATGATTCGAACAAGATGATCTCATGATTTTCCTTTAAGTTGTTGGTCTGTTTCGTGCAAATTCTAATTGGTTAATGTTACACACTGTGTATACTATGGGTAACCAGAGGATATGTGGCATATTTAGTCCCTATAACCTGGTACTGAGAAGATCGAAATGACTGTGTACAAGATATGTTATATTAACACATTATTTTTTCTGGCTATTACTGTGAAGCAGCTTTGACGGTAAGAAATAAAAGTGATTTGACATGGTTTCTAGGATCTGTAACACAAATGTCAGTAAGCCAGTAAGACGATATTACTTTACAGTTTTTTAAAAATTCCTTACAATTTCTGAAACGACCAAAACAGGCACAGAGCATGCAAAACGCCACAGATCTCTTGGAAAAGCAAAAACTTAATTGAAAACATTTTTAACTACTATACTTACACAATTATTCTAAAATAATTGTTGTAATTAGATGTATATGTGATTTCTAAGTGATCAAATTTGGTATGTTTACACTGTAAACAAAAATACAAGGGGTTAAAATGTTTGTTTTTGGGGTTTTTTTTTTTTCAAATCATTGAGCTCTGATTTCTAAATGAACAAATTAATATTATTAAGTGTTTCCACACATGAGCATTGGTTGTGGCACTAAATGTGCCACTAATCACAGTGTTTAACAAAAGAGAAGTTAGTTTAAACGATGTGTAAGTGATGATAAGTAATGTAGAGATTCCTGTTTTTTTTCCGTGCACATATACTTTGTAGACGGTCCCTGACTGGCGTAAGCGCGAGCTCGTCGCGTTGCTGCAATTTGAAGATACATACAGAGAAAGTCTAATATCCATATTAAAACTTTAACAACCGTGATGTGTTAGTTCTACGTTCTGATAACTTTCTAGAACGGTACATTTTTTTACACGTATAATTTTTCACTAGAATTTTTTCACTAGCATTTTTCGCGGATGAATATCTGTAGAATATCAGCTGAATCACGCCATTACACTCCAGTTAGTCCGTTTTACACCGCGCTACGTACCTGTCATGCTGGAGACCTTTCACTAGTTATGAATGCATCCAGATGTTATTTAATAATCCCTTAAGTAAATGATCCGGTAGCTTTTCTCTACGTGACAACAAAAGCAAGACTACTTCTTCTTCTCTTTATTTTCTTAGCGGTTGACAGAGCAGCTTTCGGTGCATTACCGCCACCTACTGAACTGGAGTGTGGTGCATTGAGGAGAAATTAGAAGAAAAAAAAAGAAAAAAAAAAACTCTTCCACATTTGTTAGCCAGAAGATTTTCCTAAATGAGAGTGATGTTCAATTTCCAGCAGCTTATTCTTTAATACATGTCTTTAATTTGCTTATGAGAACATGTTCCACTGTTTCTGGTTCATTACACTTACTACACTCCTCTGTAAAGCAGGAGTTAGACGTGCAGTCAATTGAAGACACGAGTCAGAATTACAATAATTTGGACATGTTTTTTTTACTGAAGGTAGTTTGCACTTTCATCAGCAGCTTCAAGACTCACTGGAAGTTCGTAGGCCGCTTCTGTTTTACATTTACAAACATCACAGCAGGTTTTTAGGAAAAATAGTCTGTTTTTTCCTGTGATGGGATGAGCGAAGCTTCTGACTTCTCAATGACTTTGGTTAAATGTATTTGTTATTGATAGTTGTTTGTTTTTCATAATTTGGTTGTTGCTGGTTGATCCATTTTAGGGCTGTCGTGATTAATCACATCCAAAATAAAAGTTTATGTTTACATAATATATGTGGGTGCACTGTGTATAATTATTTTGTATATATAAATACACACGCATGCATTTATATTTAAGAAAAAAAATATTATTTAGATATAAAAATATGTATATTTATATATAATATACATTATATATAAATCTATATAAAGTATATACATGAAAATATTTCTTAAATATATACAAGCATGTGTGTGTATTTATATAAAGAAAATAATTATAAACAGTGCAACCACATATATTATGTAAACATAAACTTTTATTTTGGATGCGATTAATCGTTTGACAGCCCTAATCCATTTCAATTTATAATGACAAAATAAATATTCTACAGCATGAGGACCTATATTACCCTCCTAACAAACTGAAAGAACTTTTTTTAAACTTTTTTTTAAAACTAATTTCAAGACATCTCTTCAGATTCTTTAAAGGGATAGTTCACTTTGAAATTAATTTTTGATATGTTTTAGCTTACCTCAAAGGTATCCAATGATCTTGGATGCCTTTGAGGTAAGATAAAACATCAAAAATTCATCTCAAAGTGAATTATCCCTTTAACACTAAACCTGAAACAACATATCAGTTGTTTTTTGAATGGAGATTTTGCAAAGAAGTATCTTGGCTTATTTTCTCTGATTAAAAAAAAAAACTATTTAAACAACAAATGTACTGTTTTTGATTTGGGATTTGGATACTTAAAGATTAGGATGGCAAAATGAGGGATATCCATCCACGAAAGGGATATCCCGAGACATATTGTTTATTATAAACGATTCACAAAAATTCTAAATTAATAATAACATTAATTAGGCTCAAGTGTGAAGCTCCATCCGCACTGTGGGCAAACGTACGTCTTTTGTCTTGTGTGAATACATGTGCTTGATAAGATGTGGTTTTTGTATGAAACTTTTTCCACACTGATGGCAAGCGAATGGCTTTTCTCCTGTGTGAATCCTTGTGTGTTTTTTCAGATTGTCCTTATGTGCAAAACCAACTCCACACTGAGTGCACTGGTACGGCTTCTCTCCAGTATGAATTCGCTCGTGCACTTTCAGGTTTCCAGACTGAGCGAAACTCTTGTCACAATATGAGCACTTGTAAGGTTTTTCTCCAATATGAATTATTTGGTGCCGTTTCAGTTGGCCAACTGTAGTAAAGCTCTTCCCACAGTCACAACACACATGATCTCTCACATCATTATGTGATTGCTGGTGCAGTTTAAAACTGAACAGTCGTGAAAAACTCTTTCCACAGAGAGAACACACATGAGGCTTCACATCTGAATGAACTTTCAGATGTGACTTCAGATGGGAAGATAAAATGAACTTTCTACCACACTGATCACAGTTGAATGGTTTCTCTCCAGAGTGACAGAGAAGATGTTTACTGAGACCTGATGTACGAGTGAAGCTCTTTCCACACTGAGTGCATGGATACGGTTTTTCTCCAGTGTGAATTTTCATGTGTCTGTTGAGGTTTCCGTTTTGACTGAAACTCTTTCCACACTGAGAGCAGGAGTGCAGCTTTTTGGCTTTGGTTCCTTGAGTTGTGAAGTTACAACTCTCCTCTGATTCATTCAGGTCTTGTCTTTGCTGTTTCTCTTCTGTCTGGTCTAAAATAAAATAAATATTGTGTGGTTCAAATCAGTTCAAGTGAATGAAGCAGGTCTGTCATTTTCTTGTTCATACAATTAAAATGCGTCGAACAACTTCTTTACAAGATTATAATGCATTTTGCATCTATATATAGTGCTTATTATTTCAGTCACCCAATCTGTTGAACTGAAGCTTTGTTAATGTTTCTCAGCAGTAAACAATGAAGAATCAAGAATGGACACCAACCTATTTGTTCCTCAGTATCTTCATCTTTTATTCTGGTTGTTTCTTGATCACTCATGTCTTCAATCTCCACTTTAAAAATCTCCATCTTGAGATTTCTCCAGTTATTTCTTCTCAGAACGTCCATCTTCTTCTTTTATGTTTAATGAGTTTATAAACAACTTTAAGGTGCATTAGTGCCACCTATTGGAGTGTAGTATCGAGTTTGGAAAAAGGGAATATTGTAATTCTGGCCTGATATTAATTTAAGTGCATTTTATACTTTAAAATTCTTCAAGACATTATGTTTGAAAATCTAAAGCTGAGGCATAACTCAATATTTAGACTCAAAATAATACTGAAGAAACCCTGAAACATAGTATTTTAAAACCAATACAGACAATACAGTGCAGACATCTTGTTGGCATGTGTGTGTATATATATATATATATATATATATATATATGTGTGTGTGTGTGTGTGTGTGTCTATATGTATATGTATGTATATATGTATATGTATGTATGTATGTATATATATATATATATATATATATATATATATATATATATATATATATATATATATATATTAGGGCTGTCAAACAATCTATCGCATCCAGAATAAAAGTTTGTGTTTACATAATATATGTGGGTGCACAGTGTATATTATTTTATACATATATATATATAAATATGTATATATATAAATACACACACATGCTTGTATATATGTAAGAAATATTTTCATGTATATACTGTATATAGATTGATACATAATTTATATCATATATAAATATCAATATTATATATTTTTTTCTTAAATATACATGCATGTGTGTGTATTTATATATATATAAAATAATTATACACAGTGCACTCACACATATTGTGTATGCACAAACTTTTATTTTGGATGCGATTAATCGCGATTAGAGAGAGAGAGAGAGAGAGAGAGAGAAGTGAACTGGAATACATGTAATAAATCAAATAAATCTAATTAAACAAGGAAATATGGTGATTCCGATTACCCGTTTTGTCATTTAACGATTAAAATGGTCAAAAATGAAACAATAAAATAGTGTTTGTTGAATACTCATTTTTGGTATATTTTCCCAAACAACTTAATGTAGCAGACAAAATGTTTTATTTCTTTTTTCATGTACAATCGGGATACATTGATATTGGTATATAGTACACATTGATAGACTCAGCAACTTATAAGATGAGAGAAACTGCTTTTTCTGTAAGTCTCGAAACCTCCCAAATGGGTGAAACTCTTCCCACACAAGCGGTGTCACGTTCTCTCGACAGTCTATGGTGGTTCCAATGAAGTCGCTCGTGTTTTTTCAAGGTTCCTGACCGAGTGAAACTTTTGTCACAATGTGTACACTTGAAAGGTCTTTCTCCAGAGTGACTTTTATTTGAAATATTTACGAACGCTCGTTTTAAAGCGGGAATGCAATGTTAGCCTACTTTGCTCACGGTGACACTGATTTGACCGCAAATAACAATAGCTAACTATTTTTTTTCTGACTAAATGTGGCCAAAAAAGCTGTCATTATAAAAGGATTCTTCAATCTATTGCTTGTTTTTTTCTGTTTATTACATTTCACGTTGTGACACTTATATTCTCCTTGCAATGTCAGAGAGTTCAAAACATCAACAAAGCGGCCAGAGCTTTTTTGACGATCAAGTCTGCGGTGTTGTGAACGTACAGTAACAGTGTCCCTCCGAGGTCACGAGCACCAACATGTCACATAAAACAAGCCTGTAACAAAGAATACTAGTGTACATCCACCGATACAGATCTTCTTCAAGGTTGAAGTTACACTCTTAGAAAAAAGGGTTCTATATGTAGCATAGGGTTCTTTATTCGACTCCAAATGACATTCTATGCTAAAAAGGTTCAAGAATGACAAGAAAGAACACTTTTGGCACAAAGGTTCTTTATAGGCTATTATTCATTCATATATTACATTATTCTGCAACATTTTGTAGTTGTAATTAAATTATTGTTTATTAAACTGTTGTAGTAACTTAATATCACATTTTAATCATGCAGATTTTTGAAGCATAAAAACTGAAATGGCACTCTTCGTGTGATATTGATTAATTGCATTTTTTAACCCCGATATCTTGAATTTTGTGATCATTCACATGCATTGCATTTTAGGGGTTCCAAATACGTAGCGCTTTAGAACCTTTTAAGGTTCTATATAGAACCTTTTCTTCCAAGAGTGTAGTTGAGCTCTGGTCTAAACGGGAGACTTTCCCGAAACATCAAGATAACATGTTCTTTCTCTCAGTGAGAGGTTCAGACAATAGCTTTTCAGCAACTTATCCAAATTAAAATGATATTGTGCTTTTAGTATAAACTCTATTTTTAACTTACACATTTACTTCGTCCTTTACACACGGAGTGCGCTGGTACGGCTTCTCTCCAGTGTGAATTCGCTCATGTATTTTCATGTGTCCAGATTGAGTGAATCTCTTGTCACAGTATGAACACTTGTAAGGTTTTTCTCCAGTATGAGTTCTCTGATGCAGTTTCAGACATTCAGCTCTAGTAAAGCTCTTCCCACAGTCACAACACACATGATCTCTCACTTCAGTGTGTGTTTTCAGGTGCAGTTTAAAATAATAGAGACTTGAAAAAATCTTTCCACAAAGAGAACATAATTGAGGCTTCTCATCTGAATGAACTTTCAAGTGTTGTTTTAGATGCGATGATGAAATAAACTTTTTCCCACACTGATCACAGTGAAATGGCTTTTCTCCAGAGTGAACGCGCAGATGATATTTGAGATCAGTTTTACATTTGAAACTCTCTCCACACTGAGTACAGTGATACGGCTTCTCTCCAGTGTGGAGTCGCTCGTGTGATTTCAGGTTTTCAGAACGAAAGAAACTCTTGTCACAGTATGAGCACTTGTACGGTTTTTCTCCAGTATGAGTTCTTTGGTGTTGTTTCAGATTGTCAGATCTAGTAAAGCTCTTCCCACAGTCACAACACACATGATCTCTCACTTCATTGTGTGTTTTCAGGTGTAGTTTAAAATGACGCAGCCATAAAATACTCTTTCCGCAGAGAGAACACACATAAGGCTTCTCATCTGAATGAACTTTTAGGTGTTGTTTTACATGTGCTAATGAAGTAAATTTTTTACCACACTGATCACAGTTAAATGGTTTTTCTCCAGAGTGAACACGCAGATGATTCTTGAGACCTGATGCTTGAGAAAAGCTCTTTCCACACTGAGTGCATGGATACGGTTTCTCTCCAGTGTGAATTCTCATGTGTGTCTTAAGGTTTCCTTTTTGACTGAAACTCTTTCCACACTGAGAGCAGGAGTGCAGCTTATTGGCTTTTGTTCTTTGAGTTTTGATGCTCTGCTCTTCCTCCTCTGCTTCATTCAGTTCACTTTTTTGCGGTTTTACTTCCATCCAATCTAACATAAAAATATTATGTGGTTAAAATAAGTTCAAATCAACTATGATTTAAAAGAAGAGAGCAACGGAGTATCAAGTATCAGATCTTTGATGTTCTAAAGTTTAGTTCAGTTCTTTTACTTGCTAATCCATTTCATATATGGAAGCCTAGATTATGATCATTTAGATACATTTTCTATATAACTTATCTCTAATTTATTCCTTATTTCACAGACACCAAATCTGTTGAACTGAAGCTTTGTTACTTTAATATTTATCAGCGATCAATAATAAAGAATCAAGAATGGACACCAACCTGTTTGTTCCTCAGTATCTTCATGTTTTATTCTGGATGGTTCTGGATCAGTCATGTCTTCAATCTCCTCTTTAATAAATTCCATCTTTAACAGTCACACAGATTTCAGCTGCTACTCCTGGAGTTTGTCCTTCTCTTGTAGGATGATGGAAATATTCCCAGTATTTATTGGTGAATTGTTGTGGGAGGGGCTTCACTGCAGGTGTGAACTGTGTGATACTGTCGCCCACAGGACCAGATCTGGAAAAATCAAAGATAAGTTAGTCAATTTATACTGGAATACTTTAACAGAAAACATGAGGTGGCTTTAATTTAGCTCAAATGCAGAGCATTTGGATAGTTACACATTAGTAGTGTATAAAACAGCTCATTTTACGGCAACCCAGAATATTATAAGGATTATTTTATTTATATTATTTAATGAATATCTAAACTCTAACATAAGATGGAAGAAATACACTTAAAAACAGCAGTTTAAACTGAATAGAGAGGGAGTAGTGGGGTAGAAGTAACAATTCTTCTAAGAATTGTGAAATAATTCTGATTTTTATTAAAAAAAATCATGTTGTTTAGATTAGAAAACAACACCAATGTCTGGTACCATTATCCAAATCTGTTTTTTAAAAAATATGAACAAATTTAAAATTAAAATAATACCAGTTTTGACAAAACAAAAACTTGTATATAATGTTAAACCTCACAGTTATAAGGTTCATAGACAACTGGAAAAGTTTTGGGGGCAGACCTGACCCGTTGAAAATAAATTATATTCTTGTATACTCATCCTCATAAACCTCCAGTATATGACTGACAGACAAGAATGGTTTGACCTAAAAAAATGACACCCAAATTAACCTGCATCAACACAGAAGGAACAATCAATTTAAAACTTAATGTAATGGTAGATGTCATATAAGTTAATAATAATTAAACTTTAACTTTTAATCAGACTTCAAGTTTTTGACTGGATTTGCCTTGATTTTTAAGTATTAAACTGGTCCGTCGCACGTTTATTCGTACTATTTCACGTTTTTGGTGTATAACTCCAATGTTATTCACTATTGTCTTTTCAACATGTAAGTGATATAAAATAAAATCAGATGAGAGGTTTGCGATTCTCTGTCATCATTGAACAAACACTCTTGTCCGATATGTGCAACATGACTGAACAAAAATTACAGCGCTACATACCTGTGATGCTGGAGACCTTTACCACATGAATATATCCACATATTAATAAATCCCGAAGGAATTCGTCCAGTAGCTTTTCTCCCCGTGACTGCAAAAACAGCAGACTACTGTTATTAGCGGTTAGCATTAGCATTATCGCTACTAGACGCGTAGGGGCGGGGCTCTGAATCGGGGAAGAGCTGAGTAAATTCAGTCTCACGTTACAGCAGCAGATTCGATTCGAAGAAGGTCATTGAGATATCAGAAAATATAATAGTAAATTGAAAATAGAATGGGGATGTTTTCTTTCTCTTCAAACAAAAACACTTAAAGAGAGTACCCCACATTCACATTGTGAATTGTAACCGCATTTGGTGCACCTGTAATCTAGATTTGCTCATCTGAAAACGTGTTCATCTGGATCAGATGTGATCAGTCCAATTTTGCTTTATAAAAACGACACTAAAGTAAAATGGATTACCTGATCCTGGATAGTCTAACAACAGGCTGATGTCTGATATTTTCAGTAAATTGGCATATTCATCACATTTTAACACACTGTAAACATACAGCATTTGGAGAAAATATTTCACATTTTAGCCTTTCACTGCTTTGGTGAACTTAAGCTATACTGTACCTTATTGTTCCTAAGCAGTCAATAACGAAGGACAGAAAAACTCCAACCTCTTTGTGTTATACAAGACCTAATTTGACTTGATTTTACAATTATACCGTACATCCCAAACACATTTATCACAGTATTAAGATTGCATGTTTAAACTAATTTATGTGATTAACACTTACTTGTGTTCATTAAATAAATCAATCAAGACAAAATGGTGTTTATCATTTATTTCTCATAATTACATGAACTATCAAAACACAATATAATACACTTAAGTAATGTGTGTGCACTAACTTGGATGGGTTAAATGCAGAGGACAAATTCCCAAGTATGGGTTACCATACTTTACGTTCACTTTCACATATTTAGCACACAACCTTTCCAGACAGAAAATTAATCTACAGCAACCATTTTACTTACACTGTTTGAGATGTTGACTGGTGAATCTTCGGCTTAAGTCTTTATAATTTTTTTAGAAGATTTTCACCAAATTGACTAACTATATGATATTGTGCAATTATGACAAACTCCAAATCTATCTTTTATCTCTCACAAGTTTTTACTTGAATGTATTTCACAAACACAAATGTTTCTCACTTGCAATATAATTTCATATGGATGTGAAGGCTTGATAAATGTTTATAACTTTTCCCACACTGAGTACAGGCGTACGGCTTCTCTCCAGTGTGAACTCGCTCGTGTGATTTCAGGTGTGCAGACTGAGTGAATCTCTTGTCACAATATGAGCACTTGTAAGGTTTTATTCCAGTATGAATTCTTTGGTGCAGTTTTAGATGGGGAGCTGTATTAAAGCTCTTCCCACAGTCACAACACACATGATCTCTCACTTCATTGTGTATTTTCAGGTGCAGTTTAAAATAGAGACTTGAAAAACTCTTTCCACAGAGAGAACACACATAAGGCCTCTCATCTGAATGAACTATCAGGTGTCTTTTTAGATGCGATGATGAAAAAAACTTTTTCCCACACTGATCACAGTTAAATGGCTTTTCTCCAGAGTGAAAGCGCAGATGATTTTTGAGAACAGTTTTGCATTTGAAACTCTTCTCACACTGAGTACAGTAGTACGGCTTCTCTTCGGTATGATGTCGCTCGTGTGATTTTAGGTTTTCAGAACCAGTGAAACTCTTCTCACAATATGAGCACTTGTAAGATTTTCCTCCAGTATGAATTCTTTGATGCTGTTTCAGATTGTCAGCTTTAGTAAAGCTCTTCCCACAGTCATCACACACATGATCTCTCACTTCATTATGAGTTTTCTGGTGCCGTTTAAAACTGCCCAGCCATAAAAAACTCTTTCCACAGAGAGAACACGCATAAGGATTCTCATCTGAATGAACTTTCAGGTGTTGTTTTAGATTTGATGATAAAATAAACTTTTTACCACACTGATCACAGTGAAATGATTTTTCTCCAGAGTGAACACGCAGATGATAACTGAGAGTTGATGCTTGAGAAAAACTCTTTCCACACTGAGTGCATGGATACGGTTTCTCTCCAGTGTGAACTCTCATGTGTGCGTTAAGGTTTCCTTTTTGACTGAAACTCTTTCCACACTGAGAGCAGGAGTGCAGCTTATTGGCTTTTGTTCTTTGAGTTTTGATGCTCTGCTCTTCCTCCTCTGCTTCATTCAGTTCACGTTTTTGCGGTTTTACTTTCATCCAATCTAAAATAAAAATATTATGTGGTTAAAATAAGTTCAAATCAACTATGATTTAAAAGAACAAAGCAACAGAGTATCAAGTATCAGATCTTTGATGTTCCAAAGTTTAGTTCAGTTCTTTTACTTGCTAATCCATTTCATATATGGAAGGCTTTTCAAGATTATTTATTATACATTTTCTATATAACTTATCTCTAAACTTAACTATTACTTATTTCACAGACACCAAATCTGTTGAACTGAAGCTTTGTTGCCTTAATGTTTATCAACAGTGAAGAATCAAGAATGGACACCAACCTATTTGTTCCTCAGTATCTTCATGTTTTATTCGGGATGGTTCTGGATCAGTCATGTCTTCAATCTCCTCTTTAATAAACTCCATCTTTAACAGTCACACAGATTTCAGCTGCTACTCCTGGAGTTTGTCCTTCTCTTGTAGGATGATGGAAATATTCCCAGTATTTATTGGTGAATTGTTGTGGGAGGGGCTTCACTGCAGGTGTGAACTGTGATCACACAGGACCAGATCTGAAAAAAAAACAAAGATACGTTACTGAATTTATACTGGAATACTTTAACAGAAAACATGAGGTGGCTTTAATTTAGCTCACATGCAGAGCATTTGGATAGTTACACATTAGTAGTGTATAAAACAGCTCATTTTAATGTAACACAGAATATCATAAGCATTATTTTATTTATATTATTTAATGAATATCTAAACTCTAACATAAGATGAAAGAAATACATTTATAAACAGTAGTTTAAACTGAATAGAGAAGGGGTGGTGGGGTAGAAGTAACAATTCTTCAAAGAATTGTGAAATAATTCTGATTTTTAGAAAAACAAAAATCATGTTGTTTAACGTTAGATAGAAAACAACACCAATGTCTGGTACCATTATCCAAATCTGATTTTTTTTTTTAAATATAAACAAATTTACCACATGAATGTATCCAGACATTAATAAATCCTGAAGGAATTCGTCCAATAACTTTTCTCTCCGTGACTACAAAAGCAGCAGGCTATTGTTATTAGCGGTTAGCATTAGCATTACTAGACGCGTAGGGGCGAGGCTCTGAATCGGGGAAGAGCTGAGTAAATTCAGTCTCACTTTACAGCAGCAGATTCGATTAGAAAGTCATTCAGATATCAGAAAATATCATAGTAAATTGGGGATGTCGTTTTCTTTCTCTTCAAACAAAAACACTTAAAGAGAGTACTCCACATTCACATTGTGAATTGTAACCATGTTTGGAGCACTTGTAATCTAGATTTGGTCATCTGAAAACGTGTTCATCTGGATCAGATGTGATCAGTCCAATTTTGCTTTATAAAAACAACACTAAAGTAAAATGGATTACCTGATCCTGGATAGTCTAACAACAGGCTGATGTCTGATTTTCTGTAAATTGGCACATTTATCACATTTTAACACACTGTAAACATACAGCATTTGGAGAAAATATTCCACATTTTAGCCTTTCACTGCTTTGGTGAACTTAAGCTATACTGTACATTATTGTTCCTAAGCAGTCAATAATGAAGGATAGAAAAACTCCAACCTCTTTGTATTCATACAAGACCTAATTTGACTTGATTTTACAATTATACCGTACATCCCAAACACACTTATCACAGTATTAAGATTGCATGTTTAAACTAATTTATGTGATCTTGTGTTCATTAAATAAATCAATCAAGACAAAATGGTGTTTATCTTTTATTTCTCATAATTACATGAACTATCAAAACACAATATAATACAATTAAGTAATGTGTGTGCACTAACTTGGATGGGTTAAATGCAGAGGACAAATTCCAAGTATGGGTTACCATACTTTACTTTCACTTTCACATATTTAGCACACAACCTTTCCTGACAGAAAATTAAACTACAACAACGAATTTACTTACACAGTAAGAGATGTTGACTGGTGAAGCTTCAGCTTGAGTCTTTATAATTTTTCCAAGCTTTTCACCAAATTAGCTAACTATATGATATTGTCCATTTATGACAAACTCCAAATCTATCGCTAGTATTTACTTCAATGTATTTCACAAACACAAATGTTTCTCACTTGCAGCATAATTTCATATGAATGTGAAGGCTTGATAAATGTTTATAACTTTTCCCACACTGAGTACAGTAGTACGGCTTCTCTCCAGTATGGAGTCGCTCGTGTGATTTCAGGTGTGCAGACTGAGTGAAACTCTTCTCGCAAGATGAGCACTTGTAAGGTTTTTCTCCAGTATGAATTCTTTGATGCTGTTTCAGATTGTCAGCTTTAGTAAAGCTCTTCCCACAGTCACAACACACATGATCTCTCACTTCAGTGTGTATTTTCTGGTGTTGTTTAAAACTGTTCAACCGTGAAAAACTCTTTCCACAGAGAGAACACACATAAGGTCTCTCATCTGAATGAACTTTCAGGTGTTGTTTTAGCTGTGATGGTGAAATAAACTTCTTTCCACACTGATCACAGTTAAATGGCTTTTCTCCAGAGTGAACGCGCAGATGATGATATCTGAGATCAGTTTTACATCTGAAACTCTTCTCACACTGAGTACAGTAGTACGGCTTCTCTCCAGTATGAAGTCGCTCGTGTGATTTTAGGTTTTCAGAACGAGTGAAACTCTTCTCGCAGTATGAGCACTTGAAATGTCTTTCTGCAGTGTGAATTCTTTGGTGATTTTTTAAATGGGCAGATGTAGTAAAGCTCTCCCCACACTCAAAGCACACATGATCTCTCACTTCATTGTGTGTTTTTCGGTGCAGTTTAAAATGACGCATTCTTGAAAAACTCTTTCCACAGAAGAAACACACATAAGGCTTCTCATCTGAATGAACATTTAGGTGTTGTTTTAGATTTGATGATGAGTTAAAATCTTTACCACACTGATCACAGTTAAATGGTTTCTCTCCAGAGTGAATGCGCAGATGATACTTGAGACCTGATTCACCAGCAAAGCTCTTTCCACACTGAGTGCATGGATACGGTTTCTCTCCAGTGTGAATTCTCAAGTGTGTCTTAAGGTTTCCTTTTTGACTAAAACTCTTTCCACACTGAGAGCAGGAGTGCAGCTTATTAGTTTTTGTTCTTTGAGTGTTGATGATATACTTTTCCTCCTCTGCTTCATTCGGTTCATGTTTCTGCAGTTTCATCTCCATCCAGTCTAAAATGAAAATATTATGTGGTTAAAATAAGTTCAAGTGAACTCTGAGTAATTAGAGAATCAAGTATCAGACCTCTGATGTGCTAAAGTTTAGTTCAGTCTTTTTCTTGTCAATCCGTTTAAAATGTGTTTGACAAAAGCTATTCAAGATTATGATCTTTCACACTGAACACAATTGTAAATTGCATGCAACACTTTTGTGTTTGCCCCCATTTTTCATGAGCTGAACTCAAACATCTAAGGCTGTTTCTATGTTCACAAAAGATATTTCTCTCAAATATTGTTCACAAATCTGTGTTAGTGAGCACTTCTCCTTTGCCGAGATAATCCATCCACCTCACAGGTGTGACGGATCAAGATGCTGATTAGACAGCATGATTATTGCACAGGTGTGCCTTAGGCTGGCCACACTAAAAGGCCACTCTAAAATGTCCAGTTTTACTGTATTTGGTAGTGTTGTCACGATACCAAAATTATTGTTTCGATACCGATACTAAGTCAAGAATTGCGATTTCGATACTTTTCTTGAAGAGGAAAGTATTTCTTACAAGGCGTTTCACATGCACTCTATAGCCTATAGATCATTTTAGCTGATGTTTTGTATGCTTTATTTTAGCAACTTGCAAATTATTTATGCTATCTATGACACCAACCTATTTGTTCCTCAGTATCTTCATGTTTTATTCTGGATGGTTCTGGATCAGTCATGTCTTCAATCTCCACTTTAATAAACTCCATCTTTAACAGTCACACAGATTTCAGCTGCTACTCATGGAGTTTGTCCTTCTCTTGTAGGATGATGGGAATATTCCCAGTATTTATTGGTGAATTGTTGTGGGGCTTCACTGCAGGTGTGAACTGTGATCACTGTGTGATACTGACGCCGATGGGACCAGATCTGGAAAAATCAAAGAAATACAGAAAACATATGGTGCCTTTAATTTACGTAGTCCAAATATAGAGCATTTTGATGGTTAGTGTATAAAACAGCTCTAGGGCATTTTTATGTAACCAAGAATATAAGGAATAAACAGGGCAGAGGTTCAATTGTTCCGTTAATATATAAACTAATCCAAAATCTTACGAGACAACATGAATCCACTTAAACAATACAGACTGAATAGACAGGGGGTGGTGGGTATAAGCAACAATTCTTCTAAAAATTGTGAAATCACTTCAAAAAGTTCTGATATTAGAACAAAACATGTTTAGGCAGCAAAGTTTATTCGAAACAATGCCAATGTCCATGGTAACATCCTAAATTGTAAAATGACAGTAGACAATTCTTTAGTCAACATGAACAATATGCCTACTTATAAAGCATTTGCTAATCTTAGTTGATGTTATTTTACTAATACTTTGTTAAAATAAAAGTTGTCACTGTTAATGTTATTTAATGGATTTGAGCTAAGATGCACTTAAGTTAATTATTATTAATTATTATCAAAGAATAATAACTATGGCTACTTTAAAAACAAAGCAAAAAACAAACAAAAAAAACTAAAACGTATTGCTCTTGTAAATGTAAATGAAATCTTATTGTTAAGCATTACCAAATTGTCATTAGATTCAAGAATGCTGATACTTCACCATTTTCAAAACAATAGCATTATACAGTCTCTTCCGTATCCAGTTTGAGGATCATTACTCGCAACATTTAACATAATTATAGTGTTTAAGTATTTGTTATCAAGCTGTGCTTAATACAAAACATAGGCTTTACAACTGACATGATTTTAAAGCTTTTGTTATCTAATTGGTTTGGCCTTAAAAAGTCTTAAAACAGCCCTGTGTGTAAGGATTTTATAATAAAGGTCCCGGCTGTCAAAATAACAAATGTAAGTTATGCACAGAGGACTAATGAAGGTTTGTCTTATTCTACATCGTGAAATGAGATCATGTTGAGATGTGCATGCTGCCAATTACTAGTTCGCGTTTATGGTGTATAATTGCATTGTTCTTCAATCTTCACCTTTCAGACTGTATATTAAATAAAATTTGACAAGTTAGCGGTTCTCTGTCGTCATTGAACAAACACTCCTGCTAGTCCTCTTTGTAACATGATACAGTTAAAATCACAGCGCTTCATACCTGCTATACTGGAGACTTTTTACCACATACCGAGAAATTGTTTAATAATTCCTGTAGACAATCAAATAGCAGCTTTTCTATCCGTGATAACACAGTAAACTACAGTTGTTAGCAGTTAGCACTAGCGTAGCGTTGTCAACAAGACGCGTAAGGGCGGGGCTCTGTGGGGGAGGGCTGAGTAAAATCAGTCCACGTCAGACAACTGCAGATTCGACAGTATAAATATATTATAGATTACAGATACAATTCACAGATTTAGAGTGTTGTGAATTTGTAAATTCTTAGGGATGTAAGTCTACTTTTCTAAAAAAATATGTATTTTTGATTATTTCAATAGACAAAGATTACCACCAAATGGGACATATCATATACATAAACAAAAATGGGCTAAAGTTTTACCTAACTTCAGATAAATATGAAAAATTATATGGAGTTACTATTTGGGTTTAAAAATATGAAAGGCAAAAACAAAACGCACTAGGTATCTATCTGAAGCTTTTTATGCTTTTATGTTTTTTTCTGTTTATATGATTTTTTCCCCCCCTTTTACTTGGATTATTACTTTATAAATTGCACTGTATATTTTCTTTCCCTTTTGTCTATTTTTGGATATTTTTTACACTATAAGTTTGATTATTGCCATGTCTACTATTTATATGTGGCTATTTATAAGTTTGATAATTAATCATGTTTATGACATATTTTTGTTGTCTTGGTAATGTCAAATTTTCATTGCCAAGACACTAACAGATTATGATGTATTGGTTTATGCCAAGGTGTCATCCCAAAGACATCTCAAACAATTTAATATTTGCATTATAAAAGTCATAACTGAGCGAATGACACTTACTGACAGTTGTCACAAATATGCATAAAACCTTCATATTCATGACGTGCGTCATGTCAGTCTTATGCACACCCCTTCAAGTAAAGTGTTACCAGAAATGCCAGATAGAAATTTTATTTATTATTGTTGCAAAAAATGCAGAGTTGACATATTTAGAAAACACAACATAACAACATACATTGTGTCCTAACCTGATTTACTTGCTTAATTAGTTACTTTTGCGACTTTTGCGTAAACATACATGCCAATTTCGAGTCAAGTGGCATGTTATCTCGACGCATTTTGAGCTATCCGCGTGTATGTCTACGCCATTAACGTCCACGTCATTCCGCGTCTCTGTACACGCCGTCAAATGTCCGCCCAAAACAAAGCAAAATGTACATCTACATCTGGGAAGCTATGTTTTTTTTCTCTAGTATGGTAAGGGAACACTCATAAATGCCATTAACCCCAGTGACGGGTAGGTTTAGAGACGGGGTTGAGGTAAGTCATATATTTATATATACAGTAATAACGTTAAGTCAACGGCATTCATAAACACGCTGAAAAGCGATTATGCGTGTTGATAGCATGCCAAAAATGGAAATACGAATTGGCGTGTCATACACACGCTCATGAGATCAGTCTGACTTTTAAGATAATGGAAACATCACAAAAAGGTTGCACATGTTCTTTGCCAAATGGTGAATCCACAGACCTTCATATCTCCTAATAATAAGACTATCTCTACTAGAAAAACTTCCAGGGAGCGATATTTTTTTTTTCCAGAGGATGGTAGGGGAAGTTACTGCCTTTTTCGCCTCTGATTGGCTAGAAGGACTCTCCTCAGATTGGTTATTTGATTTGGGGTTGTGTGTGTATGTGCGATGGGTAGGTTTGGATATTGTATGTGTGTATCAGAGATGACGGCTGCGTTCCAAACCGCATACTCAGTGAGTAGGTACTTAATTTCAATAAGTACTTACTCAACGAGCGCTAAAAAAGTAGGTACTTTATAGCCAAATCTAGTTGAGTATGAATGCGATCCGGACATCTGCTATGTTATTCTCGCCCACTCTTTTATGAATACTGAGGATTCGAACGTACTTTTTTGCTCGCCTACTCTTTTCCCCTACTATGTAGTAGGGAAGTATGCGGTTTGGAACGCAGGGACGTTTCATGGCCAAATCAAATAACCAATCGGAGGAGAGCCCTTCTAGCCAATCAGAGGCGAAAAAGGCAGTAACTTCCCATACCACCCTGAAATACCCCTCTAGGCTGGAAGAAAATGGAGCGAAACCCTTCAGGATTGAGATTGATGATATTGTACTGATTGATGATTTGATGTAAATGATATTGTGCTTTTAGGACAAACTGATTTTTTTTCTTAAATATTTGACACAATTTACTTTAGATGAAAACTAATGTTTCTCACTTGCAACATGTTTTCAAGTGAGTGTGAAGGCTTAATGAACATTTGAAACTCTTCCCACACTGAGTACAGTCATACGGCTTCTCTCCAGTATGAACTCGCTCATGATATTTCAAGTGTCCAGAATGACTGAATCTCCTGTCACAGTATGAGCACTTGTAAGGTTTTTCTCCAGTATGAATTCTTTGGTGCAGTTTCAGCTGGCCAGATGTAGTATAGCTCTTCCCACAGTCACAACACACGTAATCTCTCACTTCATCATGTGTTTTCTGGTGCAGTTTAAATTGTTCCAGTCTTGAAAAACTCTTTCCACAGAGAGAACACACATGAGGCCTCTCATCTGAATGAACTATTAGGTGTTTTTTTAGATTTGATGACGAATTAAAATCTTTACCGCACTGATCACAGTTATATGGTTTCTCTCCAGAGTGAATGAGCAGATGATGTTTAAGACCGGATCCACAAGCAAAACTCTTTCCACACTGAGCGCATGTATACGGTTTCTCTCCAGTGTGAATTCTCATGTGTTTGTTAAGGTGTCCTTTGTAACCAAAGCACTTTCCACACTGAGGGCAGGAGTGGAGCTTATTAGTTTTGATGAAAAAAGTTTTGCTCTGCTGTTCCTCCTGAGTATCTTCATGTTTTATTCTGGATGGTTCTGGATCACTCATGTCTTCAATCTCCTCTTTAATGAACTCCTTCTCCTCTTTAATAAACTCCATCTTTAACAGAACATAATCATGCATCATAAGACATTAATATCATGTGCTTTTACAGCCAATATACTAATAATATACAGCCTAATAAGCAACTAGTTAATAGTGACAAATGGAACCTAAAAAAATGTGTTACCATATTTATATTTAAAAATATTTTAATATATTTTTTGTCCAGATTTTTGTGTTACTTTAAATAAAAGTGTAGTATTTTACTTGCTTGTATTTTTAAAATTCAGATGTAATTAAAAAGTTTAATAATTAAACTATACAAAGTAAAAAAGTACGTAATAATATATAATCATAAAAGTTATTTTCGGTTTCGATTTTCGGCTAGTGTTCCCAGAATTTTCATTAGGTGCAACTCTGGTATTAACTTGTCCGTCACGCGTTTATTTGTGCCCATTTTAAGTTTTGGTGTATAACTCCATTGTTCTTCACATTCTTGTTTTCAAAATGTATAATAAATTAAATCCGATTAGCAATTCGAGGTTCTTTGTCATTATAAGACAACATCTGGTCCGTTTTGCAACATAATTCAATTAAAAACAGAGCGCTACATACCTGGAGACCTTTACCATATATCTGCATCAGCATCCAGATGTTGTTTAATAATTCTTTAAGTAGCTTTTCTCTCCGTGACACAACAAAAGCAGCAGCTTCGGTACAGTTGTTAGCAGTTAGCACTAGCATTATCAACAAGACGCGTGTGGGCAGGGGCGGGGCTCTGGCGTGGGGGGAGGAGCTAATTACATATCACACCACAGCAGATTCGACTATTCAGAAATCCAAATAATAAAAAATAAAATAATAATAATAATAATTTACAAATATTAAAAAAAGAAATCCAAATAAATCATATGCCATTCCTTTTCCAAAGATGTTCAATATATTAAGTCTAAAAATAACTGAAATACAGTGTCTTGAGTCAGTTTTACATTTCTTCAATGTTTGTCAGAATCAAATTTGTTAATTAATTTGAAAGAGACTATTACTTTTTATTAGCAAGAAAATATATTTGTTTCTTTTTTTTTTCAATTGAGATTTTCGAATAAATTTTGACTAGTTAAAAATAAATTATAAATGTCTCTAATTACTTCTGTGTATGTGTCTTATAGTATTATGACTCTGGTCAAACCCCGTGCAGAGATATCTTGTATCGTTTTCAAGAAGAAAGAAACACTTTAATTCAGTGCTTCTGGTGTTGGACTTGATGTGGCTCTGCAAAGACTTGAAGGGAATCAGTTAGATTTTTTTTTTTACCCAAAAAATACAGTTGACAGATTTATATAACAAATTGTAACTAGAATGCACCCATTGCCAAGAGAATACAGAAAAAAAAATAGTTTACTATGAGGGTGAACATGAGGGTGATTTAATTTATACACTAGAGTGTGCAAATTAAAGGCACAGCAAATAGAGGTTGTTACTTGCTTTCTTATATACTGAAAACGTAATAGATTTGAGACACTTTTAAAATCCCTTCAAAACTGGTTGGTGAACTTTCATTTGTGGATATTTGCACAAAATACATTTATAACAAAGCTATTCTTTTCTTTAACAGAGTCAGATTCATAGTGTGATGATGACGTAGCGTCTTTTATCACATCTTGCAGGATATTAACATTGATAAATATGCCACATACTGTTCCAAAGTGTACAGTTGATAAATAAACGAAAGACAGTCTCTGTGTGAATTTTAGAAAGTAAACATCTTGTGTCAATTTCAGTCCATTTCTTCGTTGACAGGACAAAAAAAAGTCAATTCATTTGAAAGAAACTTATTTTACTTTATTAGGAAGAACAATATTTCTGTTCTTTTTCCAATTTAGATTCCCCTTACTTTACTTAAATGTATTTGACATAAAAAAATTAATATGAAGGCTTGTTTGAACTTTGAAAAACTCTTCTCACACTGAATACACTGGTGCGGGTTCTCCAGTGTGAACTCGCTCGTGTGATTTCAGGTTTTCAGAACGAGCAAAACTCTCATCACAATATGAGCACTTGTAAGGTTTTTCTCCAGTATGAATTCTTTTGTGCCGTTTCAGATCAACATCTCTTGTAAAGCTCTTCCCACAGTCACCACACACATGATCGCTCACTTCATAGTGTGTTTTCTGGTGCAGTTTAAAACTTCTTAGCCATAAAAAACTCTTTCCACAGAAAGAGCACACGTAAGGCTTCTCATTTGAATGCACTTTCAGGTGTTGTTTTAGACGTGATGATGAAATAAACTCTTTCCCGCACTGATCACACTTAAAAGGTTTTTCTCCAGAGTGACTGAGCAGATGATATTTGAGACCTTTGGAGCATCTGAAACTCTTCCCACACTCAGTACAGTAGTACGGCTTCTCTCCAGTATGAAGTTGCTCGTGTGATTTCTGTTTATCAGAACGAGTGAAACTCTGGTCACAGTATGAGCACTTGTAAGGTTTTTCTCCAGTATGAATTCATTGATGATTTTTCAGTTTGTCAGATCTAGAAAAGCTCTTCCCACAGTCACCACACACATGATCTCTCACTTCATTATGTGTTTTCTGGTGTGTTTTACAATGATCCAGCCTTGAAAAACTCTTTCCACAGAGAGAACACACATAAGGCCTCTCATCTGAATGAACTTTCAGGTGTTGGTTTAAATTTGATGACGAATGAAAATTTTTACCGCACTGATCACAGTTGAAGGGTCTCTCTCCAGAGTGAACATGCAGATGCTTGGTGAGATCTGATGCAAAAGCAAATCCCTTCCCACACTGAGGGCATGGATACGGTTTCTCTCCAGTGTGAATTCTCATGTGTGTCTTAAGGTTTCCTTTGTGTCTGAAACTCTTCCCACACTGAGAGCAGGAGTGCAGCTTATTGGCTTTTGTTCTTTGAGTTTTGATGCTTTGCTTTTCCTCCTCTGCTTCATTCAGTTCATGTTTTTGCGGTTTCATCTCCATCCAGTCTAAAAAATATATATATATATTACGTGGTTAAAAATAAGTTTAAATGAACTCTGATTTAATTAGTTTAAAATATGGATGACAACAGCTATACAATATTATTATGATCGTTTAGATGCATCATTTATTAGGGATGCACCGATACCAAGCTCATGTACCTGTACCCGTAAAAATGCTCCGATAACAACAACCAATACCAGGCAGCGTGTGCAGTGTTTGTGTCCAGACAAAGAAACACGACAACAGACTATATAACGGGGATTAAAGGGGTGGTAAAGTATGATTACACTTTTCTAACTTGCATTCTAACTAGCATGAAAATAACTGAAGGAAATATATATTTGATGAACAAATTAAGCCTACTAATATGATTCATATTGTTTTGGTTTCTCTACCAATACATTTAAATATTACAAATGCAGTGAAAATACAATATCGATTGCGGTATCGGTCTTGGCGAGTGCCAAGAATGAAAGTATCGGTATCGGACTCGTACTGGAAAAAGTGATATCGGTCCATCCCAATCATTTCTCTGTTGGACAGAATAATCAGAAGCCAAATGTGTTGAACTGAAGCTTTTTTAACTTAATGTTGCTCAGCAGTCAACAATGAGGAATCAAGAATGGACACCAACCTGTTTGTTCCTCGGCATCTTCATGTTTTATTCTGGATGGTTCTGGATCAGTCATGTCTTCAATCTCCTCTTTAATAAACTCCATCTTTAACAGTCTCACAGATTTCAGCTGCTACTCCTGGAGTTTGTCCTTCTCTTGTAGGATGATGGGAATATTCCCAGTATTTATTGGTGAATTGTTGTGGGAGGGGCTTCACTGCAGGTGTGAACTGTGTGATACTGACGCCCACAGGACCAGATCTGGAAAAATTAAAAACAAGTTACTTAATTTACACTGGACTACTTTAAAGTGCCCCAATTATAACCATTATTTCGACATAATATCAGCTTTACATCGACTGATCCGATAAACGCAGACAGACTGCAAAAGTGCGGAAGGCTGCGCAATACTCATTCCCTATACTCAGGGAACCAAGGTTACGCTAGTAATTGAGCACGTTCCCTATCGAGAACGGTTATGTTTGCGTAGCTAATACGCAGTGGGGACGCAATCAATGTCAAACGCCTCACAATTAACATCTGAATCCGTTCCGCACTGCAACCTAGGGTGAACCTATCATTTCAAACTGATTAGAAAAAAGTTATTTAGCTGGGAACATTGTTTTAAAACAACGCAGTGTCTATTGCAACAACAAAAACTGTATAAATAATGTTTAAAAAAAATATATGATTTAAACACCAGTTTTACACAATATTTTTTTTACCATAAACCTCACATTTAAACATAATAAATGATTATTTATGTAATGTCATATGAACTAGCCTAGCTAAAACGGCAGATAGGCTGAAAGAAAACTCAGAATTCTCTCTCTGATAAAAGGTGGCGTTTTATGGAAAAGCAGAAATACTAAAAAATAGTTACTCCTGAACACAAGCAGTATGTATAAATATATACAAAATAATAGTAAAAAAGATTATATGTGTATATCTTTTTTTATTTAAGTATATGTTTGGATAAATTAACATTTTAGTTTTGTTCTATACTCCCAAATTCCAAAAAAAAAAATAAAAAAATAAAAAAAATATTGTCATTTAGACTAGAGCATTTATTTGCAGATAACGACAACTGGTCTATTTAACTATTTTCTGAACATTACAACATTTAGTTCAGAAGTTAAAACATTAGTATTGTGTTGTTTAAAAATAATTATTTTCTTTCCATTATTCGAGGTGTGACAACAGCTTTTTGGTTATTTTGACCAGTTGTCGTTTTCTGCAAATAAATGCTCTAAATGACAATAATTTAATTTGGAATTTGGGAGAAATGTTCTCAGTATTTTATTGAATAAAAAAAATTTATTTTACCCAAACACATATCTAGCTGCTAAATAAATAGTAGAGAGAAACTGATAATTTTGCAAGGGTCTCTTAATTTTTTACAGAGCTGTATGTCCATCGATTGCTCTTCATATGTTTTTTTCTTCTTGTCCATCACGCGTTTATTTGCTCTACTTTTCGTTTTTGGTGTTTAATTCCATTGTTCTTCACTCTCGTCTTTTTAATATGCAAATTAAATAATATCAGATTAGTTTACGGTTCTCTGCCGTTATTGAACAAACACTCCTGTGATCCGTTTTGCAATAAGATTCAGTTAAAATCACAGCGCTACGTACCTGACATGCTGGAGTACTTGGAGATTTTTTATCACATATAAATATATCCAGAGATGATGTTTAATAATTCCTGTAGTTTTTCTCTCAGCCGCAGACTACATGTTAGCAGTTAGCAATAGCATTATCAACAAGACGGGGCGTGTGCGTGTGTATGTTGGGGGGTCCTTAGAAATGTCTCCAATTTCTTCTGTGCATGTGTCTTAAAACAGTATTTAGACTACTTAAAATGTATGTAGAGATATGATATTGTTTTAATTTAGAAATACTTTTCATTCAATTCATTAGGTATGAAATTGTGCTGAAACGAATCGATAGGAATGCAAGTTAGAGTTTTTATGCAAAATAAAAGGGTTCACATATTTATAGAAACAAAATTTAACAATACACCTATTGCCAAAGGAATAAGATTAAGACTAAAATGTGCTTATAAAGGAAAAAATGTAAATAAGAAAAGGGGAAACATGGGGGTAAGAAGTTAATTTAGAGTATACAAATAGAAACAGTTCAATTGCTTTCTTATTTACCGCAGATTAAACAGATTTGATGTATTCAGTTTTTTTTTTTACAAAATTTTATAAAGTTTAGGCTATTGTTGGTGCATTTGTGATTAAAAAATTCGCAAACATACATTTATAACAAAGCTATTATTTTATTCAGCTGAGTCAGATTCATAGTGTCCTAATGTCTTATATTACATTTTGCAGGATATTAAGATAAAAGATAAATATGCCAAATATTCTCCCAAAGTTAGTGACAGTCGAAGCATAAATGAAAGACATTCTCTGTGAATTTTGCAAAAAATGAACATCTCGTGTCAATGTCAACTTTACATTTCTTAATTCTCGTCGTGAATCAAGCCCAGTTTTTTGTGTGTCTAGACAGATAATGTATGAAAAGTCACAAAATCTTATTCCACTGAGATGAAGGGAACATTTTTTTATAAAATAAAAGTCCCCATAACCCGATTGAAGGCTACAGGTGTTAGTTGTTAAAATGACAAAAATTAAATTAAGTATTTTTTTTTCAGGTTGTTTACATTTTTAGTCAGTGGCCTAACATCGCTCGTCAATGCCAATGATAGAGATGGTCAATCAAATCAAAGAAGGCAGGTCTTAACTGTCATAACACAAGGGTTTGAGGAAAGATGCAAGTAGATGTAAGAAGCCTATTTAGACAAATGTTCAGCAACCGACAATAATAGGCTATCTAATGCTGTGTTTTCCAACCCTGTTATTGGAAATATCTGATCTCTACTCATGAGCTAATGAGTTGATTCAGGGGTTTGAATAGCAAGAGTTGGAAAATGTGTAGTGTTAGTGAGCCTCCAGGAACAGGGTTGGGAAATACTGATCTGGCAATGCAAAGTATTTAAATTTTTATGTTTTTTTTTTGTTTTTTTGACATTTTTAAAATGAAAATATGCTATTGTAAATCATTTAATTAAAAAATGAATGTGACAAGATAAGAAACGTTCATGTTTGACATATTAGGCATACAAATAAGCACAAAAGTGGAAGTTTTTTTATATTGAAAACATTAAAAGCAAAGAAGAAAACAGTCACAATATAGAACAAATAAATGGAAAGAAAAAAGACACAAGACAGGGGTAGGCTACATAACGTCAGAAAAGATTACATATCATATTTCAATTGTTTTTAAAGCCTTCTTGGTACAAGAGTTAGAGATAATCCCAAAGCAATGTTGTTGCAAGCGTTTCTAGCTAATAGGCACTGTTGTGGTAGTTACTCAAAAAAGTAATTAGTTACTAGTTACTTCTGTAAATTGTAATGAGATTACTTTACTAGTTACTGCGTTGGAAAAGCAACTTCACTGCTTATTACTTTACTTTCCCGTTTCTTAATTTACTATGTAGATATGGACAAACATCATAGCCTATCATCAGTTTTTGCCCTATCATCACTTTATTGTAAAAATTTATAAATGGCATGAAAGAACAATATCCCCGTCTGCACAAATAAATATGCCGCACTGTAAAATTCACAAACAACAGAATAAAGGAGGCTATGCTGGGGTCATTTAAAATGGGGTTTAAAGGGATACTCCACTTTTTTTGGAAATAGGCTAATTTTACCACTTCCCCAGAGTTAAACAGTTAGGTTTTACCGTTTTCGAATGTATTCAGACGATTTTATGATATTAAGAAGAATATCAGTAATCAGACAGTTTCTGGTCTCATTGACTTCCATAGTATATTTTTTCCTACTATGGAAGTGAATGAGACCAGAAACTGTCTGGTTACTGATATTCTTCTAAATATCATAAAATCATCTGAATGGATTTGAAAACGGTAAAACTCAAGCGTTTAACTCTGGGGGAGTTGAAAAAATAAGCCTATTTCCAAAAAAAGTGGAGTATCCCTTTAACACAGAAGTTTCAAAACACAGGCTGAGAGAGAATAAAACTCTTCTCCTGAGAACAAAACCAGTTTTTTTTATTCGACTCATGGCAATAATAACTAAAAAAAAAATTAAGATGTCAATGAAAAATAATAAAAATAAAAGTCACTTTATCCCATACAATTCTTACTCTTAATTTAAAATGCATTTTTCTAAACCTTTATGTTTCCAAAATGAGCCCAAGATCCATGTTTTATAAAATGTCCACGAAATGTTTAGTGAAATTAGAAAATAGAGATTGTTCATTTAGTTCCTTACGTTTTTTATATCCACATATTTTGTTCTAATGTCACAAATAATAATCTTAGGGTTTACTATAGCCTACATTTGACACGAATATTTTTATCCTTTCGAGCAATTAACTGAAAGTAATGTGAATATTGCCATTTGCCGAAACCCGTCTCGGTCTCCACTTACCTCTCTCCTTCACTCAAATCGGTCTCTATGGCAACGGTGCGCACGCACCACTAGACGGAAGTTTCCACACAGGCAAACACGGCTTGGGTAACGCATGAAAGCGGGTTCCTTTAGTATAGTAGTGTAGTTACCAATATTTCTAGTGTAATGCGTTACTTTACTTCGTTACCCAAAAAAGTAATATTGTTACTGTAATTCGTTACTTTGTGACTCGTTACCCCCAACACTGCTAACAGGTATGTCGACGTACACAGTGACATAACGACGTCGTTCACTGGGCGCTCTAGTGGAAATTGGCAAAACAACCAGGTTCTGAACGGGTTCGCAATTTGAACCAACTCCGAACCAACTTTGAACCAGCACCATATCTAAATGAACTTTCTGGTGTTGTCTTAGATTTGATAACGAAACAAAATCTTTACCACACTGATCACAGTGAAATGGTTTCTCTCCAGTGTGAATTCTCATGTGTACATTGAGGGTGTCTTTTTTACCGAAACTCTTTCCACACTGAGTGCATGGATACGGTTTCTCTCCTGTGTGAGTTCTCATGTGTGTTTTAAGGTTTCCATTTTGTCTGAAACTCTTTCCACAGTGAGTGCAGGGGTAAAACTGAAACGTTTTCATCCTCCGCTGTTTCTTCTCTGTTTCTTTCGGTTCATGCTTTTGCTTATTCGCTTCCACCCAGTCTAAAATAAAAAACAATATGTGGTTAAACAGAAGAGAGCAATAGAGTATCAAGTATCAGATCTTTGATTTGCCAAACTTTTTAATTTATTAACTTTCTTGTCAATGCATTTAAAATGAAAATAACAACAGCTATTCAAGATTTTCACCATTTAGATGCATTTTCTGTCTCATTAGTTCAATCTACTGAACTCAAGCTTTCTAAACAGTCAAAATCATGAAGAATCAAGAAAGAACACCAACCTATTTGTTCCTCAGTTTCTTCTTGTTTTACTCTGGATGGTTCTGGATCAGTCATGTCTTCAGTCTCCTCCTTAATAAACTCCATCTCCTCTTTAATAAACTCCATCTTTCACAGTCGCGCAGTATATTCCCAGTATTTATTGGTGAATTGTTGTGGGAGGGGCTTCACTGCAGGTGTGAACTGTGTGATACTGACGCCCACAGGACCAGATCTGTGAAAATCAAAGATAAGTTACTGAATTTATACTGGAATACTTTAAGTGCAAAACAAATATGGTGCATTAAATTTAGTTCAAATATAGAGAATTTTGATGGCTATATATTAAAGGGCCCTATTTTAATGATCTTTGTGCATGGTCTACTCTACTGTAAGTAACATGTTTTGTTTTTTGTTGTTGTTTTTTTACACTATTCTTAAAAAAAATATTTCATTCTAGAGATTCGTTCAAAAAAGGGATGCGTCCAGTGATGGAAGATGCGAGTTAATTCAAAACAATTTAGAAAAATAATTCAAATGAATAAAATATTTAGTCTTTAAATGCAAAGACTGCATTCTATTGCCAGCAGCCATATCACCCTGTAGCCCAAGACTGGTTGCCCACTGAAGCTAAGCACGGCTGAGCCTGGTTAATATCTGTATGGGAGAACTTCTGAGAAAACCAGGTTGCTGCTGGAAAAGGTGTTAGTGAGGCCAGCAGGGAGTGCTCACCCTTTGGTCTGTGTGGGTCCTAACATCCCAGTGTAGTGATGGGTACACTATACTGTCAAAGAGCATTCTGTATGTATCAAATCTGTACTTTCCTGTTATCAAGACCTCACGATGGCCAACCCCTAACCCCGCCCCTAAACCTACCTAACTGGGGTTAAGACCAATCAGGAACGATGGCCTACCACTAACCCCGCCCCTAAACCTACCTAACTGGGGTTAAGACCAATCAGGAACGATGGCCTGCCACTAACCCCGCCCCTAAACCTACCCGTCACGGGGGTTAAGACCAATCAGGGATGACTATAGTTCCTAAATAGTATAGCGGGCTCCGGATAACAGGAAAGTGCCATCAAATCTTCTGAATCGTGATTTCTACTTTTAACAAAACGTCATGATTCTCAATTTATTCAGAATCTTACAGCTTTACAGAAACGGTGCCATTACTTTGACAATAAATGTAAATATTTAGATAGTTTGCACGCTGTTACACTTGGACAACGCTACATCATATGATTCACGCTTGATGTCTAACTCTCCACACTGAGTAGCTAGTGTGTTGCGTTCAAGTGCTTTTGTTGTAGTAATGTGGTAAAAAGATGGAGATCAAGACCTTTTATTTAGCTAAAACTTTTTTAGATTGCTTAAGACATCTGCAACAGCAAGAAAATGATTTATCCAAACTCAAAAGGTAAATAATATGCTGAATATTTTCTAGATCATGAATAGTATATGTTTTTACCATTCATGACTCTCGCGTTGCCCTCCGCCATTTTGAAAAGGTCAAAGGTTATCTTATCTCGGTAACTCATCTATCAAATCAAAATATTCTACGAGTTGCCCAGTGGAAAATACCACATAAGGGGGTGCTCATGTGCATTTTCCATGTCGGCTTTTTGGAAATTATCCATAGCAAATGAACGAACCATTAGTGCAGTGCATACAAACCTTTGTCACAAAATAAGGGCTTGTACTCTGGAGCTGGTTAATGTTAAACTCTGTAATCTGAGTACATCTCTCACCTGCAGACTGGAAATACACGGCATCCGAAGAAAATATTCCACGTTTGTCCTTCAATCACGATGATCGCGCGTCAACTGGTTCCGTAGTTGCGAAGTTTCAGCTCGACTCGTCTGCCCTCTCGAGTCTCGTCTCGTTTTTTTCTTCTGCGCATCCTCAGTGCGCAGTGTCATATTTCTTAAAGGGGCCGCAATATTTTAAATATTCAAGCTGAGCCCACAGCGCGATTTTTTTAAGGCGATTGTTTTTTTTATTATAATATAAAACAATATAAAACATTTTTCTCATGGTCAGCATTTTCTGATGCTGTTTAGAGTCCAGCAGTGAACAACTATTTCCACAAACACAGATTTACCACAAACACATATTAGTTTCAGTTTAAACAATCACAGTTAAAAGGTTTTTGTCAAGACAAGATGTGTTTTCAGAACACAATATAGTAAACTTGGTAAATAAGTACAAGACTTGTATGTACATGAAATAATTTAATATAGACCAACTACATCAAGACAGATTTTTGCCAATAAATAAATAAATAAAAGTCTTTGAAGTCTTTTTTTTTTTGTTGAAGAAAAAAAAACCCAAGATAATCTCCATATTTTATCATGCAGAATTTACCTGAAAGCATCTGACATGAAAACGAATGTTGATCATGTGCAAATTATTTTCATAGGAGCGTGAAGGCTAAGTAAAATCAACCCAACTCTTTATTTACAGTGCACTTTCAACACCACAAGTGTAACCACAGTGATGTGCAGAAAAAGATAAAATAAAAAAAGTCATAAAAACAATGCAAACATATGACATACACTGCTTACAGGTTCAAATTCTAAAACAAATAAATAAGTAAAGCGCACTCAGAAATACACCCAATGTAGGAGAAGATTAAACAGACAGAGGAAGGTCATTCCAGACAGAGTCTAGGAGCTGCAACAGGGAATCTAAATGATAATTGGAGGTAGGGATGCACCGATATGAAAATTTTGGCCGATACCGATAATTCTTTATATTTGAAAGCCGATAACCGATATATCGGCCGATAAACTTGACTCCAAATTTGTATCTAATTTTGAGAGCCTCATTACAAAACAAAAGTCTCACAATTAAATCCATGTCCCAAGCGCACAATTATAATGATGTTCTCATTATAGTCTTGTAAAGCCGATATGACAGATTTGCGCTGCACATGTTGTACCGAACTGTATTTTTATTTTTTGAAGAGATTTCAATCATATTTCAAGAAAGTCAAAAACACAAACAGTGCTCAATAAGTGTCTCAGCTGAAGGGATTAATACATTATTTATCGGCTTTAATATATCCGCCACATTTTCTTACCAGGCCGATAACGATAACATTAAAAACGGGCCGAAACCGATATGCTGGCCGATATATCGTGAATCCCTAATTGGAGGGCAGAGACCTACACTGTAAACAATTTTTTTTTTCAAGATTTGTTATCACAACATTTTTTCTTTTGTCAAATCAAGTTAAATGATTTATTTAGTTCAGATAACTTATTATTTTGAGTTTTGATGATTAAATTAATCTCCTTCATTGTATTAACTCACTTTTTCCAGTTCAATCAACTTAAAATTTTAAGGCAACCAGGTTACTTACTTTTTTAAGTTAACAATATTTTTTACAGTGTAGCGGATTTATATAAGATTTGTTATCACAACATTTTTTCTTTTGTCAAATCAAGTTAAATGATTTATTTAGTTCAGATAACTTATTATTTTGAGTTTTTGATGATTAAATCAATCTCCTTCATTGTATTAACTCACTTTTTCCAGTTCAATCAACTTAAAATTTTAAGGCAACCAGGTTACTTACTTTTTTAAGTTAAACCAACAATATTTTTACGGATTTATAGAGACTGGTTAAACCAGTAACATCCTCTGGAGGTGCTAAGCCATGCAAAGCTTTTTTTAGGTAAAAATCTACACTTAAACTTGTCTTTAAAAACAGGCGAACAGACTTTGCGGTGCTGAAAAACTGAAACACGGAAGCAATTTCAGAGAGAGGAGTGATTTCGCCAGCATTTAACCAAGTCTCAGTGACGAATTAAAATTTTATGAGGAAGAGATCATTCAAAATAAAAGGCATATTTACAAGAGCTCTTACATTAATCAACACCATTTTCACTGGCGAGAATTAAAAAGAGGAATTCTTATACTGATACGGCTTCTCTCCAGTGTGAACTCGCTCATGTAATTTAAGGTTTCCAGACTGAGTGAAACTCTTGTCACAGTATGAGCACTTGTAGGGTTTTTCTCCAGTATGAAGACGCTCATGTAATTTCAGGTTTCCAGATTGAGTGAATCTCTTCTCACAGTATGAGCACTTGTAAGGTTTTTCTCCAGTATGAATTCTCTGGTGCTGTTTCAGATGGCCATCTGTAATAAAGCTCTTCCCACAGTCACAACACACATGATCTCTCACTTCATCATGCGTTTTTAGGTGCACTTTAAAACTGTCCATCCGGGAAAAACTCTTTCCACAGAGAGAACACAAGTGAGGCTTAACACCTGTATGAACAGTTAGATGTTTTTTGAGATATGATGGTGAAGTAAAATCTTTACCACACAGATCACAGTTATACGGCTTTTCGCCAGAGTGAATGTACAGATGATACTTGAAAGATTTTGGACATTTAAAACTCTTCTCACACTGAGTACATTGGTAAGGCTTCTCTCCTGTATGAACTCGTTGATGGTGTTTCAGCTCACTAGTTGTAGTAAAGCTCTTCCCACACTCAAAGCACACATGCTCTCTCATTTCATTATGTGTTTTCTGGTGCGTTTTATAATTGTCCATTCGGGAAAAACTCTTTCCACAGAGAGAACACACGTATGGCGTCTCGTCTGAATGAACTTTAAGATGTGTTATTAGATGTGATGACGAAATAAAATCTTTTCCACACTGATCACAGTGAAATGGTTTTTCTCCAGAGTGAATACGCAGATGAATTTTGAGTATGGATGAAGATGTGAAACTCTTTCCACACTGAGTGCATGGATACGGTTTCTCTCCAGTGTGAATTCTCATGTGTGCGTTAAGGTTTTGTTCATTTTGTAAACTCTTTCCACACTGAGAGCAGGAGTGCAGCTTTTTGGCTTTTGTTCCTTCAGTTTTGAAGTCACAGTGTTCCTCTAGTTCATTCAGGTCTTCTCTTAGCTCCATTATTTCCTTCTGATCTAAAATAAACATTAATTTAAGAAGTATAAATTTAAGTGAACAAGCAGACAACAAGAGAGTCGGTTTCAGTCTGTGCAAGTATAAAGTATCAGATCTCTGATCATTTTCCAATTAAACGATGTCTGATGGCTATCCAAACATTGCCCTGATGTCTAAGCTGAAACAAAGCAAAATCTGGGCTGTGAGTAGAAATATAATAGTCGTTCAACCATAGCTCAAGAATAGACTAGATAACATGTCAGAGAAATAAAGCCAAACACCTTGTTATCAATGTTGACTTGGCTTACATTATGGAATATCATTTATCTCTTAAGTTATTTTTGTCAAAAATGATGTGTAACTAAATTCAAGGTTATTTAGGCTAGGAGTGGGTTACTCATAGCAGGACTATAGACCTTATTCAGAGCAGCGCCATGCCAGGTATAAAAGTGAGGCTGTGAGGGATACTTACCGTGTTTCCAATGGCATCCGCCGTAAAAAGCTGAATAAAGCTCCTGGATTACTTACAATTTTCCACAACTTACATTGTCAGGAGCTTTTTGTCAACTGACATTTCTTGGAAAGATATTTTTCCAGTGTTTCATGAGCAGAACAATCTGAAAACACATTAAATAACAGTACAGCCCATTGAAGAGATGCAAGTCTATCCCTCACAGCCTCGCTTTCATTCTCATTAAAAATCAAAGATGGCGCTGCCGTGAATAAGGCGTATATCGGGACTAGACGGTGAAATGGTGATCATTGTTTGTGGGTTTGTTAGATCATTTTCATTCATTTGAATGATTGAAGTGTTTTTGACATCTGCTATATACAAGGTGATGATGATTTATTTTAGATTAATCAATTTCTACATCATTTATCATCCATATACTACTTCCTTCACAGCCACCAAAGCAGTCAATCATGGAGAATCAAGAATGGACACCAACCTATTTGTTCCTCAGTATCTTCATCTTTTATTCTGGATGGTTCTGGATCAGTCATGTCTTCAATCTCCACTTTAATAACCTCCATCTCCTCTTTAATAAACTCCATCTCCTCTTTAATGAACTCCATCTTGAACAGTCGTGCAGATTTCAGCTTCTACACTTGTAAGATGATGGGAATATTCCCAGTATTTATTGGTGAATTGTCGTGGGAGGGGCTTCACTGCAGGTGTGAACTGTGATCACTGTGTGATACTGTGAAAAAAATAAATAAATAAAAACAATTTAAAAGAATTTATACTGGATTACTTTAACAGAAATCTCTTGAACTCTCGTCTCAGGCCTACAAGGAAGAAAAGAAATAGTCAAATAAAATCGTTATTTTTGTTCGGTTTTTTTTTTTGCGCGCAAAAAGTATTCTCGTTGCTTGATAAACTTATAGTTGAGCCACTAATCACGTGGAATATTTAAACATTTTCTTTAATGACTTTCTGGGCCTTCAAGTTTCGATCCCTCAGGCAGCCTATGTAGCAGTGATCCACCTCTCAAATTTAATCAAAAATATCTTCACTTGTGTGCCGAAGACGAACGAAGGTCTTACGGGGTGGGGGTGAGTAATTAATGACTTAATTTTCATTTTTGGGTGAATTAACCCTTTAAATCTCTTTTCGGTTTTATTTAATCTGTAAAAGAAAACATGCCTAATAATTAATGTAACCTCTGTCATTTTGAGTGTTAGACTCAATTTGCGAATTTTCAGGTACCCGTTTTTGTTGTTGTTGTTTTTGATATACCCAATTCTCATCGATCCTTAAAAAATAGTTAATTAATCAAATTCATTCAGAAAGCTTATAGACCATTTCACAAGATGTAAACAACACTGGCCCAGAAGCACTTCCTGTTTCAGTTTTTTAACACTACATAAAAGCTGGGATAAAATACAACCAACAGAACATTTAAAACTGAATCAAAAAGTTAAACAAACATCTTTAAGATGTTTTCTTTACATGTGAAATAAAGAAAACAGTTACAAACTGAAACAGGAAGTGCTTCTGGACCAGTGTTATTTACATCTTGTGAAATGGTCTATACATCCAGTAATGAAACAAGTGAACGAATGATTGAATCATTCATTCAAAACGATGAGGAAAAAAAATCTTAAAATATTCCATCTGTAAATAAAGAGACTGCATTGCAACAAATGGCTTTTTTTCAGAGCCTCTGGTAAATTACATATTATTTGGTTTAATTGTACATTCAGAATCGTGGTTTCTATTCAAAACATGATTCTCAATTTATCCAGAATACATTTCTACAGAAAGGGTTGACAATACAAATGTACAAATATTTGTCACACCAATAAAAACCTGAAAACAAACTCACTAGATGACTGGATATGCTTTGCTCACTGTGACACTTCTTTATATGATTCACTGCTGAGTCTGAGATTGAATCTAGGGCTTGCACTCTGGAGCTGGTTAATGTTAAACTCTGTAATCTCTCACCTGCAGACAAGAAATGAGATTGATACTGCGTCCGGAAAAAATCTTCCACATTTGTCATTCATTCCCGATCGTTAACAACATCCCTTTCAGCCTCAACTGGTGAAAGTTACAGCTCGTCTCTTACAGACAATGTCTAATTGACAGGCTCTATCTCTTCCATAGTAAGGATGTCTCTTCTATTGTCTCTCTCGCTTCTCTCCTCTGCGCAGCTGCAGTCACTGAGCGATGTCGTCATGTTTCTTAAAGGGGCCGCATTTTATAAATTGTGTTCAAAGGGTTTGTTCACCGATTTGCCTGTTTTTTAAAGTAAGGTTAACTCATTAGAAATAACACTTTACTATAATTTCTATAGCTGCTACTAGTCAGTCATTTTCAAAAATCCATCTTTTTTGTTGACATCTTTATTTGTCTAAAATGTAAAGTTACCTATTAATAACTTGGTCAGAGATCTTTGCATAAAATCACATTTTCAATTGAGCTGGTATTTTGGAAAACAGCACCCTTGGTTCTATGTTGCTTGGTTTGATGAGCTGTTCCTCATATAAATATGAAAACTGGAACGTTGCATATTTGTTACCCTAATATCTTGATTTTGGTTATTTTTAGGTAACAAGTATAGTTAGTATAGAAATGATCAATCTTAATAAAGAAATGTGACATACAGTAAATGTTCACTCTTTTGAACTAAAAAAGTTCAAAAAGTCAGTGCAGTCTTGTGAGTACAAACAAACAGGAGCAAATGTCATTGAATTTTATATGGTCTGTATAGTAGAAATGTGGTTAATGTTTTCTGATATATTTCTGATATATTTCTGATATGTTTTCATATAAATGAACAAATCAAACAAGTGCAAACAGGTAAAAGTGAAGTCACTACCAGACAGAGTCAGTCTCTAGACCAATGCTGAGTCCGGCTGTGGTTTAAAAAACACATGATTTCTCTCATGGTCTGTATTTTCTAGTGCCGTTTAGAGTCCAGCATTGAAAAACTATTTCCACAAACACATATTAGACTTGTTATCAGTTTAAACAATTACAGTTAAACACTTTTTGTCAAGACAAGATGTTTTTTTCAGTTTATTTCTCATAAGTGCATGTACTTTAAAAAGACAATATAGTAAACTTAGTAAATAAGTATGACACAAATATATAAAATTCAAGATAGAAAATAAAAAATTAAATAAATAAATGTATTTACACTTTTGAAGCTTCAACTCTTAAATCTTTCTAGTCTTAAAATAATAGACAATCACACTGAATAAAAAAATGGATTTCAAATGAATATTTGAAATGAAACCGAATGTTGATCACATGCAACAATTTTTCATATGAGCATGAAGGCTTGATAAATGTTTAAAACTCTTTCCACACTGAGTACAGTCGTACGGCTTCTCTCCAGTGTGAACTCGCTCGTGTGAATTCAGGTTTCCAGACTGAGTGAATCTCTGGTCACAATATGCGCACTTGTAAGGTCTATCTCCAGTATGAATTCTTTGGTGCTGTTTCAGATGACTAGACGTAGTAAAGCTCTTCCCACAGTCACAACACACATGATCTCGCACTTCATCATGTGTTTTCTGGTGCCGTTTACAACTGATCAGTCGAGAAAAACTCTTTCCACAGAGAGAACACACATGAGGCTTCTCATCTGAATGAACTTTCAGGTGTTGTTTTAGATGTGATGACAAAATAAACTCTTTTCCACACTGATCACAGTTAAATGGTTTTTCTCCGGAGTGAATACGCAGATGAATTTTGAGTAAGGATGAAGATGTGAAACTCTTTCCACACTGAGTGCATGGATACGGTTTCTCTCCAGTGTGAATTCTTACGTGTCTGTTAAGGTCTCCTTTTTGACTGAAACTCTTTCCACACTGTGAGCAGGAGTGCAGCTTTTTGGCTTTTGTTCCTTCAGTTTTGAAGTCACAGTGTTTCTTTACTTCATTCAGGTCTTCTCTTCGCTCTGTTATTCCCATCTGATCTAAAATAAACATTAAGTAACAGTTTAAGGAGGATCATTTCAAGGAAAATTCATACATTTAAAGTTAACACAAGCAGAAAGCCTAGGTTTCTGTCTGTGTAAGTATAAAGTATCATGTTTGACGTTAAAGGTTCATTATAAAATTACTGTATCATTAATTTGGATACTTAAAATGTATTTGACACATTGATACAAGGTTAGGATCAATTACTTGAATTTCTACATAATTTATCATCAATAAACTACTTATTATTTCACAGCCACCAAAGCATCAACAATGAGGAATCAAGAATGGACACCAACCTGTTTGTTCCTCAGTATCTTCATGTTTTATTCTGGATGGTTCTGGATCAGTCATGTCTTCAATCTCCTCTTTAATAAACTCCATCTTTAACAGTCACACAGATTTCAGATGCTACTCCTGGAGTTTGTCCTTCTCTTGTAGGATGATGGGAATATTCCCAGTATTTATTGGTGAATTGTTGTGTGATACTGACACCCACAGGACCAGATCTGGAAAAAAACAAAAGATAAAAAAAAATGTATACTGGATTACTTTAACAGAAAACAGAAAGTCCATATGGTTTATATACATATATAAAAGGCAGCGGATATCTATCTATCTATCTATCTATCTATCTATCTATCTATCTATCTATCTATCTATACTGCATTGCAACATTTTTTTCAGAGCCTCTAGTAAATTACATATTATTTGATTTAATTTTATTTTCAGAATCGTGGTTTCTATTTTAAACAAAACATGATTCTCAATTTATCCAGAATAGCCTACATCTCTACAGAAAGGGTGACATTACTTTAACAATACAAACGTATATTTGTCAAACCAATAAAAAAAACCCTACAAAAAAATCTCACTAGATGAATGGATATGCTTTGCTCACTGTGACACTTGGACGCTTCTTTATATGATTCACTGCTGAGCTTGAATGTCTTAAACTCTCTCCACATTAGTGCAGCTTCACTCCAGTATGAACTCGCTCGTGTGGGTGCAGACAAACCTTATTCACGATATGAGGGCTTGAAGTTAAACTCTGTAATATGGTAACATCTCTCACCTGCAGAAGGGAAATATACGGCATGCGGTGAAAATGTTGCTGATTTGTCCTTCATTCACGATCGCCCCTTTCAGCCTCAATAGAGAGCCTAAGTCCCTCCCCTTCCGGTCGACCACCATGGGACCTAACTTCGAAAAAATATTGAATGGGAGTCAATGGCAAGAGACAACAAAAATTTTGATCTGGTTTGAATTGTGCCCTGAATTACACATATGATGTTTGTCAATTTAAAAGATACATTTTACAGTAAAGAAAGTCGCAGTTTGATGTAAAACCGTTGAGGTATAAGACTGTGAAAATACGTAATTACAAAGACTACAAACCCCAAAGCAGCACATTTTCTCTCAATGAATAAAGCTAACTTTACTGAGGCTGTCTGTCATTATGGGTGCGTTCCATTCGACCGTAAGTGGACTGCGAAGTGGACTTCACATGGTATTTCGCCATCTTAAGTGAGATTCCAATTCGAAGGGAACGAACATGTTCAGTTTGAAGGGCACTGCAAACGGCATAGGGAATAAGGGAACATCGATACATCACTTCACAGGAAGTCAGAGAAGTCCACTTCAACTGATATACCGTGTTCAGGGAGTAGGGAGCAGTGAACACTGCGTAGGGACCCTGTCGAATGGAACGCACCTTATTTCTACGGTCTTACGTTATAATCGTAACGTTACGCCGTCCTACCTGAGTGTTTTGTACCAGACTGCACGCACACGAGCAGCGGATCTCGTTTCTCTTCCTGGGAGATGTAGTTCACAGAGCGATTTTCATATAAAACTAAATGTTACTCTTCTGCTGTATGACAAACTGCGACGTTTTTGACTTTGAGAATCATCTTTTAAATTGACAAACATCATATGTGTAATTCAGGTAAGTGGTCTCTCCCCATTGACTGCCATTCATATTTTTTCCGAAATAAGGTCCCATGAGCCGGAAGCGAAGGGGCGGGACTTAGGCTTCCGCGCAGGCGCAGTGCGCGATGTCATGTTTCTTAAAGGGGACGCATGTTACCTTACCTTTGTATTCAAAGTGTTTTTTCATTCATAGGCACTACTAGATTTAGATTTATTAATTACAAATAACAGTTTGAACACTTTACTATAAATTTATATGGGTACCAGTCAATCATTATCAAACTTTATTTATCTAAAATTGTAAGTTACCCAAACTTGGTGACAGAGCAGTTGCGTGATGTCACATTTACATTCAAGCTGATATTCGAGAAAACAGCACTCTTGGTTTTGTTGTTTGATAATATGATGCTTGAGTTGTTCCTTTTATTCATTTAACAACTGGGGAATATTTAATGTTTTTACCCCTTCTTGAATTATGTTGAAATAAAATCTTTACCACACTGATCACAGTTAAATGTTTTTTTCTCCAGAGTGAATGAGCAGATGACGACGGTGACCTGATAAATATTTGAAACTCTTCCCACACTGAGTACAGTCGTATGGCTTCTCTCCAGTGTGAACTCGCTCGTGTGATTTCAGGTGTCCAGATTGAGTGAATCTCCTGTCACAGTATGAGCACTTGAAAGGTTTTTCTCCTGTATGAATTCTTTGGTGCAGTTTCAGATCACCAGATGCAGTAAAGCTCTTCCCACAGTAACAACACTCATGATCTTTCACTTCATTGTGTGTTTTCTGGTGCAGTTTAAAGTGATTCAGTCTTGAAAAACACTTTCCACAGAGAGAACACACATAAGGCTTCTCATCTGAATGAACATTAGGGTGATTATTTAGTTGTGATGAAATAAAATCTTCACCACACTGATCAAAGTTCAAAAAAAAATCTCCAGAGTGAATGAGCAGATGACGACGGAAACCTGATGAATCTTTGAAACTCTTCCCACACTGAGTACAGTGATACGGCTTCTCTCCAGTGTGAACTCGCTCGTGTGATTTCAGGTGTCCAGAATGAATGAATCTCTTGTCACAGTATGAGCACTTGTAAGGTTTTTCTCCAGTATGAATTCTTTGGTGCTGATTCAGATTCTCAGCTTTAGTAAAGCTCTTCCCACAGTAACAACACAAATGATCTCTCACTTCATCATGTGTTTTCTGGTGCCGTTTAAAACTGTCCAGCCTTGAATAACTCTTTCCACAGTGAGAACACACATGCGGCTTCTCATCTGAATGAACTTTCAGGTGTGATTTTAGATGTGATGATGAAATAAACTTTTTTCCACACTGATCACATTTAAATGGTTTTTCTCCAGTGTGAAAACGCAGATGAACTTTGAGTAAGGATGAAGATGTGAAACTCTTCTCACACTGAGTGCAGTGATACAGTTTTTCTCCAGTGTGAATTCTCATGTGTCTGTTACGGTTTTCTTTGTGTCTGAAACTCTTTCCACACTGAGAGCAGGAGTGCCGCTTTTTGGCTTTTGTTCCTTCAGTTTTGTAGTCACAATGTTCCTCTACTTCATTCAGGTCTTCTCTTCGCTCTGTTTTTTCTCCAGAGTGAATGAGCAGATGACGACGGAGACCTGATGAATCTTTGAAACTCTTCCCACACTGAGTGCAGTGATATGGCTTCTCTCCAGTGTGAATTCGCTCGTGTGATTTCAGGTGTCCAGAATCAGTGACTCTTCTGTCACAGTATGAGCACTTGTAAGGTTTTTCTCCAGTATGAATTCTTTGGTGCCGTTTCAGTTTACTAGATGTAGTAAAGCTCTTCCCACAGACACAACACACATGTTTGAAGTCACAGTGTTTCTCTACTTCATTCAGGTCTTCTTTTAGCTCTGTTTTTTCCATCTGATCTAAAATGAACACATCAAGTAGTTATAATCAGTTTAAGGAGAATCATTTCAAGGAAAATTAAAGTGAACAACAAGAGAACAAGTTTCCATCTGTGTGAGTATTGTTATATCATTCTGAATTTGAATAATAAAAATCAATTTGACACATTGCTTTATACAACATTAAAGGTGCTATATGTATTTTTTAGCGGCCTCTATCTGTGATGTTTCAGATTGCAATCAATTTTTACAAGAGCGCTCGTGCTCGAACACAAGAGGGAGCTCTCACAGCACACGGCCACACTGAGACTTTACACACACCGGAGAAAGCATCACACAACATGCTGGAAACTCATGTAAACTCCCACTGCAACGTGATAATAATAGTCTCCTGTTATCAACTTGACGTTGAACTAATGCTCCATGATCATACCATGATAACGTTACATTTGTGGTGAGGCATTTCACTAACGTGTATCTTTCATAATCAGCAATGTCTGTCAACAGACTCAACACAGGTGAATGAATAATATGATTACAAAAACAGTTTGTGAACTAGACTGAACAATTTCAGTGTAACAGTAAGATCATAGGGAGTGACATTACAGTACTGAACGTGTCTGGAAATGTGTATTATAAACAATATGATAGTAGTGGATGAGTGACGTAAGACAGTAGATCTACTTCATAAAATAAAAGTTGCATCCTAAAACACTGACATTTTGTCATCCTGGAACAGTCTTTGGTATTCATTACATGTCTCATGTATTAGTTTACCTTGCTATTTCAATACAGTTTACCATTATTTCATCATTTCTGAAAACTTGTAATTTATCAAAATAAAAATAGCGGAGGACTCCATAATTGATGTTGATCCGTGTTTTCGTCCAAAGTCGATACAAGACGAGCTTCAGCAGATTTGTGTTTTAAATTTATGTGGAGTTTGTGTTGGAGTGTGTATTGTGCTGGAGGCAGTTTTTTGGTGTTATCAGACACATGTCGTCAGTGCCGTCGCATAGACTGTATATAAAAAGGAGAGGGGCTTTAGGAGCGCGCAGGCACGTCACATTCGATGGCTTTCGCAGAAAATCCGACCCGGAGACTTCACAAAGAAATAGGAATACTGGCCTTCAGAGGTAAAAGCAAAACCCCACAAGTGGATCATTGTAATAAATTACAACCCATTCAGACATATGCGATAAAAAAGGAAGAAAAGTTTTAGAAGAAAAGTTACGTATAGCACCTTTAACATAATTTAAGGTTAGAATCAATTAGATACATTTCTAAATCATTTATCATCCATATACTACTTATTATTTCACAGCCACCAAAGTGTCAACAATGAAGAATCAAGAATGGACACCAACCTATTTGTTCCTCAGTATCTTCATCTTTTATTCTGGATGGTTCTGGATCAGTCATGTCTTCAATCTCCTCTTTAATAAACTCCATCTCCTCTTTAATCTCCTCTTTAATAAACTCCATCTTTAACAGTCACACAGATTTCAGCTGCTACTCCTGGAGTTTGTCCTTCTCTTGTAGGATGATGGGAATATTCCCAGTATTTATTGGTGAATTGTTGTGGGAGGGGCTTCACTGCAGGTGTGAACTGTGATCACTGTGTGATACTGATGCCCACAGGATCAGATCTGGGAAAAAAAAAAGATTTTTAAAAGAATTTATACTGGATTACTTTAACAGAAAACACTTATGATCCGTTTCCCCACACTATTCTATGGTGAGATGAGTCCTGTTATGCCTGTTATGCCAAGCAGGATGCTCATGCTGTTGTTATTTTGAATACATTATGGACCATGGCAAATAGACTTCGAGATTAAAAGAGGACTAAAAGGAAGATCAACATCTTTGAGATGCAAGAGTTGAATTAGGTTAATGCTTTGCGTCACATGAGTGTTGCATGTACTTTATAAGACAGGTGAGCAAATGTACTGTACTGGTATACATCTCTCATTAGCAATCGCACCCTGATTCACACCACAGTCGTGTTAAAAACATCAGTGTAGTCACTCATCCATAAAATATCCATCAGATTGACAACAAGATCCATAATTCCGCCTAATGGTTTGCGTCATAACAATACGCCTTTGTTATTGTAAGAGGTTAGCGGTGGAGAAAAATCCTGCATATTGTATCTTTAATAGAAGACTGAAATAATGAGAGAAAAAATATTAGGCACTTTGATTTTCTTTTCATTTTTTTTTCAGCAACATTTGACCACATCCAAAATCCATTACTCTTTATAATTACTATAAATGTTGTATTTTATCATTTATAAGTGATATATAATTGTACATGAAGGCTGGAAAGAAAATGCCTTATATTCATGTGTACATAATTATTAGCTATCTGATAAAGGTTTTGCCATAGTAATCCTAAAGTTCTTCTTTGCTTTAGTTCATCTGAGGGCTTGTACTCTGGAGCTGGTTAATGTTAAACTCTGTAATCTGAGAACATATCTCACCTGCAGACTGGAAATATACGGCATTCAAAGAAAATATTTTACATTCATTTACGATCGTTAACAAATCAGCCGCTACAAACTCCAAATCAAAACTTCCGCCGAGACTGACCGAGCGAGGAATCACTTCCTGTGTGAACCGGCCGCTGTTTCACTCTTAAAGGGGCCGCGTGTTACACCCAAGAGTAGAAGTACCGAGAGGGGAAACTCCGTTGCAGATTTGAGCACAATATTTCTTTTTTTAAAGCTAAGTAAATCTGTACATTAACTCTCTCTGTCTGTATCAAATGTAATATGTGTTATACACATAAGATTTTATCAGTCAAGAATTAAATTATAATAAAAACTAAAGATCAAAACATATAACAGATACTTACCATTGCCACTCTATGTGAAATAAATGTGTGCACTTGCAAAATGTTTGATTTGTTGTGTGTAATGCAGGCAGAAATGAAGATAATCGATTTCAAATCACCACTTATTTATTTATTCTCATCCAAATGCCATGACCACTTTTATTGTTACTGTTAATTTTGTGATGATCTTCTTTTACTATTAAACGTTCTCTCATGTGTCCCATTTCATTGTGTTTTAGGCTTTTTCAAGGAATTTAATCTTTTCATTAGGAACATAATTGTGCATGTCATATATATATATATATATATATATATATATATATATATATATGACGTATGGAGACGGGGGAAGTCTCTAGCATGTTCTCTGTTCTAGACTGGCCGCTGGCTCAAATCCACGGCCATAGCGGTTAACTCGAGGAACGCCCATCGGTTGCCATTTTACAACATTGGACGTTTTCAAAACAGTTTCCCCCAAGTACACTGACGGGCGAGATCAAACTCATTATAATATGCAAAACAGTTATCCACTCACAGCAGTGGGCGTTTACTTCAAGGTCTTCAGTGCGAGACGCCCATCAAAAATCAAGTGTTTCTGAGCTGGACTGAAAACTAGGGTAGAAAATAGCTTACCTATTCATTTTGAAGTTTTTGAATGCAAAAACCAAGCGAACGTCATAATTTCATCTCAGACAACAATATAATAAAATATAAAAAGCCAGTTCATGACCCCTTTAGCACAAATGATCCAGTTATTACAAAATATTAGGGCTGTCAAAACGATTAATCAAGATTAATCGCATCCAAAATAAAAGTTTGTGTTTACATAATATATGTGGGTGCACTGTGTATAATTATTTTGTATATATATATATAAAAACACACATGCATGTATATTTAAGAAAAAAAATATTATTTATATGTAAAATATTTATATTTACATATAATATAAATTATATATAAATCTATATACAGAATATACATGAAAATATTTCTTAAATATATACAAGCATGTGCGTGTTTATATATATAAAATAATTATACACAGTGCACCCACATATATTATGTAAACACAAACTTTTATTTTGGATGCGATTAATCGCGATTAATCGTTTTGACAGCCCTACAAAATATACAATTAAAAGAGAAGATCGCACACGCTTAAAATTCAAATACATTTTAGACATTATTGTAGATGTTTTGATATAACATCACAATTTAGGGCTGTTTTCAACTAAGGATTTTCATAGTCGAATCTGATTCGTTACATTTTGCCGAAGTCGACTGATAGTCAAGCCATTTTTTCCCCCATTTCAAACAAAAGACCTAAAAAAACTAAAAGAAAAACATTGTGTGTAACAAATACCTTTTATTCATTTAAAGCCAGATGAACAAAACATATCACACATATTTCAAACATCAGAAAAGTTTACATAAAATAGGAACAAATTGGCTTCAAAAACAACAATGTGCCAAAACACAGTAAACAAAACCTTAACAAAAAAAAATTATGCAATTTAGACGCGCAAACTACGTACCATGCGGTGAGACGTAGCCTACATGCTAGGGCTGTCAAACGATTAATCGCGATTAATCGCATCCAAAATAAAAGTTTGTGTTTACATAATATATGTGGGCGTAGTGTGTATAATTATTTTATATATATATGAATAGACACACATGCATGTATATATTTAAGAAAAATGTGTTCTTAATATATCAAATATTTATATTTATACATAATATTAATTATGTGTAAATATATATAAAGTATATACTTTCAGATTTTTCTTAAATATATACATTCATGTGTGTGTATTTATATATACAAAATAATTATACACACTATATGTGCGCTCAGCCAAGCAAAATGGGGTCTTGCGCACCCAACGAGAATGAGGTTCATAGTCAAATCAGACCTCTCCGAAACGAATCGTCGAATCCTCAACTATTAGAAATCAGCCCTATCACAATTACCGTACACATTGCATATAATAACAGAAACTAGCCTATATCCTGTTTTACATTTTTATATTTACCTGTTCCGTTTACAGCAACACTTTTTTATTTGGTATCATGCCCTGAAAGATCTTGATAACCTAATTTTAAATGATTCACAATTACACATTGGTGATAATAACATAAAACCATGTACCGTTTTACATTTTGGTATTTACCTTTTCCCTTTACAGCAAAGTGTCTACAAAGTTTATGTCTATAAAGTGAGCCAAAAACAGAAAACGTAGTTATTTGTATTGGATCTAATCGAGAGTACAATAATTTGATTAGACAAGCAGCTAATTCTAAGAACGCGTTGTATATGTTGTACAAGTTGTTAGCACTACTACTAGCAGAAGACCAAGAGCAAAACATTACCGACATAAATTGATAATTTTGCAGATTCAACCAAGGTCTTGCATAGCCTACCTGTTAGAGCCCGACTGATAAAGGATTTTGAAGGCCGATACCGATACAAATATTTTTGGGTTTAAAATCCGATATATCGGCCGATATTTTTTGTATTAAATATTGTTGGATTTCACACACGTGTAAAAGAAAAGCTTTTCTGCACAAGATACGTTTGATACTTTTTCTCTTACATTTACATTTTACAATGCAGGGACTGTAACTAGACATATGCTAGTTATAAATACAGTAATCATCACTTTATTTAGGCAGAAAAAGTTCATTGTGGTTTCCAAGCTCATTAATGTTAACGTTAGCGGTCTTCCACTGATTAGCTAGCTTTGTGGTTAGCTAGTCTATGATGAGCCATAATTTAGCAATAGATAACATCATACTGCAAACTGTAAAACATACATTTTCAATATAGCAGGCCAAGGAGAGATGATTGAAGCGTGTTTCGTCCGTTTTTATTTTATTTTTTAAATATTCATTTATCGGCCATTATGACTGCCGATACCGATATTTTGTAAAATGCCTAAAATCGGCCGATAATATCGGTCGGTGCTATGACCCTGCTAAATCGATGATCGATAAGTTTTATCGATTAAATGTCTCATTGACAATTAATCGATTGTCGATTCGTCGTACACCACAAATTTTTTGTGGTATAGAAATGACTGTTGATTGCTTGCAACAGTTTTTCATGCGAGTGTGAAGGTTTGATTAAAGTCTGAAACTCTTCTCAGTCTTCTTTAGTCATACGGCTTCTCTCCAGTATGAAGTCGCTCATGTACTTTCAGGTTTCCAGAATGAGTGAATCTCCTGTCACAGTATGAGCACTTGTAAGGTTTTTCTCCAGCATGAATTCTTTGGTGCCGATTCAGATTACGAGTTCTAGTAAAGCTCTTCCCACAGTCACAACACACATGATCTCTCACTTCATCATGTATTTTCTGGTGCTGTTTAAAACTGTCCAGCTTTGAAAAACTCTTTCCACAGAGAGAACACACATGAGGCTTTTCATTCGAATGAACTATTAGGTGTTGTTTTAGTTGTGATAATGAAATAAAATCTTTACCACACTGATCACAGTTAAATGTTTTTTTCTCCAGAATGAGTGCGCAGATGATGACGATGGAGACCTGATGAATCTTTGAATTTCTTCTCACACTGAGTACAGCCGTACGGCTTCTCTCCAGTATGAACTCGCTCGTGTGATTTCAGGTGTCCAGTATGAGTGAATCTCTTGTCACAGTATGAGCACTGGAAAGGTTTTTCTCCAGTATGAATTCTTTGGTGCAGTTTCAGATCACCAGATGTAGTAAAGCTCTTCCCACAGTCACCACACACATGATCTTTCACTTCATTGTGTGTTTTCTGGTGCTGTTTAAAGAGATTCAGTCTTGAAAAACAATTTCCACAGAGAGAACACACGTAAGGCTTCTCATCTGAATGAACATTAGGGTGATTATTTAGTTGTGATGAAATAAAATCTTTACCACACTGATCAGAGTTCAAAAAAAAATCTCCAGAGTGAATGAGCAGATGACGACGGAAACCTGATGAATCTTTGAAACTCTTCCCACACTGAGTACAGTGATACGGCTTCTCTCCAGTGTGAACTCGCTCGTGTGATTTCAGGTGTCCAGAATGAGTGAATCTTCTATCACAGTATGAGCACTTGTAAGGTTTTTCTCCAGTATGAATTCTTTGGTGCCGTTTCAGTTTACCAGATGTAGTAAAGCTCTTCCCACAGACACAACACACATGATCTCTCACTTCATTGTGTATTTTCTGGTGCCATTTTAAACTGTCCAGCCTTTTATATCTCTTTTCACAGAGAGAACACTCATGAGGCTTCTCATCTAAATGAACTATTAGGTGTTGTTTTAGATGTGATGATGAAATAAATCCTTTTCCACACTGATCACATTTAAACGGTCTTTCTCCAGAGTGAAAACGCAGATGAATTTTGAGTAAGGATGAAGATATGAAACTCTTCTCACACTGAGTGCAGTGAAACAGTTTTTCTCCAGTGTGAATTCTCATGTGTCTGTTAAGGTTTTCTTTGTGTCTGAAACTCTTTCCACACTGAGAGCAGGAGTGCCGCTTTTTGGCTTTTGTTCCTTCAGTTTTGAAGTCACAGTGTTTCTTTACTTCATTCAGGTCTTCTCTTAGCTCTGTTTTTTCTCTAGAGTGAATGAGCAGATGACTACGGAGACCTGATGAATCTTTGAAACTCTTCTCACACTGAGTGCAGTGATACGGCTTCTCTCCAGTGTGAACTCGCTCGTGTGATTTCAGAGATCCAGAATCAGTGAATCTTCTGTCACAGTATGAGCACTTGTAAGGTTTTACTCCGGTATGAATTTTTTGGTGCCGTTTCAGTTTACCAGATGTAGTAAAGCTCTTCCCACAGTAACAACACTCATGTTTGAAGTCACATTGTTTCTCTACTTCATTCAGGTCTTCTTTTAGCTCTGTTTTTTCCATCTGATCTAAAACGAACACATCAAGTAGTTTTTTTTTTGGTGAACTAATTCTTTAAAATAATTTAGTTTTTTAAAGATACATTTCTAAATCATTTATCATCCATATACTACTTATTATTTCACAGCCACCAAAGTGTCAACAATGAAGAATCAAGAATGGACACCAACCTATTTGTTCCTCAGTATCTTCATCTTTTATTCTGGATGGTTCTGGATCAGTCATGTCTTCAATCTTCACTTCAATGAACTCCATCTCCTCTTTAATAAACTCCATCTCCTCTTTAATCTCCTCTTTAATAAACTCCATCTTTAACAGTCACACAGATTTCAGCTGCTACTCCTGGAGTTTGTCCTTCTCTTGTAGGATGATGGGAATATTCCCAGTATTTATTGGTGAATTGTTGTGGGAGGGGCTTCACTGCAGGTGTGAACTGTGATCACTGTGTGATACTGACGCCCACAGGATCAGATCTGGGAAAACATTTTTTTTAAGAATTTATACTGGATTACTTTAACAGAAAACACGTATGATCCATTTCCCCACCCTATTCTATGGTGAGATGAGCCCTGTTATGCAGTTATGCCGAGCAGGACGCTCCCGCTGTTGTTATTTTGTTCATACATTATGGACCATGGCAAACAGACTTTTAAATTAAAAGAGGACTAAAACGAAGATCAACATCTTTGGAGATGCGAGAGCTCCACGTCCGTGACTAACTTTGACTTGACAGAGTTGAATTAGGTTAATGCTTTGCATCACATGAGTGATTCATGTACTTTATCAGACAGGTGAGCAAATGTACTGTACTGGTATACGTCTCTCATTAGCAATTGCACCCTGATTCACACCACAGTCGTGTTAAAAACATCAGTGTATTAACTCGTCCATAAAATATCCATCAGATTGACGACAAGATCCATAATTCCGCCTAATGGTTTACGTCATCAAGATACGTCTTTGTTATTGTAAGAGGTTAGCGGTGGCGAAAAATCCTGCATATTGTATCTTTAATAAAATACTGAGATAATGAGAAAAAAATTATTAAGCAAATTGATTTTCTGATCATATTTTTTTCCAGCAACATTTGACCACATCCAAAATCCATTATAACTACTATAAATGTTGTATTTTCTGTAATCTGAGAACATATCTCACCTGCAGACTGGAAATATACGGCATCCGAAGAAAAAATTCACATTCATTCACGACCGTTAACAAATCAGCCGCTACAAGCTCCAATTCCAAATCAAAACTTCCGCCGAGTCTGACCGAGCGAGGAATCACTTCCTGTGTGAACCGGCCGCTGTTTCACTCTTAAAGGGGCCGCATGTTACACCCAAGAGTAGAAGTACCGAGAGGGGAAACTCCGTTGCAGATTTGAGCACAATATTTCTTTTTTTAAAGCTAAGTAAATATATACATTAACTCTCTCTGTCTGTATCAAATGTAATATGTGTTATAAACATACGATTTCATCAGTTAAGAATTAAATTATAATAAAAAACTAAAGATTAAAACACAAAACAGCTACTTACCATTGTCATTCTGTGTAATGATGTGTGCACTTAAAAAAAGTTTGATTTGTTGTGTGTATTGCAGGCAGAAATGAATGTAATCTAGATTTCAAATCACCACTTATTTTTTTATTAATTAATTTATTTATTCTCATTCTCACCTAATTACAATCACCACTTTTATTGTTACTGTTAATTTTGTGATGATCTTCTTTCACTATTAAACATTGTCCCATATGTCCCATTTCATTGTTTTTTTTTTTGGCTTTTTCAGGGAATTCAATCTTTTCATTAGGAACATGGGCTGCTAATTGTGCTGTCACACACACACACACACACACACACACACACATATATATATATATATATACTTTTGAAGATTCACCTCTTTAATTTTTCTAGTCTTCCATTCACATAAAAAAATTACAAAAAATTATGTGGTATAGAAATGACTGTTGATTGCTTGCAACAGTTTTTCATGTGAGTGTGAAGGTTTGATAAACGTCTGAAACTATTGTCAGTCTTCTTTAGTCGTACGGCTTCTCTCCAGTGTGAACTCGCTCGTGTACTTTCAGGTTTACAGACTGAGTGAATCTCTTGTCACAGTATGAGCACTTGTAAGGTTTTTCTCCAGTATGAATTTGTTGGTGCCATTTCAGTTCATCAGCTTTAGTAAAGCTCTTCCCACAGTAACAACACACATGATCTCTCACTTCATTGTGTGTTTTCTGGCTCTGTTTAAAACTGTCCAGCTTTGAATAACTCTTTCCACAGAGAGAACACACATGAGGCTTCTCATCTGAATGAACTATTAGGTGTTGTTTTAGTTGTGATAATGAAATAAAATCTTTACCACACTGATCACAGTTGAATGTTTTTTTCTCCAGAATGAGTGCGCAGATGATGACGATGGAGACCTGATGAATCTTTGAAACTCCTCTCACACTGAGTGCAGTGATACGGCTTCTCTCCAGTGTGAATTCGCTCGTGTGATTTCAGGTGTCCAGATTGAATGAATCTCCTGTCACAGTATGAGCACTTGTAAGGTTTTTCTCCAGTATGAATTCTTTGGTGCCGATTCAGTTCAGCAGGTGTAGTAAAGCTCTTCCCACAGTCACAACACACATGATCTTTGACTTCATCATGTGTTTTCTGGTGTTGTTTAAAATGGTCCAGTCTTGAAAAACACTTTCCACAGAGAGAACACAGATAAGGCTTCTCATCTGAATGAACATTGGGGTGATTATTTAGCTGTGATGAAATAAAATCTTCACCACACTGATCAAAGTTAAAAAAAAATTCTCCAGAGTGAATGAGCAGATGATGACGGAGACCTGATGAATCTTTGAAATTCTTCTCACACTGAGTACAGTGATACGGCTTCTCTCCAGTATGAACTCGCTCGTGTGATTTCAGGTGTCCAGTATGAGTGAATCTCTTGTCACAGTATGAGCACTCGAAAGGTTTTACTCCAGTATGAATTATTTGGTGCCGATTCAGTTCACCAGATGTAGTATAACTCTTCCCACAGTCACAACACACATGAGGTTTTACTTCATCATGTATTTTCTGGTGCCATTTTAAACTGTCCAGGCTTGAAAAACACTTTCCACAGAGAGAACACACATAAGGCTTCTCATCTGAATGAACTTTCAGGTGACTATTTAGTTGTGATAAAGTAATAAAATCTTTACCACACTGATCACAGTTAAATGGTTTGTCTCCAGAATGAATAAGCAGATGATGACGGAGACCTGATGTGTCTTTGAAACTCTTCTCACACTGAGTACAGTGATACGGCTTCTCTCCAGTGTGAACTCGCTCGTGTGAATTCAGGTGTCCAGAATGAGTGAATCTCCTGTCACAGTATGAACACTCGAAAGGTTTTTCTCCAGTGTGAGTTCTTAGGTGCTGATTCAGTTCACTAGGTGTAGTAAAGTTCTTCCCACAGTAACAACACACATGATCTTTCACTTCATTGTGTATTTTCTGGTGCCGTTTTAAACTGTCCAGGCATGAATAACTCTTTCCACAGTGAGAACACACATGAGGCTTCTCATCTGAATGAACTTTCAGGTGTTGTTTTAGATGTGATGATGAAATAAACGCTATACCACACTGATCACAGTTAAATGGTCTTTCTCCAGTGTGAAAACGCATATGAATTTTGAGTATGTATGAAGATACGAAACTCTTCTCACACTGAGTGCATGGATACGGTTTCTCTCCATTGTGATCTCTCATGTGTCTGTTAAGGTTTTCTTTGTGTCTGAAACTCTTTCCACACTGTGAGCAGGAGTGCAGCTTTTTGGCTTTTGTTTCTTGAGTTTTGAAGTCGCAGTTTTCTTCATTCAGGTCTTCTCTTAGCTCTGTTTTTTCTCCAGAATGAATACGCAAATGATGACGGAGACCTGATGAATCTTTGAAACTCTTCCCACACTGAGTGCAGTGATATGGCTTCTCTCCAGTGTGAACTCGCTCGTGTGATTTCAGGTGTCCAGAATGAGTGAATCTTCTGTCACAGTATGAGCACTTGAAAGGTTTTTCTCCAGTATGAATTATTTGGTGCCGATTCAGTTCAGCAGATGTAGTAAAGCTCTTCCCACAGTAACAACACACATGATTGAAGTCACAGTGCTTCTTTACTTCATTCAGGTCTTCTCGTAGCTCTGTTTTTTCCATCTGATCTAAAATAAACACATCAAGTAGTTATAATCAGTGTAAGGAGGATCATTTCAAGGAAAATTCAAGTGAACAACAAGAAAATAGGTTTCCGTCTGTTTGAGTATTGTTATATCATTCTGAATTTGAATAATAAAAATCTATTTGACACATTGCTTTATACAACATTAAAGGTGCTATATGTATTTTTAGCGGCCTCTATCTGTGATGTTTCAGATTGCAATCAATTTTTACAAGAGCGCTCGTGCTCGAACACAAGAGGGAGCTCTCACAGCACACGGCTACACTGAGACTTTACACACACCGGAGAAAGCATCACAAAACATGCTGGAAACTCATGTGAACTACATTTCTAAATCATTTATCATCATCAATATACAACGTATTATTTCATAGCCACCAAAGCGTCAACAATGAAGAATCAAGAATGGACACCAACCTATTTGTTCCTCAATATCTTCATCTTTTATTCTGGATGGTTCTGGATCACTCGTGTCTTCAATTTCCACTTTAATAACCTCCATCTCTTCTTTAATAAACTCCATCTCTTCTTTAATAAACTCCATCTCCTCTTCAATCTCCTCTTTAATAAACTCCATCTTTAACAGTCACACAGATTTCAGCTGCTACTCCTGGAGTTTGTCCTTCTCTTGTAGGATGATGGGAATATTCCCAGTATTTATTGGTGAATTGTTGTGGGAGGGGCTTCACTGCAAGTGTGAACTGTGATCACTGTGTGATACTGACGCCCACAGTACCAGATCTGGAAAAAAAATATTACTAAACATATTTAGAAATATCGAAATAGTCTTGCATTGCGATTTCCTGTATACAGGTTTAGATCTTCACATTGAAATGTAAAACTTCCGAAATCTCTGTGTAAACAATGAGTGACGTACACAAGCTTCCGGTGGAACTTTGGTCATGGTTCAGTTCGGTTCAGTTGGACATTGGACAACTGATTGAGATCAGTTGGACGTGGCTGTGGTTACATGAGGTAAAATCGATATAAAAACTGTTTGTTTTCTTACACAAACCGCTCGTTTCATGTCTTAGGCCATCAATCTGTACTTACATTTACGAGTCATTAAATCATGTTTAATCTTGACTTCTCTGTGCATGCTCTTTGACGTGGACCCCTAAACCTGCATTATATGACTGACAGACAACAACAGTTTGACCTAAAAATGTCAAAATTGAAAATACTGTGGAAACACAGACACCTACATCTTGGATGCCCTTGAGGTAAGCTAAAACATACCAAAAATTAATTTCAAAGTGAACTATCCCTTTAACTAAAATTAACAAATACAGTAACAAATGTGTTGCTTGTGGTTAGTTCATACATGAAAAATGATCATTATTATTGCAATCAGAAAAGGTTGCAATACAATTTGAGACAAAAGGGGCAGGGGCTTGAGCCTTTTTATTTATGCATTATTTTTATCATTTGTTAATTATACAATTGTATTGCATTTATCCAAACAAAGTAATGTGTGCTTTGAATTTGCATTTGCAACAATACAGAGAATTACAGAGACGTTTTTTAAGATTTTGTAATAACACTTTTCGGGTTTTGCACTTTGCAGACGGTCCCTGCCCTGCAGAGATCAATGTATATTGTCCACTGCGAAGGAAAGCTCGTTTTGAGGATAATTAAATTGTAGCTTCTGGTGTTATATGTGTAGTTATATGTGTTAGGTGTTATTTGTGTAGTAACATTGTTTAGTTCACGTGTTATTGGACGGGAATGTCCGCGAATGTGCGCATATAAAATCAACTTTACCTCAGTATTCCCGATCTGAGGGCTTGTACTCTGGAGCTGGTTAATGTTAAACTCTGTAATCTGAGAACATATCTCACCTGCAGACTGGAAATATACGTGTTATCAGAAGAAAATAATTCACATTCATTCACGACCGTTAACAAATCAGCCACAACAAACTCCACATCAAAACTTCCGCCGAGAGTCTGACCGAGCGAGGAATCACTTCCTGTGCGAACCGGCCGCTGTTTCACTCTTAAAGGGGCCGCACCGCATGTTTTACGAGTAGAAGTACCGAGAGGGGAAACTCAGTTGCAGATTTGACAACAATCGCTGTATGGAGCTGCAGAACCGCTGTCGCCATTTTGGACTGGACCAACGGCTTTACCGTTAGCACATTTCTTTATAAAGCGAAGTCATATGTAAATCTGTACGTTAACTCTCCCTTTCTGAATCAAATGTAATATGTGCTGTACAATGTTTTTATCAGTCAAGATACATTAAATTATAATAAAACTAAAGACGAAAACATATAACAGCTACTTACCGTCATTCTATGTGTAATAAATGTGTGCTCACACAATGTTTGATTTGTTGTGTGTAATGCAGGCAGAAATGATGTGTTGATATAATTACCATCACCACTTTTATTGTTACTGTTCATTTTGTGATGATCCTCTTTTACTATGAAATATTCACTCTTGACTTATGTGTCCCTTTCACCTAAATGTTCATTGTGTTTTGGGCTTTTTCAAGGAATTCAATCATTTTGTGAAAGGCCGTGCAACAGGGTTATTTTTTCAAAGAATTTGTGCAATTTGCTTGTTGGTAATAGATTTAAACTGTTATCCATTATATTTAATGTTGTTGGGTATCACAAAATAGAATTTAGTACGAAAAAGTGTACTATCTTACAGCGGTTTGCAACACTCGTTTTCCCCACTATGCACTAACGCCACCTAGACGAGAGTATTCAGATAGTTGCAATGCAATAGTTGCATTGCTGGCAAAAATAGCCATCAGGTCACCTGTAGATACTGCTTGGGTGTTAGTGGGGAACGGATTCAACCAGGGACTCCCAACTTAAACCATTCCCCCACTAACACCCAAGCGAAGCAACAGTTTTAGCACGCTGGTCTCGAGTAGGGAAAGACAATGTATATTTAGTGAACACATCAGTCATTACTGAAACATTCTTTATCCATGTCTGAGATGCCTCCAAAAGAGTGAAATCAATTTCTAGAATCTTATTAGGTCGAGATGCCAACAAATGGCCCGTATGACGATGAGCATCTGGTTGCGTATCTTTAGCAAACTGCACCACTGGGCCACGTCTGCTGCTGTATCTGGCCAATAGCAGTGCTGTCTCACCAGTTCGAGAGCGCGCTTTATCCCCCGATGTAACAGCGTCAACACTTCACTGCGCAGAGAACCAGTTTAAACAATTGCAGTTTAAACATTACAATTTTATTTCCGTTTATTTCTCATAATTGCATGTTCTAGCAGAAGACAATATAGTAAACTATGTAAATAAGTAAGTGACATGAATATTCAAGAATTCAAGATAGACCTACTAAGCACACAAGCCATGCAGAGAGATTTTGCGCACAAAAAAGATTTACACTGTTGAAGCTTGAACTTTTTTAGTCTTTCAATTACATATACGTATATAAAAAAGATCCTCCAAGACCCTCCATATTTTATCTATGAAATCGAATGTTGATCACTTGGAACAGTTTTTCATATGAGCACGAAGGCTTGATAGATGTTTAAAACTCTCCCCACACTGAGTTTAGTCGTACGGCTTCTCTCCAGTGTGAACTCGCTCATGTGATTTCAGAGATCCAGACCGAGAGAAACTCTAGTCACAGTATGAGCACTTGTAAGGTTTTTCTCCAGTATGAATTCTTTGGTCATGTTTCAGATGAGTAGAGTAAAGCTCTTCCCACAGTCATAATGATCACTCATGATGGTCTCTCACTTCATCATGTGTTTTCAGGTGCCGTTTAAAACTTCCCAGTCGTGGAAAACTCTTTCCACAGAGAGAACACGCATGAGGCCTTTCACCTGAATGAACTTTCAGGTGTGATTTTAGCTGTGATGATGAAATAAACCCTTTATCACAATGATCACAGGTAAATGGTTTTTCTCCAGAGTGAACATGCAGATGATACTTGAGTAGGGACGAACATGTGAAACTCTTCTCACACTGAGTGCATGTATACGGTTTCTCTCCAGTGTGAACTCTCATGTGTGCGTTAAGGTCTCCTTTTCCTCTGAAACTCTTTCCACAGACAGAACACAAGTGAGGCTTAACACCTAAATGAAAAGTTAGGTGTTTTTTGAGATATGATGATAAAGTAAAACCTTTCCCACACTGAGGACACTGATACGGCCTCACTCCAGTGTGAAGTCGCTCGTGTGATTTCAGGTTTCCAGACTGAGTGAAACTCTGGTCACAGTATGAGCACTTGTAAGGTTTTTCTCCAGTATGAGTTCTTTGGTGCAGTTTCAATTCACCAGCTCTAGTAAAGCTCTTCCCACAGTCACAACACACATGATCTTTGACTTCATCATGTGTTTTCTGGTGCTGATTAAAACTGTCCAGGCTTGAATATCTCTTTCCACAGTGAGAACACACATGAGGCTTCTCATCTGAATGAACTTTCAGGTGTTGTTTTAGATGTGATGATGAAATAAACGCTATACCACACTGATCACAGGTAAATGGTCGTTCTCCAGTGTGAAAACGCATATGAAGTTTGAGTAAGGATGAAGATATGAAACTCTTCTCACACTGAGTGCATGGATACGGTTTCTCTCCAGTGTGAATTCTCATGTGTGCGTTAAGGTCTCCTTTGTGTCTGAAACTCTTTCCACATTGAGAGCAGGAGTGCAGCTTTTTGGCTTTTGTCTCTTGAGTTTTGAAGTCACAGTGTTTCTCTACTTCATTCAGTTCTTCTCTTAGCTCTGTTTTTTCTCCAGAGTGAATGCGCAGATGATGACGGAGACCTGATGAATCTTTGAAACTCTTCTCACACTGAGTGCACTGGAACGGCTTCTCTCCAGTGTGAAGTCGCTCGTGTGATTTCAGGTGTCCAGATTGAGTGAATCTTCTGTCACAGTATGAGCACTTGAAAGGTTTTTCTCCAGTGTGAATTCTTTGGTGCCGTTTCAGTTCACCAGATGTAGTAAAGCTCTTCCCGCAGTAACAACACTCATGATTGAAGTCACAGTGTTCCTCTTCTTCATTCAGGTCTTCTCGTAGCTCTGTTATTTCCATCTGATCTAAAATAAACACATTAAGTAGTTATAATCAGTTTAAGGAGGATCATTTCATGGACAATTCAAGTAAACACAAGCAGAATATAAAGTATCATATAATTGATGTTGAACGTTTGTTATATCATTCTCAATTTGAATAATAAAAATCAATTTGACACATTGCTTTATACAACATTAAAGGTGCTATATGTATTTTACAAGAGCGCTCATGCTCGAAAACAAGAGGGACAGACTGATCTCTTGAAATGACACGCCAATTCGTATTTCCATTTTTGGCGTGCTATCAACATGCATAATCGCTTTTCAGCGTGTTTATGAACGCCGTTGACTTAACGTTACATTACTGTATATAGGCTATAAATATATGGCCTACCCCAATCCCGTCCCTAAACCTACCCGTCACTGGGGTTAATACCATTTATGAGCCACAACACACACTCCAACATAAACTCCACAAAAACAAAACAAAATGTTTCTGCTGACAATGATGACAATGTGCCATCATTCAGACTATTGCAATAAAAAGGATTAATTTTAGAAGAATGGTTACATATAGCACCTTTAAGATAATTTAAGGTTAGAATCAATTAGATACATTGCTAAATCATTTATCATCCATATACTATTTATTATTTCACAGCCACCAAAGTGTCAACAATGAAGAATCAAGAATGTTCACCAACCTATTTGTTCCTCAGTATCTTCATCTTTTATTATGGATGGTTCTGGATCACTCGTGTCGTCAATCTCAACTTCAATAACCTCCATTTCCTCTTTAATAAACTCCATCTCCTCTTTAACAAACTCCATCTTTAACAGTCACACAGATTTCAGCTGCGACTCCTGGAGTTTGTCCTTCTCTTGTAGGATGATGGGAATATTCCCAGTATTTATTGGTGAATTGTTGTGGGAGGGGCTTCACTGTGAGATACTGACGCCCACAGGACCAGATCTGGAAAAAACAAAGATTTTTAAAAGAATTTATACTGCGCTCCGATTGGTGTGTGCAGACATGCAGCATCCCACTTTTTTTTTTTTTTTAAATATATAATATTTATATTAGGCCTATTAGTGGCTGGCAAGGCTGTGAAAGTTTAATTTTATTTATTATAATATTTATAATAATTATAATTATTATTTATAATTATCAGAAAAATTTCACAATACATTTTACGACAAAAGGGGCAGTGGCTTGAGCCTTTTTATTTATGCATTTTTATCATCATTTGTTATTATGAAAAATTATACAATTGTATTGCATTTATCCAAACAAGGTGGTGTTATATAAAAACAGCAGTAACTGTATTTGCAACAATACAGAGAATTACAGTGACGTTTTTTTAATATCTTGTAATAACACTTTTCGGGTTTTGCACTTTGCAGACGGTCCCTGCACTGTAGAGATCAATGTATATTGTCCACTGCGAAGGAAAGCTCGTTTTGAGGATAATTAAATGGTAGCTTCTGGTGTTTTATGTGTAGTTATATATGTTAGGTGTTGTTTGTGTAGTAACATTGTTTAGTTCACGTGTTATTGAACGGGGATGTCCGCGAATGTGCGAATATAAAATCAACTTTACCTAAGAATTCCCGATCTGAGGGCTTGTACTCTGGAGCTGGTTAATGTTAAACTCTGTAATCTGAGAACATCTCTCACCTGTAGACTGGAAATATACGTGTTATCAGAAGAAAATATTTCACATTCATTCACGATCGTTAACAAATCATCCGCTACAAACTCCACATCAAAACTTCCACCGAGACTGACCGAGCGAGGAATCACTTCCTGGGCGAACTGGCCGCTGTTTCACTCTTAAAGGGGCCGCGTGTTATAGTACAAAGTTTGACAAAAAAAAAAAAAAAAAAAAAAAAAAAAAAAAAACAATCGCTGTGGAGCTGCAGAACCGCTGTCGCCATTTTGGACTGAACCAACGGCTTTACCGTTAGCAGCACAACATTCTTTTTTAAAGCGAAGTCATCTGAAATCTTTACGTCGTCTCTCTTTCTGTATCAAATACAATATGTGTTGGACAATGTTTTTATCAGTCAAGATAAATTAAATAATAATATTTATTACCTCTTTACCTCCCAACAATTCACAATACTATTGTTTTCCTTCAGATATTCTTTCCTTTACCCACAGTTTATCATCATCTTAGCATATCTATACATCTCTTCTACATTCTTGTAATTAATCCTGTGTTATTCAGAAACTGCAACAAAACTGTTAACATACTGTTTCCTATATCTGAGTCTAATATATTCTTTAATGTTAATTCGATTCCTTCCTATTTCTTCTCTTAGCACGTCCCTCTCTTCATCATAATCCTTACCATTTATAATCAGTGTCCACAGTTCACACACATTCCCGATGGATGTTTAGATATTAGTTGTAATGTTGTTTTCAAACCTGTAAGTCCCATCCTTAAAACTTGTAGTTATGTTTCGTCCCTCCTATTTCCCCTACTCTTTCTAACTTTCCCACTTTCTTTTGTATTGCGTAAATGTACCCCTAGCCTATACTTTACCTCAAAGTCAAATGAGGCAAGCTGTGCATTGACAAGTCTAGACCAATAGGGCTGCAACGATTAGTCGACAAAAATCGATAATAATAGAAATAGTTAAACAAATGTGCCTGTCCTTTATAAAAATGATAGAGTTTCTCTATATATGCATGTACCTGGGCCTAATTGGCTTTAGACAGGGCATTTATATTAACGTATATTTATGTATATTTATTTATATTTAGTATGAATCGGCCTATCAGCATTAAAGTTCAATAAAATATGCATTTTAATTGAAGTACCCCCTTCTTTATTGTGTTTACAATAATTTTCCACAGAATAAAGCAATCTCATGCTAAATTTTAGAAAAATGTAATAATTATTCGATTAGTCGACTAATTGTTTCTATAGTCGGTGACTATTAAAATAGTCGTTAGTTGCAGCGCTAGACCAATGGAGAGTCCGGCTGTGCTCAAAATGGTCTATTGTTTACCTCAGTTGTAAGTCGCTTTTGATAAAAGAGTCTGCTAAATGATTAAATGTAAATGTAAAACATATTATTTCTTTAATGGTCTGTATTTACTGGAGCTGGCCTTGAAGTATATTAGACTTGTTTTCAGTTTAAACAACTGCAGTTTAACACTTTTTTGTTAAGACAATTTTTTTTCTGTTTATTTCTCATAATTGCATGTTCTATCAGAAGACGATATAGTAAACTATGTAAATAAGTAAGTGACATGAATATAAAGAATTCAAGATAGACCGACTGAGCACACAATCTATGAGAGATTTTGCACACAGAAAAAGATTTACACTGTTGAAGCTTGAACTTAAGTTTTCTAGTCTTTCAATTATAAAAAAAAAACAAAACAAAACTAGATCCTCCATATTATATCTTCTGGAGTTTATCTACATGTAGTTGATATGAAATCGAATGTTGATAACTTGCAACATTTTTTTATATGAGCATGAAGGCTTGATAGATGTTTAAAACTCTCCCCACACTGAGTTTAGTCGTGCGGCTTCTCTCCAGTGTGAAGTCGCTCGTGCACTTTCAGGTTTCCAGACACATTGAATCTCTTGTCACAGTATGAGCACTTGTAAGGTTTTTCTCCAGTATGAGTTATTTGGTGCTGTTTCAGATGAGTAGTTCTAGTAAAGCTCTTCCCACAGTCACCACACACATGATCTCTCACTTCATCATGTGTTTTCTGGTGCAGTTTAAAACTGTCCAGCCTTGCAAAACTCTTTCCACAGTGAGAACACACATGAGGCTTCTCATCTGAATGAACTATTAGGTGTTGTTTTAGATGTGATGATGAAATAAAATCTTTACCACACTGATCACAGTTATATGTTTTTTCTCCAGAGTGAACGTGCAGATGATTCTTGAGTATTGATGAAGATGTAAAACTCTTCTCACACTGAGTGCATGGATACGGTTTCTCTCCAGTGTGAATTCTCATGTGTCTGTTGAGGTTTCCTTTTTCTCTGTAACTCTTTCCACATTGAGAGCAGGAGTGAGGCTTAACACCTGTATGAAAAGTTAGGTGTTTTTTGAGATATGATTGTAAAGTAAAACCTTTTCCACACTCTGTACAGTGATACGGCTTCACTCCAGTATGAATTCGCTCGTGTACTTTCAGGTTTCCAGCCTGATTGAACCTCTGGTCACAGTATGAGCACTTGTAAGGTTTTTCTCCAGTATGAGTTCTTTGATGCTGTCTCAGTTCACCAGCTCTAGTAAAGCTCTTCCCACAGTCACAACACACATGATCTCTCACTTCATCATGTTTTTTCTGGTGCTGTTTAAAACTGTTCAGCCATGAAAATCTCTTTCCACAGTGAGAACACACATGAGGCTTCTCATCTAAATGAACTGTCAGGTGTGATTTTAGATCTGATGATGAAATAAACTTTTTTCCACACTGATCACAGTTAAATGGTCTTTCTCCAGTGTGAAAACGCAGATGAAGTTTGAGCATGTATGAAGCTATGAAACTCTTCTCACACTGAGTGCATGGATACGGTTTCTCTTCAGCATGTTTTCTCATGTGTCTGTTGAGGTCTCCTTTGTGTATGAAACTCTTTCCACACTGAGAGCAGGAGTGCTGCTTTTTGGCTTTTGTTCCTTCAGTTTTGAAGTCACAGTGTTTCTCTACTTCATTCAGGTCTTCTCTTAGCTCTGTTTTTACCATCTGATCTAAAATGAACATAATTAAGTAGTTATAATCAGTTTAAGGAGGATCATTTTAAGGAAAATTCAAGTGAACAACAAAAGAAAAGGTTTCCGTCTGTGTGAGAATAAAGTATGAGATCTTTGATGTCAAAGGTTTGTTATATCATTCTCAATAATTTGAATAATTAACATTTATTTGACATATTGCTATATACAACAACATTACAATAATTTAGATGAATTTCTACATCATTTACCATTAATAAACTACTTATTTCACACCCACCAAATCATCAACAGTGAAGAATCAAGAATGGACACCAACCTATTTGTTGCTCAGTATCTTCATGTTTTATTCTGGATGGTTCTGGATCAGTCATGTCTTCAATCTCCTCTTTAATAAACTCCATCTTTGAAGGGATAGTTCACCCAAAAATGAAAATTAAGTCATTAATTACTCACTCCCACGCTGTACCAACCCCATAAGACCTTTGTTCATCTTCGGAACACAAATGAAGATATTTTTGATTAAATTTGAGAGGTGGATCACTGCTACACACACACACACACACACACACACACACACAGACCCTCTATTATAACTTTCTCCTGAGATTTGGAACCAAATTACAATTGTGTAAAAATGACTTCAGAAAGGTGGCAGCATAATTATTATTATTTTATTATTTTACAGAGATTGGTGGATTGGTTTACAGTTGAAGAGGACGCCAATGGTGTCTATGAAAACATGTGGTAGATCACCTGAGTCCTCTGCATCCTGTCTAGAGTTCAGAAATGGAGTTTACATGTGTACATACACGCATACATGCGGATTGCTCAAAATGCGTATAGATAACACGCCACTTGACTTGAAAGTGGTGTGTATGTTTACGCTAAAGTCATGATGCCTTCCCTGTTATCAGTTGATTCAATGGTAACACTTTACAATAAGGTTCATTAGTTAACTACATTAGTTAACATGTGCAATATGTGAACAATACTTCTTCAGCATTAATCTGAGTTAATATTAATTCCAACATGTACTAATACGTTATTAAAATCAAAGGTTGTATTAGTTAACATTAGATAATAGACTCTGAACTAACATGAACGCACAATGAACAGCTGTATTTGTATTAACTAATATAAACAAAGATCAAAAAACACTGTAACTAATGCATTGCTCATCGTTAGTTCATGTTAGTTAATGCATTTACTAATGTTAACTAATGAACCTTATTGTAAAGTGTTACCGTTTCAATTTATCCAATGATGATTTTAGCATAACTCAGTAAAATCCCCATATGAAACAGTACAGTATAAGATGGACGATGTCTCAACCCAGTAGAATAATGAAGATAGCCATTGTGGATGAGTGATGTATGTGAAGTCCTTCTAAATGGAAACATACAGGCACCAAACATAATCACATGAAATGACCCAAATAAGACCAAAATGCTAATGTTAACACCACAAAATTAACAAAAACTTACTTGGATGAGCTTAAAACAAGTTTCTTAACCCAGACTCTACGTTAGCACAAAAGGAGAAAATGCTTCTCTCCAACCATAACCAAACATGCTCCGACTCTACTTCTCCCAGCCTTTCATCCCGAGGAGTCGTCGTCTCGAGAGCCCCCTGGAGCATGGGAGTGGTACTACAACTTGAAACCATTGCTCTGCTTGATGATTGATGAATGCAATGGTCACAATGTTGTCTGTACAGACCAGTTTTATTCTCACAAAAAAACTCAAATTAATTCATAAAATTGTGAAACAGAAATTGTTGTTTAGGTGGCAAAGTTATTTTGAAACAACACCAATGTCTTGGCCTAATTAAAATCTTATTTGTAAAATGCAGATAAAAATACAGATAAAACTTAGCCACCCGTTTTGACAAAACAAACGCTTTTATAAAATGAGCTTTATAAATGAGCATGTGTGTAATGGTATATGAACAAACACAGCAGACATGCTGAAAGAAAATGCAAATTCAGATTTTGTAGCCTACATTACAAAGATGGACACCGCCGTCGACCTTCACTCGTTCGAATCAGCTATCGCGTCTGTTTTAAGCGGTTTGAACATTTACTTCATGTCCTCTAAATGCTTTAATTAAGGCTGGGAGATCTTTACGAGCAGTTTCATTGAGAATCACTCAAGTTTACATGAATTCAACAGTTTTTATAGAAGAGGGGAATGGCAAAATGACATGACACATAACATAATTTCTCAACAATTTAATTGGTTCTTCATTAGCAAACTCTTATTCTATAGGATTCAGTAAACTCTGTTTTCTTCATTACTTAATAATCACAAGTTTTCAAAACTAGTTTCATTTCTCATATTTGTTATTTTTACATTCAACAGGAGTATGGCAACATAAACCTACAACATTCAAAAACACAGAACAGAAGGTTTTAATACATGGTGTTTCAGAGTGTTAGCGTGTTAAACAAGGTTAGATGCTGGAAACATGTATCGACATACATCTAATTAAATATTTTGCATATATATATATATATATATATATATATATATATATATATATATATATATATATATATATATGTGTATATAAAGACAATCTCAATATTTTATCTAGTAGAATCTACCTGCATGTATTTGATATAGAATTTAATGTTGATCACTTGCAAAAGTTTTTAATGTGAGTTCTAAGGTTTGATAATTGTGTGAAACTCTTCTCACACTGAGTACAGTAGTACGGCTTCTCTCCGGTGTGAACTCGCTCGTGTGATTTCAGAGATCCAGACTGAGTGAATCTCTTGTCACAGTATGAGCACTTGTGAGGTTTTTCTCCAGTATGAATTCTTTGGTGCTGATTCAGATTACTAGATCTACTAAAGCTCTTCCCACAGTGACAACACAAATGATCTCTCACTTCATTGTGTGTTTTCTGGTGCTGTTTAAAACTGTACAGGATTGAATAACTCTTTCCACAGAGAGAACACACATAAGGCCTCTCATCTGAATGAACTTTCAGGTGTCTCTTTAGATTTGATGAAGAATTAAACCCTTTGCCACACTGATCACAGTTCAATGTTTTTTCTCCAGAATGAACGTGGAGATGATGTCTCAAACCTGTTGAATTTTTGAAACTTTTCCCACACTGAGTGCAGTGATACGGCTTCTCTCCAGTGTGAACTCGCTCGTGTGATTTCAGGTTTCCAGACCGATTGAATCTCTTGTCACAATATGAGCACTTGTAAGGTTTTTCTCCAGTATGAATTCGTTGGTGCTGTTTCAGTTCACTAGGTGTAATAAAGCTCTTCCCACAGTCACAACACACATGATCTCTAACTGCATTATGTGTTTTCTGGTGCTGTTTAAAACTGTTCAGTCGTGAATAACTCTTTCCACAGAGAGAACACACATGAGGCTTCTCATCTGAATGAACTTCCAGGTGTTGTTTTAGATGTGATGATGAAATAAACCCTATACCACACTGATCACACTTAAATGGTCTTTCTCCAGAGTGACGGAGCAGATGAAGTTTGAGTAAGGATGAAGATATGAAACTCTTCTCACACTGAGTGCATGGATACGGTTTCTCTCCAGTGTGTTTTCTCATGTGTGTGTTAAGGTCTCCTTTGTGTCTGAAACTCTTTCCACACTGTGAGCAGGAGTGCCGCTTTTTGGCTTTTGTTCCTTGAGTCTGTTTCTTTACTTCATTCAGGTCTTCTTTTAGCTCTGTTTTTTCCATCTGATCTAAAATGAACACAACAAGTAGTTATAATCAGTTTAAGGAGGATCATTTCTAGGAAAATTCAAGAAGCAGACAACAAGATAATAGGTTTCTGTCTGTGTGAGAACCAAGTATTAGATTTTTGATGTCGATGGTTTGTTACATCAGTCTCATTAATTTGAATAATAAAAATCTAATTGACACATTGCTATATACAAGGTTGGGATCAAATCATTTATCATCAATAAACTACTTACTTCACAGCCACCAAAGCAGTCAATCATGGAGAATCAAGAATGGACACCAACCTATTTCTTCCTCAGTATCTTCATGTTTTATTCTGGATGGTTCTGGATCAGTCATGGCGTCAATCTCCACTTTAATAACCTCCATCTCCTCTTTAATCTCCTCTTTAATAAACTCCATCTTTTACAGTCACACAGATTTCAGCTGCTACTCCTGGAGTTTGTCCTTCTCTTGTAGGATGATGGGAATATTCCCAGTATTTATTGGTGAATTGTTGTGGGAGGGGCTTCACTGCAGGTGTGAACCAGATCTGGAAAAAAAAGATTTTTAAAATAATGTATACTGCATTACTTTAACAGAAAACACATATGATCCATTTCCCCACCTTATTCTATGGTGAGAGGAGCTGAATACAGGCACATGCCCCGCCCCCTTTGGCAGGCTCCGTTCAGGATGCGCTCCTATTGGTGTGTGCACAAATGCAGCATCACCATTGGTTCATGCAATTCTCAGCACTTCGTCAATTCAATAAAAGGCTGAAATAATTGGAGAAAAATTATTAGGCACATTGATTTTCTGATCATATTTTACCATATTAACATTTTACCAATTTCAAATTCCATTAATCCTAATAACTACTATAAATGTTGTATTTTATCATTTATAAGTGATATATAATTGTACACAAAGGCTGGAAATGAAAATGCCTATTATTCATGTGTGAATAATTATTAGCCATCTGATATTAAAGGCTTCTTTTTAATATTTTTGTATATTTGATAATTGTACAGTAAGGGAGGTCTAGTAATAAAATTCACCTGGAGTAAGTCAAACTGAACACTAGGAAAGCAGTACGCACTTTGGAACATGATAAAAACTTCATGTGAATTACTACAAGTTTTACATAAAACAATATTTGTGTACGGTACGTACATACAGTCCCTAAAGCAGCCTTGGTGAATACGCAGCAAATATTCAGACCTAAAACTAACTTTACCCCGCTTGGCAATTTTTAAGGAAAACTTGACTATGTTCGTGTGACATGGCACTGTCTTTCAAAAACTTTTCAGTGGTTGCCCAAGTTAAACACTTCAATGTTATTAAGCACTCTCCAAAAAACACACTACACCATGGGTGTAAAAAAGGTTATATTCAAGGGCTTTAGTTGCTTTACTGTATGACAAAATTGATGCATTCGTCGCAGCATCCGTCCAGCGAGCCAAAAATACAGTGTAACAAAGTCCACAATAGAAGCTATTCAACATGCATGTGATTTCATACACAGTGGCACTTACATTAAATTCAGTGCATTTATAGTACATCAAAATCCACATATTGGAATGCAACTTTACCCATTCATTACCCAAACACACACACACACTCACATTGAAATGTAATTTTTTTTTAACACTAGGATTTTCTTTTAACATACATACATATGTGTAGTTATGTGTGCTGGATGTTTTATGTGTGTAGTAACTATTTTTAGTTCACGAGTTACAGAAAACGGAGGTCCGCGAATGTGCGAATATAAGTGTATTCTCGATATGAGGGCTTGTACTGACTCTGGAGCTGGTTAATGTTAAACTCTGTAATCTGAGAACATCTCTCACCTGCAGACTGGAAAAATACGGCATCCGAAGAAAGTGTTTCATTCACGATTAACTGTGCTTCGCGTCTCTCTTCTACGCAGGCGCAGTGCGCGATGTCGTCACATTTCTTAAAGGGGCCGCATTGTATTCTTCTTCAGAAATTCTTTCCTTTACCCACAGTTTATCGTCATTTTAGCATACCTATACATCTCTTCTACATTCTTCTAATTAATCCTGTTGTTCAGAAACTGAAACAACACCGTTACCATATTTTTACCTATATTTTAGTCTAATATTCTTTAATGTTACCTCCATTCCTTCATTCTTCCATATTTCTTCTCCTATAGCAATCTTCATCATAATCCTTACAATTTATAATCACATTCCACAGTGTCTACATTTCTCACACAGTCCCGATTAATGTTTAGATATATTGTATTCAAACCTGTATGTCCCATCCTTAATCCTATTTCCCCCACTCTTTCTAACTTTCCCACTTTCTTTTGTATTGCATAAATATACCCCTTTAATTAATTAGTGGTATTGACGTCGTGGTATTGACGCTCTGTCTCCTCTTCCTCCTCGCCTATGAGCGCCAGATTATTCTGTCAGCAGCATTAAAGACGTTTAAAATAATTTAACTCACTTTCATGTTTGAATGCCTTCTTTTTGTGATCCGGTGTGGATTCTGATCACAGTATGAGGTAGAAATATTTATACGCTACGCAAAAGACTATAGACCATTTCAAAAGATGTAAACAACACTGGTCCAGAAGCACTTCCTGTTTCAGTTTGTAACTGTTTTCTTTATTACACATGTAAAGAAAACTTCTTAAAGATGTTTGTTTAAGTTTTTGATTCAGTTTTAAATGTTCTGTTGGTTGTATTTTATCCCAGCTTTTATGTAGTGTTAAAAAACTGAAACAGGAAGTGCTTCTGGGCCAGTGTTGTTTACTTCTTTTGAAATGGTCTATATTGCGCGCTAACCATCAAGTTACCATACTAATAAACGTTTGAAGATAATTTTATGCATAGTAAACAAAACATGGTGAACGTTTCAAGAAATCAGACCAATCATAAATGCTATCACAATCATGTTTTTTATTTTATCTGTCAGATAGCCTTACATCTCGTCTCTTTATACCTGACAATCAGAAAATAAAGCAACTGTTTTTTTTTTGTGAGTTTCATCTTTTTCTCTGACTGAAAATATATAACTTAGCCACTTCGACAATGCTTATATTTTGTATAGCATTTCTGCCCCAGAATAATGAGACAGTATAGAAATATAAATCTCAAAAAGGAATATTGCATTAAAAACACAAATCTCAATATTTTATTTTTGCACAATTTACCTGAATGTATTTGATAATTGAATGTTGATCACATGCAACAGTTTTTCATATGAGAATGAAGGGTTGATAAATGTTTAAAACTGTTCCCACACTGAGTACATTCGTACGGCTTCTCTCCAGTGTGAACTCGCTCGTGTGATTTCAGGTTTCCAGACTGAGTGTAACTCTTGTCACAATATGAGCACTTGTAAGGTTTTTCTCCAGTATGAAGTCGCTCATGTAATTTCAGGTTTTCAGACCGAGAGAAACTCTTGTCACAGTATGAGCACTTGTGAGGTTTTTCTCCAGTATGAATTCTTTGGTGTTGTTTCAGATGAGTAGATGTAGTAAAGGTCTTCCCACAGTCACAACACACATGATCTCTCACTTCATTGTGTGTTTTCAGGTGCACTTTAAAATGGCTCAACCTTGAAAAACTCTTCCCACAGAGAGAACACAAGTGAGCCTTGACACCTGTATGAACAATAAGGTGTTTTTTGAGACATGATAGTGAACTAAAATCTCTTCCACACTGAGTACAGTGATACGGCTTCTCTCCAGTATGAACTCGCTCATGTGACTTCAGAGATCCAGACCGAGAGAAACTCTTGTCACAGTATGAGCACTTGTAAGGTTTTTCTCCAGTATGAATTCTTTGATGCAGTTTCAGATGGTCAGCTGTATTAAAGCTCTTCCCACAGTCACAACACACATGATCTCTCACTTCATCATGTGTTTTCTGGTGCACTTTAAAACTGTTCATTCTTGAAAAACTCTTTCCACAGAGAGAACACACATGAGGCTTCTCATCTGAATGAACGTCCATGTGTGATTTTAGATGTGCTGACAAAACAAACCCTATACCACACTGATCACAGTTAAATGGTTTTTCTTCAGAGTGAAAACGCAGATGAATTTTGAGTAAGGATGAAGATATGAAACTCTTCTCACACTGAGTGCATGGATACGGTTTCTCTCCAGTGTGAATTCTCATGTGTGTGTTAAGCTCTCCTTTGTGTCTGAAACTCTTTCCACACTGAGAGCAGGAGTGCCGCTTTTTGGCTTTTGTTCCTTCAGTTTTGAAGTCACAGTGTTTCTTTACTTCATTCAGGTCTTCTCTTAGCTCTGTTTTTTCCATCTGATCTAAAATGAACACATTAAGTAGTTATAATCAGTTTAAGGAGGATCATTTTAAGGAAAATTCAAGTGAATAACAAGAGAATAGATTTCCGTCTGTGTAACAATAAACTATCAGGGGTCTCATTTATAAAACTGTCCTTACTTAAAAAATGGCATATATTCAGATTTATAAAACTGTTCATACGCCAGAACCTGCATAGAATTCACTTTATAAATCCCAGTCAGCGGAAGATTATGCACACGTGTCTCCTCAAAATAACTATATATGGAGCTCACACCACCTAGTTTTACTATGCATATCTTCATCTGCATATGCTTATTCATCCGTGATACCGTGTTTAATAAACTTTTAAAACTCTTCTCCCATGGAGGGCAGTGGTACGGGTTTCTCTCCAGTGTGAACTCGCTCGTGTGATTTCAGAGACCTGGAGCGAGTGAAACTCTTGTCACAGTATGAGCACTTGTAAGGATTTTCTCCAGTATGAATTCTTTGGTGCCGATTCAGGTTATCAGCTCTAGTAAAGCTCTTCCCACAGTCACAACACACATGATCTCTCACTTCATCATGTGTTTTCTGGTGGAGTTTAAAATGATCCAGTCGAGAAAAACTCTTTCCACAGAGAGAACACACATAAGGCTTCTCATCTGAATGAACTTTCAGGTGTTGATTTAGATTTGATGATGAAATAAACTCTTTACCACACTGATCACAATTAAAATGTTTTTCTCCAGTGTGAACGCGCAGATGACTTTTTAAACCAGTTGCATCTCTGAAACTCTTCTCACACTGATTACACTGGTACGGCTTCTCTCCAGTATGAACTCGCTCGTGTGATTTCAGGTGCTCTGACCGAGTGAAACTCTTGTCACAGTATGAGCACTTGTACGGATTCTTTCCGGTATGAAAACTTTGATGCTGTCTCAGTTGGTCGGCTCTAGTAAAGCTCTTCCCACAGTCCAAACACACATGATCTCTCACTTCATTGTGTGTTTTCTGGTGCAGTTTAAAATGATCCAGTCTTGAAAAACTCTTTCCACAGAGAGAACACACATGAGGCTTCTCATCTGCATGAACTTTCAGGTGTTTGATTAGATGTGATGACGAAATAAAATCTTTACCACACTGATCACAGTAAAACGGTTTCTCTCCAGTGTGAATTCTTATGTGTACTTTAAGGTGTCCTTTTTGTCTGAAACTCTTTCCACACTGAGGGCAGGTGTAAAGTTTATTAGCTTTGATGCTCTGCTGTTCCTCACCTGTTTCATTTAGTTCATGTTTTTCAGGTTTAATCTCCATCCAGTCTAAAATATAAAAAAATAAAGAGTAAGACTGGAAAACTGGTTAAGGAGAAAAAAAGTCTCTCATCAAGTCTATCTTCAGAAAAAAATAAAGAAAAAAAATTTGCACCAGGGGAGTTTCTGAAATTTGTTTGATTTGACATGGAATGACCCTTTGACCATTTAGATGGATTTTCTGTATCATTTATCATCCAATGTGTTAAACTGAAGCTTTGTTACCTTAATTTTTCTCAACAGTCGATAATAGGGGTGTCACGATTCTCCAAATCCTTGATTCAATTACATTTTCGACTCTAAGGTCACGGTTCGATTCTCGATTTTTATCGATCGGCCAATCAGAATGCTCTCTGTCTTACATGCGCTTCATGAGGCACACACTCAAGGTCTCTCGCTCTCTGCTGTGCACGCTACTGTAGCTAAGTTAGAGGAGGTTGACCAACGGATGTGACGTGGGGGCGTGGCATCATCGACAATTCCATTTTTTAATTCGATATTCAAGACGGTTAACTTCGATCGATTTCAATTTAAAATCGAAATCGTGACACCCTTAGTCAACAATGAAGACTCAAGAATGAACACCAACCTGTTTGTTGCTCGGCATCTTCATATTTTACTCTGGATGGTTCTGGATCGGTCATCTCCTCTTTAATGAACTCCATCTTTAACAGTCACACAGATTTCAGCTGCTACTCCTGGAGTTTGCCATTCTCTTGTAGGATGATGGGAATATTCCCAGTATTTATTGGTGAATTGTTGTGGGAGGGGCTTCACTGCAGGTGTGAACTGTGATCACTGTGATACTGACGCCCACAGGACCAGATCTGGGAAAATTGAAATCAAGTTACTATACTGAACTACTTTAATTACTTGTAAATTAAGTGAGCATTTCTCAGAAATACAGTGTTTTGACAAGTTTGTATGGTATTATCATATAAAACAAACCAGGATGGATAAATCGACACATTAAATTCTTATATTAACAATTCAACTAAACGTAAACACTTTCCATGGAAACAGCAGTCGTACATCGATTGAAGCCTCTTTCTTTTGAGTCAATTCTTTCTGTGAAAGTGTTTGCAAGACGCTGAAATGCCCATGATTGATTTCATACACAATATTATTGGGCATTGTTGCCACATTCATATTACTTTTCCACTATTTTCATAATAACGAGATAAGTAATTTTAATAACATTTTTATCTCATAATAACGAGATGCTATTTAGTTAAAACGACACCTGTCATTTTAACTAGCTACATCTTATCTTGTAACTAGATGTTGTTAACATCTTTTCTCGTAATAACGATGTTATGTTGTTAAAAACAACATCTTTTCTCGTAATAACTGAATATTTTGTAATTTAAACAACATATTTTCTCGCAATAACGAGATATTTTGTTAAAATGAAAAACAAAAACAAAAATCACGTGCCTTTATCGCACTTACAGAAGTTAATCGCAAATATGTAAATAAAATTTCTGCAGTGTGCAGTGCCCATTACAGGATATTGTTGTGATTTACTGATGTTACTGTTTTAGCCTACTTCATCTATCTCAACCAAACTTTCGCAAACATTTTGCATGGACTCCTTAAGGTGGAACATAATAAACATTTCTATTTTTTAGTTTTATTGTGTATCCTTAAATTTTTATGTTATCGTTTTAACGACATATCTAGAAAGGATGTAATTAATACGACATAACATCACATAATTGAGTGGAAAAAATAATGTGGATGGCAACAATGCCCCACTGTAACGTACAAGATATTTCGGGAGGGGGGAAACGTATCTTACGTGTGCAAACATGTAGACTGAAAGCCAGCATACAGCGAAAATACTCCACATTTGTCCTTCATTCAAACTCGTGTAGACTCCTCGATTATTATAAACTTGAAACTGGTCTGCAGACGTTCAGCACTGCGATCTTCTTCATCTTCTACTTCTTCCACCTCTTCTTGTTTTTGTTTAATTTTTTTATCGGAGGCCTGCATTCTCACTCAGACAGAGCATTACCGCCCTCTACTGTTTTGGATCAGAATCTCTTTTCCCTCCCTTACCTGATTAAAAACCCTTCTTGGTCTAACTATATTATTTAAATTAATCGAGTTCTATTCAGAAATTGTATTAAAATACTATCCTAGCTCTTACTGGATTCAAAAGCTTTATTAAAATTAATTGCCGACATTGTTTTTTATTTATTTATTTATTTATTTATTTATTTTATTATTGAATGGTACTGTGGTCATTATTGTGCTGTGTTCATTAGTTGATAATGAACTTGTTATTTCGAAGGTATTAAAAAAACAACAACATATTTTGAAGCTTTATTTGTCTGTGACATAGACTGGTCTGTGAACCGAACGTCTCCGTGGCGTTTGGCGCCACCTTGAGGAAGACAAGCGAGTAACACATTTGCGACACGAGCAGGCGCGTTACGGCAGATGTTTACGACAGTAAGACGGCTGCTTCACGGCGGAGTATCCTGTGAGTTTAATGTTTTGTTTTGTAACTGACGTATCTTCTTATAATAAACATTAAGATATGCGATGACGGTATATTGGATGTTTTATTTGAATGATACACATTTTTATTAAACTTAAATTGCCTGTGATATGTTTATATTGCAGAGGAATCTATGTCATTATTTTAACAACATTCATTACATTAATTTACAATGAAAAAGTTTAGGTAAGTGTTTAATGGAGACAAACAGAATCTGAATTTATACTTTGTGTAATGCATTTTTTGGGGTTTGTATCCATGTGAATGAAATATGTTTTAAATAAAATGAGATTTAATGAAAGACAAGAAAATGAAGTTTTATGAAGTCAATTTAAGTAAAGAAAATGTAAGGAATAAATCGAAGGCAAAACAACATGTCAGTATGAGCTCTAAATATAAATGTTTAGGGAGAAACACAATGGGTTATTAGCAACACTTTCAACATTTTTAACATGTTGATATTCACTATTTTTTCAATTAATTTTTAAAAGCAAAATTATCTTCACTTCCTCTGCTCTCAAAATCTAGAATATTAAAAAAAAAACTTTTTACTGTATATATCCTCTGATCACACAGAAGAAAAGTGATGTTTTTTCCTCAGTATTTTGTCTTGTTTGCCAAGTGCAAATATACAAAGATTCTTAAATCAAGATGCTTTTACTGCAAATAGAAATAGTCCGAATGTGAAATTTCTCAAAAATAAAGTGAGTTTATGATTAATACAAGACCAAATAAATGCCAATGGGATCAGATTATTAACTTTTTTCAAAAGGGAAATGTAATAACTCCGAGAGACATATTTGTTGTTGTTTTAAGCATAAACTCACTTAATTTTCTTCAAGACTTTTTACATTTTACATTTGCATCTCAAGTAAATCTCAGTTTAAAGATGTTTCGATTTTATTTGTGTTGGAAAATAGGACAAAATACGGGAAGATTTTTTTGTATTTTTGTTTTGTTTTGCAATGCATGTGACATTTAATGCCATGACTGTATGAATTTAAGACTTTCTGCTCTGATTTAAGACCCTTTTAAGGCCTCAAAGGGTGATTTTTACTAATTAATTACTGACAAAAAAAAATCGAAGACTATCTAAAACAGGGAATATTGTTGTAGTTATTCAAACAAAGATTAAAGATTTGACATGTATTTCAAAGATTTGGTGTTTTAGACCTTTGCATGACACAAAGATCATAATTTGCACAGTTATCCAGAACTCTTCTCTCTTGATTTGATTTTCAATCATATGTTATTTAATGTAGATCTAATGGAGGTGAAAGAGGAAAGTGAAGAACTGAATGGAGAGGAGGAGTGTCTGAAACCTCAGAGTTTTTCAACTGGAGGCGAATCACCAAATCACTCGAGAAAAACAAGTCAAAGAATAAAAGACAAGAGTTTTGAAGAAAAAAAACGCCTTAATATTCATAAAAGAATTCACCCTGTAGAAACGCTTTTCACTTGCCCGCAATGTGAAAAGACTTTCGCACACAGAAGCAAACTCGAGGTTCACTTAAGAGTTCACACTGGAGAGAAACCGTACACCTGTCCTCAGTGTGGAAAGAGTTTCATGCTTAGTAGCAGACTTAAGAGACACCTAAGAGTTCACGAGAACCTGCACTCATGCCGTCACTGTGAAAAGACTTTCGAAGTAAAGGAACACCTTAACAGTCACATACAAATTCACCATGGAGAGACACTGTTCACTTGCCCGGAGTGTGGAAAGAGTTTCACACATAGAAGCAAACTTGAGGCTCACTTGAGAGTTCACACTGGAGAGAAACCGCACACCTGTCCTCAGTGTGGAAAGAGATTCAAACAAAAAGGACACCTTCGCAAACACGCGAGAATTCACACTGGAGAGAAACCGTATACATGCACTCAGTGTGGAAAGAGTTTCACCGGCGCATCGACTCTCACTCATCATCTGCGCATTCACTCCGGAGAAAGACCATTCAACTGTGATCAGTGTGGGAAAGACTTTATTTCGGCACCACATCTAAAATCACACCTGAAAGTTCATTCAGATGAGAGGCCTTATGTGTGTTCTCTCTGTGGAAAGAGTTTTTCACGTCTGGACGGCTTTAAACTGCACCAGAAAACGCACACCGGCGAGAAAGATCACGTGTGTTTGGACTGTGGAAGGAGCTTCACCACATCTTTCCAGCTGAAACTGCACCAAAGAAATCATACTGGAGAGAAACCTCAGTGCACTGAGTGTGGGAGGAGATTCAGCCACCCAAGCAGCCTAACGGTTCATATTAAAAAGCATTGTCGGAAGTTGAAATATTGATGGATGTGCGTGACTTCAGCTAGACAAAATTTAGACACTTGTATGGAACTTGTTATCTTGTTCTTGTTACTTGAATCGCACATGATTGGGTGATGTCAGTCAGTCATCATATCGCATTCAACTGCTTTTTCAATTATGGCAAAATTTGTGGTGCAGAATTTGTGTTGTGTGTAGATAGGGTCAATTGTACTGGGAATTAAATCAAAATATTAGCAAAAAGGCATAGCTACACATTTCCCCACTGAACTTCAACACGTAGAATATATATATACTGATATATACTGATATAACGATTTTGTTAGTTAAATTCACAACTTTGGATGGAAACATATTGTGACAAGACAAGAGTTTTACTGTGTCTGGAACCCTGATTTGTGTTGTGTTCACTTTTTTCAATGATCAGAGATTTAAAAAAATGTGTTTTCTTGTACTTTTTTTATTAAAACAGGAATTAGAAGGGAAATAAAATAATATCGTGTTAAATGTGTTGTGAGACAAAACAATGATGAAATATGAGTAGTAACTATGTAACATGACGACACCCAAATTAGGATGTAATTAGGATTTTAACGTAAGCGGTGACTAGCCTGTCTGATTTTTATGATGATGATGTATTAATCGCTTATTAGTGCAGCGATGTGATTTATAAAATGTGCGGCCCCTTTAAAAAGCCATGACAACAATGCACGCACTGACTGAGCATGCGCAGAAGAGAGAGAGAGAGATCCGCGAACGTTATTAATGTGAACAACATGCAAATAAAAGACGATTGCGGGCTATTTTCAACAAAATGCCGCATATTTCAGCCTGCATGATATTCCCAACCTACATAGTTCAACATTAATCCTCTAGTGTTTAAGTGTTTAAATTAAAGATGGAGTTTATTAAAGAGGAGATTGAAGACATGAGTGATCCAGAACCATCCAGAATAAAACATGAAGATACTGAGGAACAAACAGGTTGGTGTCCATTCTTGATTCTTCATTGTGATTACTTTTGTAGCAGAGAAATGATAAGCAGTATTATGGATGATAAATGACACAGAAATGCATCTAAAAAATCATAGCATCACCCACATTATTATTCCTGGTACTTCCGGTTTGGGAAAGTTCCGCGGAAACAAATCCTTTTAAATTATAAAGTTGCTCTAGAAATAATCTTCATCCCTCAGTTGGACTGAATGAGCTGTCAAATGTTGTTCATCTTTTATTTTTAGACGTCAGGATAGTAGTAACGCGTGGTATTTTAATTCGGTTTTTGGTTTCACTTTCAAATGTTTCTAAAGCATTTAATTATTGTCTGTCTGTCAAATGACAAATTCACTGAAATATTAACACCCAATGTTCCAGTTAATGGAAATTTCTGGACAAGATAATACATGTTGCATGTCAATGACATTTATTATTACATTTACATGTGATGTTTAATGCGTCCGCTGCAGAAATAATCAAGCCATAAATAAATATCTTTTAAGACTTTGTGGGGGTTTTATTTTATTTCACTGCATCTAATATGTTTTTAAATGCAATCTGTGTGATCGGTGGCTCTTTAAAGTTTATATTAATTAAAGCTCCGCGTAAAATCTGTTGTGTTCATAATTGTTTACGTTATTATTTATTTCATTTATAAATGTTAGTTTAAATGCACTATTTTTGTAGACAGGCATGTCATTTCATTGCTTTAAATAAGCGATTTAATGCATTATATTGATATTTTGCTCATTGCGTCCTCTTGTAGCAAAGAGTTAATCTTCATATAATAAGAACAATATTTTTGCTTCAGTTTTATTTTGTGTTTGACTGTTAAAACTAAACTTACTTGTTGTTTACAGTAAATTAAACATACGGTGTTTACATTGAAACATTTTTCTACTGGTCTGTTTGGAATTACTGAGACCAAATGAAAAGAAACATTTTATTGCGGTCATTTGTTTAGCGGTCTACTTTTGGGATTATTCATGGTCTGTTGCGGTAATTTGTTAATGCTTTTATACTGTTAAATTATTTTTTGAATGTTCAACGTGAGTAGATGATGTCATCTCATTGTTTCATTGAGCAAACCTTTCTCCTGTTATTTACAATTTAATGGAAGTTACAGACACAATTCAGTCATGGATGGGGCGTATAGGAAAAAGCTGGATAGCAGTAGCATCTCTGTTGCTTTCTGCTGTTAAATCATTTATTTTGAGCTTATTTTCACCATATCATGTTTTTTTTTTTAGATTGGATGGAAGTGAAACAGCAAAGCCATGAACTGAATGAAGTGGAAGAAGAATGTCACAACTTTAAAACTCGAACAAAAGCCAAAAAGACGCACACCTGCACACAATGCGGAAAGAGTTTCACTCAAAAAGGAGACCTTGACAAACACACGAGAATTCACACTGGAGAGAAACCGTATACATGCACTCAGTGTGGAAAGAGTTTCAATCGTACAACAGCTCTCAGTAAACATCTTCTCTGTCACACTGGAGAAAGACCATTTATCTGTGATCAGTGCGGGAAAAAGTTCAGTTCGTCATCAGATCTAAAACGACATCAGAGAGTTCATTCAGATGAGAAGCCTTATGTGTGTTCTCTCTGTGGAAAGAGTTTTTCACGACTGGATCATTGTAAAACCCACCAGAAAACACACAATGAAGTGAGAGATCATGTGTGTTGTGACTGTGGGAAGAGCTTTACTAGACCTGACCAACTGAGACAGCACCAAAAAACTCACACCGGAGAAAGACCTTACAAGTGCTCATCCTGTGACCAGAGTTTTTCTCATTCTGGAAACCTGAAAGAACACGAGCGAGTTCATACTGGAGATATGCCGTACCAGTGCACTCAGTGTGAGAAGAGTTTCAAACATAAAAAAAGCATTCTCTATCATAGAAAATGTTGTAAGATGACGTTACAGTCGTCTTTTAAAGACATGAGTGATCCAGGACCATCCAGAATAAAACATGAAGATACTGAGGAACAAACAGTTTGGTGTCCATTCTTGATTCTTTACTAAACTTTAAGTTGCCTTGAGATCGAAGTTTAGAGTAGTTTGAAGTTTACATAATAAATAAAACACCTTTAAGTTAGTAAAACTTACTAAAAATTCGATCACTCGACCATTAAAGAACACACAACTTTTATGCTAATCTATGCATTAGTTCACTTATGCGAATAAACTCGGGACTAACAATATTGTAATTTGGAATAATTGATTACTGGACACTAATGTTTGTTTGTTTTTTCTTTGTCTTCCCGCAACCTATCATTATTACCTATGTGCTCATTATATCATTATAATGCTGTGAGATGTTATGTTTGTTTTATCTTAAACATAAAATATCCTGATCTTGTTTGATCAAGGCGTGCGACTGTTTTCAGCATCAATTTTTCATCTTGCATCAAAATCATGTCTATTAATTGTGTGCATTTGAAATGTAGAGTTGGTTTATGTTTTAATTTGCCTAAAACAACACACACATATCTGTAAAAATAAATGAAGACAATGGCTGACATGTTTATGAATCATTCAACCAGTTGAAATGTATGATGATCACTGGCTGTTTGTCTTAGTTTTTATGTTGTTAAATAAGATCTGTGAAAAATAAGCAAATAATCTACACTCTTAGAAAAAAAGGGTTCATTTGGGTTCTATATATGAAGCATAGGGTTCTTTACTCAACTCCAAAGAACCTTTTATGCTAAAAAAGGTTCTATAATGACAAGAAAGAACCCTTTTGACACAAAGGTTTATAGGCTATTATTCATATATTGCATTATTCAGCAACATTTTGTAGTTGTAATTAAATTAGTGTTTATTAAACTGTTGTAGTAACTTAATATCTCATTTTAATCATGCTGATTTTTGGAGGAGAAAAACTGAAATGACACAAATGTGATATAGATTAACTATATAAAATGATAAATATGTACATTTTCTAACCCCCATATCTTGAATTTTGTGATTTTGAATCGAAATACAAAGCTTGATTCATGTAGCAGATTCAAAATGGCAACATTAGACAAAAATGTATTAATTTGCATCCCCAGATATCTTTATCAGTCGTTTACCATTTCTATCGTAAAACGGCTGGCAAATATTAATGTTTAGTAGTTTATATAGCTACATGATCTTATCCCGTACCGTTAACTGAAACGTCGAACAATAAGCCCCGCCTACCTGGATTTGATTGGTCATCTCAACCATGTTGACAGTGACGAGCGCTCTTAGACTGGAGCTCAGATGAGAAGGAGGGTTATCCGGGCGTTGTACAATATCCTTGCAGAACTGAATTAGAATTTAATCAGATAATTACTTCACGACCTTCAAATAGACTACTATGTCTCTGTGACACGTCAACAGTCGGCTTTTTCTTTGAAATGTCGTCAAGGCAAAACCCGCAGCTCTACTGTCTTTCTCCGGTCCTGAAGGCGGCGACCGACGCACTGCGCATGCGCTCAATGTTTGTTTGGGTTCGTAATACAAATGCCTAACAATATGCGAATTCAATTGTATGGCAAAGTTTGTTGTTCTTCTAAACAGAGTTTTCAATATTGGATTCATAAACGTGTAAACGTCCAGTTGGTGGCAGTAATAACGTTACACTATAGAGGGTGTACCGTGTAAATCCAAAAGAACAAAAGTAGACGCGAGTGCTGCACGTTTGAAAACCAGTTCAAGTATTTGTTATTATTAATAGTGAGGATATAACGACCGTGTAAGAGTTTGAATGAAGGTTGTGGAGTATTTGCGCTTGATATCTTCAGTCTATGTTGTTCAGTTGTTGAGATACGATCCTGATTACAGAGTGTTGATTTACTTGATCCAGCTTGAGATCTAAGGTATTTAACTACTAATTAACATATGAAATAAACATGAAACATAAATTGAACATCATATGAAATAGTTTTAAATTGGTTTTATGTGCTAGTTTAATTCTTTATATATATATATATATATATATATATATATAATGTTCACTTAATTTCAGAATAATAAAATTAACTGAGTAGGCTATAATTTTTTTTTTTTTTTTTTTTTTTTGATTTCCATAGATCTAGTCCTGTGGGTGTCAGTAATGCACAGTGATCACAGTTGGGAATATTCCCACACAGCAAATTTCAGGAGTTGAAAAATCATGAGTTAGCCAAAAAAGTGTGAAAGAGTTGATTTTTTTTAGTTATTTTTTAAACTCTGACTACGGTTTGTGTTATTGGATACTCCCCGGCTGTGTTGTTTTTTGGAGTTCATTCATTGGTGTTCAGGAGCGTGTTTTAACACCGCACTGGAGTTATTTTTGAGAAGTGCGCCACGACACGACTCTGGACTAAGGAAGAATGGACCCGTGTGCTTCGTCGTGAGGTAGGTAAAATTGTATATAAAACTATAAAAATGTTCTATATTTTCTGACAAACACGTTTAGTAATCGCGTAGCTGTTTCGTTATAGACTGTTTATACTGTTTACTATCGTCAACGACCATGACAAACTTGCTGTTGAACAACGGCCAAAATTGAAATGGGTATTTGCGCGGGGGTTTTGTCGATGTAAACGAGTTAACATTAACTTAGGTAACCGTATTTCCATTCACCGTGTTTCTGAAAATGAGTGTTTTGCCGTAAAATTGATGCAGCAATGCATTACAGGCGTACGTGGTTACAAAATTGCAGCGTCTAACGTTACCCTGGATAATAAGATATAGGCTAGTTGAGCTGTGCTGTGTAGGCCTGCAATGATTTGAATTGTAACAGCCATGTAACGTTAACGTTAAGGGGGTCGCACACCGGACGCGCAGCGCCGCGCCGCGTCGCGTCGCGTCTAGAACAACTCAAGGTATGGCCAGCAATATTGTAATGTTTAATGACAGGAAATGAAGATAATGTCTGTTCTATGTCATTATTGTACTGCACAATTAAATACAATCGCTGCTGAGTCTGCAATCTGAAAACTTTACCTCAGAGCATCCGCAAAACCAATGTATATTGCAGCATAGTGCGAAGTCAGGATCCATCAGCAACGATTTGAGTCAAAAATAATTAAAATTTTATATAAACTATGTGAATGACGACCCCCTTTAGGCTACATATATCCACGATGTGCGTGATTTTCAGCTTATATATTTTTGCATTCTCAGTCATTAGCTGTTATCTTAAATGACATGTTTTCTCTTTAATGTCAGGTCACAATGTTAATAAAAGTGCAATTTGGAGGGAAGAAGAAGTATATAAAATTGGACGAAGTTTGTTTTGCATATTTTCTCAGTGCAGGTGAGTTGTATGTTTAGTATTCAGTTAACGTTAATAAACAGTAAGTAACAGTAATTTTGTCATTTCTAACGTTGATATTATGGTGTAGTCCAGCAGAAGTTTCTGATACCTGAGAATACGGAATTGAAAGTCACAGATGACCAGGGCATAGAGGTGGATGAGGATGCCTTTCCAGATCTTGCAACAACCAAAGAAATGTGTTTTTTCATCCACACTGATGATGGTAGGATATTTTAGTACATTTGTTTTGTTTTATAGATATTTTGAGAGTTTGTATCTTGACTCAGAAACAAAATATGTGCATTTCAGAATCAGAACTTCCATTTCCTGAAAAATCCAAGAACTCTACTGACTTATCAGACCTGACAGAGTTTGGTGCCATGTCAAATCTGACAGAATATGTTACTCTCACTACTTGTGGTAAGCAGAGTTATATGCAATTTGATTGTTTTGTCTGACCCTGGGCATATCCACCCTGGTGCTAGATTGCTAGATTATATATGCCTCATACTGTTTTTTTTTTTGTGATCTTCAGATATGTCTGCACTGCAGCAAGCAGTTGAAGATTACTCCTCCCCAAGTCCGACAGATACATTGTCTATCTCAAGCAGTAGTGATTCTGCATCTCAAATGACCCCACCTTTAATGGACAGTGTCCATGCAAGAAATGTATGTATATACTGTGTGTATATATATATATATATATATATATATATATATATATATATATTTTTTTTTTTTTTCACTTGCAAACACATATATATATTTTATTAGATTAAGATTGCATGTCTTTGTTTAAAAAAAAAAAAAAACAGGTCCAACTTTCGTTGTAAATTTTCTAAATAATGTTTTCATTGTTTTAGAATGTCAAGCAAATTCTTACTTCAAAGCCAGCAGGGATGACTGTGATTAAAGAGTATCAAGAGACTGGGAGCTTGAAAGATTCCACAAGGCGGTTAATGGTGAACATTATTGTTGCTGACATGTATGAAAAAGAAGGGTAAGAAGCTTAAAGAAGACATGACTATCCTTTTTTTAGATTAGAATCTAAATACAAATATGTTTTCACCTTTGCAGGAGAGCTATTAGTAAAGCAACGAAAGAGTTCCATGCCCTTGGGATTGTGTCACTGTTCCCATCTTTGAAAGACCCATACTCTAAAAAAGGATATGTAAGTCTTTTTACATCTTATATGCTTTTGAGCCACTGCAATTGTACAATTTTGTCCAACATAACGTATTGCTCCCCCCAAGGAACATTTCTTTGACATTCAGAGCAACAAAGGCTTTCTTGAATGGCGTATAAAGACTGTGCAACGTAAATCCAGAAACGTCTCTACATCACAGAACAGAGTGGAAGTAAAAGGAGGTCCCACATCATCAAGAACAACTCAAACCATAGATGACCAGCGAATGGGAGATGAATGTATGGAAGCCATTTCTCTCCTCCACCACACAACTGACCGTGACTTGGTGTTCCAGAAGATGAGAGAAACTTTCCACCACCGTCAACAGATTACCCACAACTCGCAGCACTCTGCCGATGTACTACAAATGTTTCCTCGTTTCTTGGACGTCAAAGGATTGGTAAGTATTAAATAAGAATGCAAAATTCTTAGCTGATGTTTGGTGGGCGTTCTGGCGCAATATGGCTGCCGTCGCACCATCCAGGTGGATGCTGCTCACTAGTGAGGAGATTCCCCCTTCTATGTAAAGCGCTTTGAGTGCCAAGAAAATGAATTATTATTATTATTATTAATTAAAATTGTATTACAAATATTATGTTCAATTAGTTGTCTGATTGGTTATCTTTCCTTTTTAATTAGATTTTGCAAGACTTCTCACAGATGTTTGGACGAGAGGTTGCTTCCAGGTTTCTGGAAAAATGGAACACCAGTTTTAAAGGAAAAGTCATCCAGGAGGCCAGGAACCTTAAAGAGACTGCTCTCCTAAAACAGCATCTGAAAGCTGCACTGAATGAAGAATCTGACACTACTGATGATCCAGGTACAGTCATCATCAAAATAGTAATGTTGTTACTTGAGTCAATAAATCTTCAGGATAAAAGGTTTTTTTTTTAATTTCCCAGAAGCATTTCCCCGAAAAGTCTTAACTCACAGTTAATTCTTAATTTAGTTATTACAAAAGCTCATCATTAAATTCATGCTTTTCATAACTATTTACATTTTTAAAAATCATGCTGTTTGTAAGAAAATTGTAATAACTACCTCACAAATAGTTTGTAATTAAGATATTATGATACACAATACACAGGAGTAATTTAATTTATGGTAATGCATAAAGAGACTGGTTTGAACTACTGTAATTTTCTACAGAATGGGACAGCGACATGGCTTCTCTACTTGTCCTGCTGCATCTTCTCACTCCACAACCAGCTGGAAGAAAGCGGCTCAAGAAGATCAGTGTTGGAGAGGCAACAGATCATCTGGTGAAATTTGTGAAGGTTGGTTAAGACAACACTATCCTATTCCAAATAATGCCTATTTTAAACAAATTGTTTAAAAAGGTACATTTATGTTGTGTTTCAGTCATGCCAAAGCCTCGAGGATCATCTACTGGCCATTGAAGGAAACCCTCAGCCATATCTTCTTGCTTCAGGGACTTCAAAAGCACAGGTTTCCACCTTTTACATTGTCTTGGACAAAAAACTTCTGCCTTGTCAGTCATGTACATCCTTGGGTGCTTTTGACGAGCTGTTCAAGTGCCATTTTGTTTTCAGTGTGAAGTATGATGATTCTCTGTCCAGCCTGTACACATTTTTGCAGACTACTGTGTACAATATTGATGTCGGTACAACTGAAGAAACTCCAAAAGTCAAAGAACTGAGAGCAAAGCTGTTGAACAAGCAGTAATTGTCTTATTCAAACAAAATGTTTAGTTGTTTCCTCTGCACATCATCCTTTGGTTCAGCTGTGCTTTTATTCAGGCACCTCAAACTAATTCATGGAATGTATCCTGGCAAAAATCTAAGACTGAAATGTGCTCAAGCAGGTTGTTGCTTGCAATTCTCTAGCTATTCTGGATTTAGGAGACATCTCGTTAAGATACATTCTTCAATTGGTAACAGGATTGTTCCTTACGAGACCCCTTCCAGTTATGAAAATGAAATAGACAATTCTCATTCCTTAAATGACGAAATACCCTCTACTTCATCTCAGTGCCAAAATGTTGAATCAGGCCCTTCAGTATCCACTCACAAGAAAGACATGTGTGCATCCATAATAGCAAAGCTTTTGGGTAGTGGTGTACCAAATACTGTAGTTCTTTCCACAATTGAGAATTTGGAGGAATTTGTGGAAGATCTGCAGTCTAATATTAAGGACCATGTTTTGAACTTAGTCACTGATAACAATCCATCCAGACCAGCCATAGAAGAGTTATTTAAAAGTTTGGAGAATCCTTTCAGCCAACTGAACACTGATACCAAATGGAAGAAGTATTTCAGAGACAAATGGGGAGTAGTAGAGCCAGTTGAACTGCGCCTTGGTGTAAGGTATGAAACTAGACGAAATAACAAAACTGGAACTTATGAACAAGTTCCTGTCAATGATAAATTCATTTATATTCCAATTTTGAAAACACTCCAGTTCATTTTCAGAAACGAAAACATTTGTGAGATGATGCAAACATGTAGTCAGTCTGACATATATGAGGATTTCTGTGACGGTAGCTACTTTAAAAATCATCCATTATTTTCGACTAATAAATTTGCTCTCCAAATTCAATTATACTTTGATGAGTTTGAATGTGCAAATCCGCTTGGCTCCAAAAAAGGTATTCATAAAGTTGGTTGCCTTTACTTTATTCTCAGAAATCTTGCTCCAAAGGTGAATTCTGCCCTCATGAACATCCATTTGGTATCTTTGTTTCATGCCCAAGATGTTAAAACATATGGGATTGATGAAATGCTGAAACCATTAATAAGGGACTTGAAAATATTAGAAACTGTTGGGGTTGCTGTTCCATTTGCTGAACAACCTGTACATGGCACACTTGCTCAAATTACTGGCGACAACTTGGGTATGCATAGCATTCTTGGGTTCTTGGAATCATTTAATGCAAATTATTTCTGTCGATTTTGCTTGAGTGATAAATCTTTAGCTCAGTCTGTTTTCTCAGAGGATGACCCAAGTTTGACTTTAAGATCACCAGTACTGAATGATCAGCATTATGCCAGTTTGGCAGATGATCCAACACTATCCTCTTCTTTTGGCATCAAGAGGAACAGCATCCTCAATACTTTGCAGTATTTCAATACAGGGGAAAACTATGCTGTTGACATCATGCATGATATTTTGGAAGGGGTTGGCCAATATGAGATCAAACTACTTTTTGAATATCTAACTGAACATTTCATCTCTAAAGAAAGCTTGTTAAACAGGATGTATGCTTTTAATTATGGCTATCTGGAAACTAAAAACAAGCCAACAAATATTAATCTTGACTGTGGAGGACATGGATTAGGCCTGAATGCATCACAAGCACTGTGTTTAGTCACAAACATACCTTTGATATTTGGTGACCTGGTACCAGAGGATGATTTGCACTGGCGCTTGTTGCTCTTATTGTTGAACATCATAAACATTGTGTTCTCTTACTCAATCACTGAGGGGATGACAGTGTATTTAAAGCACCTTATTATTGAACATCATCAGCTCTTCAAAGAACTGTACCCATCAAAAAACTTGCTTCCAAAACATCATTTCATGGTCCACTACCCAAGGTGCATTAGAAAGATAGGACCACTCATTCATATCTGGACCATGAGATTCGAAGCGAAACACAAATTTTTTAAAGATTCTGTGAAGAACTTCAAAAATTTGACTGTATCGCTTGCAAATAAACACCAGTTTGCAGTAGCATATCATTGGGAATGCTTGTCTTTAAAAGCAGTTGAGTCTGGTCCAGTTAAATTGTGTTTACTTGAGACGCTTGAATTTTCAGAACATTTAACTGCATCTCTCCATGTTGATTCACAAGCCACTGTCAATCTCACCAAGTGGGTAAAATGTTGTGGTGTTGAATATCGTGTTGGACTTTTTGTTTGCACAGGTACTGATGAAAACATGCAACTTTTCAGCAAAATAACCTCAATCATTTTACACAATGGTAAAGTGTTTTTTGTTTTGATTGAGCATGAAACATGTTTCCATGATCACTTCCATGCTTTTCAAGTGACTGAAACCCTACCAAGGAAGATACTGGTTATAGAAAGGGAAAGATTAAGATATTTCAAGTCTTTTGATGCACAAATGTCATACGGATGTGATTCACAATTTTATGTTGTATCAGAAAGTTGCATTATCTGATGTCTTATTTAAATGAGTTTACTGTGAAGTTATTGTTACATCATCTGATGGATCTACCTCAGGTTACACAATCCTACTGCACTGTTTTATTTTATTATTATTATTTTTTTAATAATCCAGCAGGCTTGATTTTATATAATCTTGAATGAATGTGTTGTTGACAATGTTTTATAAAATTGTACTAATTCACTTAGTTAGCTGCATGTATTAAATTTGAATGTTTTGCTGTTAGGTTTTACAGTATTTTATGACAGCAATTGTTTTCAAAGTCTGTCCATGCATTGAATTTCTGAACTTTGCTCAATTAAAGGCAGTAAATCAAAAGTATGGTGTTCAGTGTGTTCATTTCCACATAAAACATTATATGTTAAATAAATGTTAACTGGCGTGTGTTCACACCGAACGGGAATTTTATTATTTGCGCGAGTAGATTACATACAAAGTCAATACAAAGACGCAAATAGACGCATCATTCGTGCCGGGCGTTGCGAATGACGCGCATTGGGCGACGCGTTTGCCGCGAATGTCTTTCGCGCAAGTCGCGTTCGGTGTGAACACACCATAACGTCTAGTTAGACGCTTGAAAATTCGCTCGAGGGCAAATTTTTCAACTTACGTGGAAGACATTCGCGGCAAACGCGTCGCCCAATTCGCGTCATTCGCAACGCCCGGCGCGAATGATGCGTCTATTCGCGTCTTTGCATTGACTTTGTATATTACATTTTAACTCTGAAAAAAACGTTAAAAATTAAACTCCAAGAGCAGAGTTATTTTAACTCTGCTCTGGAGTCTATCTGATGGTCTCACATGTACACTCTGATTGAGTTGATTTGAACTAACAGGGAGTTTATTCCAAACACCAGAATTTGCTGTGCATCATCCTACAAGAGAAGGACGAAGGACAAACTCCAGGAGTAGCAGCTGAAATCTGTGTGACTGTTAAAGATGGAGTTTATTAAAGAGGAGATTGAAGACATGACTGATCCAGAACCATCCAGAATAAAACATGAAGATACTGAGGAACAAATAGGTTGGTGTCCATTCTTGATTCTTCATTGTTGACTGTTGAGAAACATTAAGGTAACTGATTCTATTAAATATGTTTTTTAGACCAGATGGAAGTGAAGGAACAAAAACAAGAACTGAATGAAGTTAAAGAAGAAGATGACTTGAAAGTGCAAAAGAGTTTTTCATGGTTGAACAGTTTTACACAGCACCAGGAAACATACAATGAAGTGAAAGATCATGTGTGTTGTGACTGTGGGAAGAGCTTTACTACAACTGGCCAACTGAGACAGCACCAAAGAATTCATACTGGAGAAAAACCTTACAAGTGCTCATACTGTGACAAGACATTCACTCAGTCTGGATCCCAAAAATTACATGAACGAGTTCATACTGGAGAGAAGCCGTACGACTGCACTCAGTGTGGGAAGAGTTTCAAATGTAAAACCAATCTCAAGTATCATCATCTGCGCATTCACTCTGAAGAAAAGCCATTTAGCTGTGATCAGTGTGGTAAAGATTTTAAAATGTCATCAAATCTTAAAAAACACCAGATAATTCACACAAACGAGAGACCTTATACATGTTCATTTTGTGGAGAGACTTTTTCACGACTGGAACATTGTAAACGGCACCAGAAAACACACACCGGTGAGAAAAATCATGTGTGCTTTGACTGTGGGAAGAGCTTTATTACATCTGACCATCTGAAAAGTCACCAACGAACTCATACTGGGGAAAAACCTTACAAGTGCTCATACTGTGACAAGAGTTTCACTCAGTCTTCACACCTGAAAGAACATCAGCCAGTTCATACGGGAGAAAAGCTGCACTGTACTCAATGTGAAAAGAGTTTCAGACATTCAAAAAGCCTTCTCAGGCACATGAAAAAATATCATAAGTCGTCACAGTGAGGAACATCTCATTTTTATGTCAGAGACATTCTAGGAAATCATGTGAGATTCACAAAATATGGCGATGCTCTCAAAAGCACTATATTATCTAGTTTAATTTGGTGAAATGCGTACAAAACTTGAAATACTTTTTTGTAGTCTGAATTAGTCGTAACTGCTTAAGAAAAATATTTCTGGAGGATCTGAAGGTGATAATACAGTTAAAAATCATTCTGATTATTAAAGAACAGCAGACCATAACAAAATGTAAATAATCATTTGTATATCTCTGACTTGGTAATTAATGTTTGAACAATACATATTAATGTTATTTATTTATTTACTTATGTTTATTATGTTGTGAAAAAGGAATCAGTGGCTGTAGTTCGAAAATAATAGAAGCTGTAAAATATTAAACATGCTACTTATACAGATGGATTAAAATGGCATTAAAAATACTGTACAACAAACATTTCTGACAACATTCACTGGTGTGTAATTTGATTTGTATCATGAAAGCTCTATGAAAAAATATGTATTATCCGAATCACTTGATTCTCTTGATAAATTTAAATTCTACACAACCTTCATTTCAATGTATGTATATATATATATATATATATATATATATATATATATATATATATATAAACAAAATGTTAAAGAAATGAAGGTTGTGTAGAATTTAAATTTATATTATTTAAATATTGAATAATAATAATAATAAAATTGAAAAAGATTAATAACTGTAATGTTATTAATTCTAACTAAAATATATATATATATATATATATATACACTATTTTATTTGTTTTAAATATTCTTTGATTTTAGAGTTGCACACATCTTTTCAAAATGAATACATTTGCTCTCAATTTCATGTTATTATTTCCATAGTGTACTTTAGAAACTAAATCTAACCATCATTTATTCTTGCTTTCTCCAAAGAATAAAAGAACATTTTATTTTATCAAATCTTTGTGATATTTGGATTCTTAAAATATTCTTCCCTGAATTATAGGCTACCTCGATTTTTGTAATATTAGCCTATTCTTATTTTACAAGTAGCCTACCTATAAAATGTAATTAATGAGCTATACGTTCACCACAACTTATCTAACATCCTATTGATAGTTAGATATTTATGGTGTTAAAAATAGTGCCTATTAATTTTTAAGCAAAATTTATATTTTAGTTAGAATTATTGTGCTCCAATTTGGCGTGCCTGCGCATATCAGCGCTCGATCAAAAATGTAGCAGCAAAATGAAAATGTTTTCAAGACTTTCCGCATTTACACATGGACAATATGTGAGGGGAAAAAATGTTTCAAACGCCTAAAAACAGCACATATGCGGTAATATATCCAAAACCTGCTTAAGAAACGCGTGAAAACGCAATTATCTAGACTAGATAAACCTGGATCAATTTATTGGGATTGCGTGAACTTCAGTGACCTTTTATGAAACCTCTTTGTTTAGCCTCGAATTTGTTAGGCTCATTCAAATCAGGTGTGGGAGTTTAATTACAGTCTTTCTTAGGTCAGTTTGAATGAAGGGCAGTTGTGGAGTATTTTCGCCGGAAATCTTCAGTCTATGTTGTTGCCATATGTGAGAGATAATAGGCCTACCGATTTACAGGTTGACATGGTCCAGCTTGAGAGATGAGGTATTTAACTAATAATTATTTTTTTACGTGCTCAGATTTAGTTTTTTGTATACTTTTTTTGTTGGAAATGATGTTTTGTATACTTTTATGTTGGAAATGATTTTTACATTGATTAACAACATTAATTATTAAGTGCCATAATGAAGACAATGGTGCCATAATCTAGAGCTGAATTTACTCTACTTAAAGCCATTCCAAAGCTTAATGTGAGGGACAGAAGAATGTAGGCTACATTTAATTCAATTTAATTAATTAATCCAGATAGAGTTGTCATGAAACAGCTTCACACTCACACAGGTATTTTCAACCTCGGCTCACAGTATCATTATTTCTGTTATTCAATAGTTCAAATTATCATAAAAGTTCTGGGATAAAAGTTTAAAGTTCAAATAAATAAACTGATGTCTAGTAGCGATCAAAATAGAGTAAATAAGTTTTATCAATTACATTGTTTCGCCACAAGGTGATGACAAGTAACTGTTAAAAAATATATTTGTTATTGAATCATTTATTAAAGAGAACTTTATGATGCTTCTGAAATAAAAGTCATAAAGATGTGGTGAATTGTTTTTGTAAACATGTCTCCTCTTATACATGTACAGTCCGATTACAATTCTTTTAGAAAATTGCAATGCATATCGTAACGGCATCCCAGTATTGTGATGGTATTATTAGATATATTGTATAGTAAAGATATCGAATCGGGAGCTAGGTGTATCATCCCAGCCCTATTAGTAACGTATCTGTAACGTCTGAGTAACCCCACTAGTAATGTCTCAACCCCACTTTTTCCCAAACTTGACCCTTTTACTTCTGTTTGGCTTGTAATGTTAGTTTGGTTGAGAGTGAAAGCTGTGTTCCTCTCATTGTTTGGAGAAAATCATGAACTTGAACGTGATATCAACAAGTTTTTCTTTATCTTTTTTTTTTTTGCAGCCAAACGCTGGAAAACTTTAAGCCCTGAATTTATTACAGAAGAGATTGAAGACATGAGTCATTCAGAACCATCCCGAATAAAACACGAGGATGTTGAGGAACGAACAGGTTTGTGTCCAGTCTTTGTTCTTGATTGTTTACTGCTGTAAAACCTTAAGGTAACAAAAAGCTTTAGTTTAACAGATTTTATGGCTCTGAAATAGAGTAAAATCATCTCAAAGAGGCACAAAATCTCTTTCTCTGACCTTTACCAACTGTTCCCTACTGGTGGAATGATCTGCCTAACTCAACCAGAGTTCCTGATACCAAAGCCACTTTCAAGAAACTAAACAAGGCATCTTTTTCGGCAGCACTTGATCAAGTAATCCTAACACTTTCTCTTCTATTTTTTATTATATCGAGGGCTTGGAGCCAGAAGGGCGTAAGTGGCTTTTAACAAACTTTACAGGAGAGACAAAACAAAATTTTGACCACGCTTCAATCGCATGTATTATTAACCTTAAACCACAGACATTGCAACCCCAGGCATACTGACATGAAATGAGTATTTAAGTAGAAAATGTATGGCATATTAACACAATGAAAACATTTTCAAAAAAAACAAAAATTCAAATATGTCCAATACGCCTCTTTGTAGCTTTATGCAATACCGTTTGATCTCAGATATGTATTTTTGGCACCATTGGATAGAGCTCATTGAGACCTTTATTTTGATATAAAGAACTCATATTCACCCAAAATGCCACTTACGCCCCTCTGGCTCCAAACCCTCGATATATACCACTTGCATATTGTTGTCCTACTGTTAGTTTAACCGCTTCTATTGTTGTAAGTCGCTTTGGATAAAAGCGTCTGCTAGATTAATAAATGTAAATGTAAATAATGAGCTCTATAATTCTAATAGAGAGATATTGATCATAAACTTCTTTATGCTTGTTTTATCCAAAGCGACTTAGAAATGAGGAGAGCAATGGAATCAATAAAACCAAGAATAGGAGAACATTATGCAAGTGTTGTGACCCTTCCCAGTTTAGTCTAACACAATTTTTTTTCTAATAGATATATAATAATATTGTTTGCTTATTAATGGATTAATGGCCATTTCTTGAAAATGACTATAGACATAGGCAGATCATCCCATCAACAGGGAACTAGGGCTGTCAAACGATTAATCGCATTCAAAATAAAAGTTTGTGTTCAAGTAATATATGTGGGCGTAGTGTGTATAATTATTTTGTATATATAAATACACACACATGCATTTACATATTTAAGAAAAATCTGAAAGTATATACTTTATATATATTTATACATAATTAATATTATGTATAAATATAAATATTTGATATATTAAGAACACATTTTTCTTAAATATATACATAGATGTGTGTCTATTTATATATACAAAATAATTATACACACTACGCCCACATATATTACGTGAACACAAACTTTTATTTTGGATGCGATTAATCGTTTGACAGCCCTACAGGGAACAGTCCAGGTAAAGGTCCATGAAAGGAATTTTGTACCTCTTTGGATGGCACCATGCAGAATGCAAGCTTCTAGCATGTAAGTCTGGAGTAATTGGCAAGCAGTGCGATTTTGTGAGGACACCGATAACATGCTGTCTTCGGCTCATTAAAACCACTAGCTGTAGCATTCTGGATACGTTGTAGAGGTTTAAGAATGCATGCTGCCAAAAGAGCATTACAATAGTCAATAGTATACCTGATCTCTTGTTTTCTTGTATTAAATCAGGTTTCACTTAAATTTTGACAATTCCTCCTTAAACTGATTTTAATTACTTTATTTTAGGCCTGATGGAAGTGAAAGATGAAAGTGAAAATCTACATGAAGTTGAAGAGGAACATTGCAACATCAAAACTCTGAGTTTTTCATTGAAGAAAAATTCCAAACAGCAGCAGAAAACACACAATGATGTGAGAGATCATGTGTGCTTTGACTGTGGGAAGAGCTTTACTAGAAGTGTCGGTCTGAAAGAGCACCAAAGAATTCATACTGGAGAAAAACCTTACAAGTGCTCATACTGTGACAAGTGTTTTGCTCGGTCTGGATCTCGGAAACTACACGAGCGAGTTCACACTGGAGAGAAACCGTATGACTGTACTCAGTGTGAGAAGAGTTTCAAAAGTAAAACTGTTCTCAAGTATCATCTGCGCATTCACACTGAAGAAAAGCCATATAACTGCGATCAGTGTGGTAAAGATTTTAAATCAGTATCAACTCTAAAAAAACACCTGAAAACTCATTTAAAGGAGAGGTCTTATCATCCATGTTCATATTGCGGTGAGTTTTTTACACGACTGGATCATTGTAAACGACACCAGAAAAAACACACTGGTGAGAGAGATCATGTCTGTCGTGACTGTGGGAAGAGCTTTATTAGAGCTGACCATCTGAAAAATCACCAAAAAATTCATTCTGGGAAAAAATATTACAAGTGTGACAAGAGTTTCACTCGTTCTGGAAGCCGGAAAACAAACGAGCGAGGTCATACTGCAGAGAAGCCGTACGCCTGTACTCGGTGTAAGAAGAGTTTTAGGTATAACAGAAGCCTTCTGACTCACTTGAAATTATGTCCTATGAAGTTGTCACAATGAGCAACTTTATTATGACGTCAAATACATTAAAGTAAATTGTGTGACATTAACTAAATATGCTGTTGCTCCTAACAGCACAATAGCATCTAGTTCTACTTTGTGATTTTTGTTGAAAAGCAAAAGCTTAGAGACCTAAGCTTGTTTAAGGCACTAAAAGAGTGGTGTTTGAAGTGTCAGAAAGAAAAAAAAAAGTGTACAGTGTCTAATTATTTCTACCTTTCTTAATTACTTTGATTTAATCTGCTTGAATGAGGCCTAGTAATGGCATTTAATTATTTACTTATTTTCTTTATACTTTGTACTACAAGAGTCAGAGGTTAGAAAATAAGACATTGTAAAATGTTAAACAATAAACCAATTGTAAAATGAAGTAACAATAAAGGTTCTTAATTTACAGTGGATTAAAATGCCGTCAAATCAGTAAGTTGCAAGTGTGTATAAATATAAAGGATTTAAAAGACAAACTTGTTTACCAACATTTACTGGTGTGTAACTTTGGTTTGTATCAGAAAAGAGTTTGTTTGAAGCTTTTTTTTTTTCTTTTTTGTTTTTACAGTGTTAGTTATTCGTATCTTCCCCATTTGGTAATAATCGCAAACTCTGCGTGAATAAGACTTGTTCATGTAATTTACTTATTTTGCAATGTTTACTAGACGCTGTAAAATGTTAAACAATTAAAAAACTGAAAAATAAAGTTGATTGTTTTCTTGATTTAGAAACGGATTCATTTTAAATGCCGTCAAAGCTGCTGCAGTAAGTTGCAAGTATGTACAAATATTTGTACAATCATATTTGTATTTATGGGGTGATATGACATGTATTCGTGTTTTTTCTTTTTTTAAAAGCCTTATTTTTCATAAACTTCACCTTTATCGTCAGCCGTGCTCTCCTCTGTCCCCTGAACAAGCGGTTTACTTCCTGATTCTATCAAAACACTCCCTCAGAAACACGTCGTGAGCTCAGATTGGTTCGTTTGGGCGGGTGTGTTGTGATTGGCTAAACTGTCGCTCACGTTCTCCAGAAGGTTAACGCCCATTACCTTTACGAGCGAAACATGTATGGCATGAGTTCCGTTCCAGATGTAAATATGTCGAACTGCAGTTTCAGTTTGAGACTGAATCAGACTGAGAAACTCCCGATGATGCGAGTCAAACAGAACCTCACCACACACTGCTCTTACTAAACGTTTCTGAATGATGATTTGCTACATTTTTTAACTTTATACACGTTTGTTTAACTTGATGTTTATCTCAAACACGATGGATCAAAGGTGATGATTCGATTCTGTAGTTTGTTTCAGCCTGTTGACACCAAATATAATGATCTTAATGTGCCAATTTACAGGAGATCTCAGACATCACCATAATGAATGAGCTGAAAATAGGGGATTTTTGGAGACAAAGAGATTTTTCAGCTGCTCAGTTTAACATGATGTTCCTGTACTTTTTAAATGCAGATTGGATAAAAACACACTGATCACAGTTCACACCTGCAGTGAAGCCCCTCCCACAACAATTCACCAATAAATACTGGGAATATTCCCATCATCCTACAAGAGAAGGACAAACTCCAGGAGTAGCAGCTGAAATCTGTGTGACTGTTAAAGATGGAGTTTATTAAAGAGGAGATTGAAGACATGACTGATCCAGAACCATCCAGAATAAAACATGAAGATACTGAGGAACAAACAGGTTGGTGAACATTCTTGATTCTTGTTGATGCTGAGAAATGTTAAGGTAACAAAGTTAAACAGATCTTTTCTGGTAAAAAATGAGCAAAATAATCATAACAACAGAGAAAATACAACTCTACAATCATAATCTATTTGATTGTATTAACAAGGCATTGAAAAAACTAACCTTTGGGACATTAAAAATCTGAACCCGATACTCAAAAACCTGATATCTTGTTTTCTGCTATTAATCAGCGTTCGATTGAATTTTCAGATTTACCCTTTATTAACTTCAACTGATCCTAATATTTTTATTTTAGACCAGATGGGAGTGAAAGAGCAAAGACACAAACTAAATGAAGTTGAGGAGGAACATTGCAACATCAAAACTCGAAAAAAGAGTTTTCCATTAAACGAAACCTGTGAACGGCACCAGAAAACACATAATAAAGTAAGAGATCATGTGTGTTGTGACTGTGGGAAGAGCTTTACTGGAGCTGGACATTTAAAACTGCACCAGAGGATTCATACTGGAGAAAAACCTCACAAGTGCTCATACTGTGACAAGAGATTCAATCAGCCTGGATCCCTGAAAAGACACAAGCGAGTTCACACTGACAAACCGTATGACTGTACTCAGTGTGAGAAGAGTTTCAAAACTAACACTGATCTCAAGTATCATCTGCGTGTTCACACTGGAGAAAATCCATATAACTGTGATCAGTGTGGTAAAGATTTTACTTCATCAGCGACTCTAAAACAACACAAGATGATTCACACAAACGAGAGGCCTTATGAATGTTCATTTTGTGGAGAGACTTTTTCACGACTGGATCATTGTAAACGGCACCAGAAAACGCACACCGGTGAGAAAAATCATGTGTGCTTTGACTGTGGGAAGAGCTTTACTAGAGCTTGCTATCTGAAACTGCACCAAAGAATTCATACTGGAGAAAAACCTTACAAGTGCTCATACTGTGACATGAGTTTCACTCAGTCTGCAAACCTGATAGCACACGAGCGAGTTCATACTGGAGAAAAACCTTACAAGTGCTTATATTGTGACATGAGTTTCACTCATTTTGGATCCCTGAAATATCACGAGCGAGTTCATACTGGAGAGAAGCCGTACTACTGTACTGAGTGTGAAAAGGGTTTTAGACAATCAACTGGCCTTCTCAGGCACATGAGGAAATATCATAAATGGTCTCAATGAGCAATATTTCATTTTCATGTCAAATAAGTATTCCAGTAAATGGTGTGAGATAAACAAAATATAGTGTTGCACCCAAAAGCTAAGAAAAGAGTTTGTCTGAAGCTTATTTTTACCATGTTAATAATTATTTTGTATCTTTCCCACTAATTGCAAAATCTCCTTAAACAAGACTCATTCGTGTAATTTACTTATTCAACAATGTTTACTTGATGCTGTAAAATGTTAAACAATAAAAACACTGAAAAATAAAGTTGATTGTTTTCTTGATTTAGAAACTGATTAATTTTAAATGCCGTCAAAGCGGCTGCAGTTGCAAGTATGTACAAATATTTAAAAGAGAAACATGGCAACATTCACTGGTGTGTAATTTGATTTGTATCATGAAAGTTCAATGACAAAACATTTATAAATCAGAATCACCAGATTCTCTTCTTTTATTAAAAGGTGATGATTGGAATCTGTAGTTTGTTTCAGCCTGTTGACACCAATACAATGATCATAATATGCCAATTTACAGCAGATCTCTGACATCACCATAATGAATGAGCTGAAAACAGGGAACTTTTGGATACAACAAGGTTTTTCAGCTGCTCAGTTTAACATGATGTTCCTGTACTTTTAAATGCAGATTGGATAAAAACACAGTGATCACAGTTCACACCTGCAGTGAAGCCCCTCCCACAACAATTCACCAATAAATACTGGGAATATTCCCATCATCCTACAAGAGAAGGACAAACTCCAGGAGTAGCAGCTGAAATCTGTGTGACTGTTAAAGATGGAGTTTATTAAAGAGGAGATTGAAGACATGACTGATCCAGAATCATCCAGAATAAAACATGAAGATACTGAGGAACAAACAGGTTGGTGTCCATTCTTGCTTCTTCATTGTTGACTGTTGAGAAACATTAACAAAGCTTCAGTTCAACAGATCTTTACTTAGAAAAAAAAAAGAGCAAAATAATTATAACAACAGAGAAAATACAACTCTACAATCATAATCTATTTGATTGTATTAACAAGGCATTGACAAAACTAACCTTTGGCACAAAGATCTGATACCCGATACTCATAAAAATACCTGATATATTGTTTTCTGCTATTAATCAGCGTTCGGTTGAATTTTCAGATTTACTCTTTATTAACTTCAACTGATCCTAATATTTTTATTTTAGACCAGATGGGAGTGAAAGAGCAAAGACACAAACTAAATGAAGCTGAGGAGGAACATTACAACATCAAAACTCGAAAAAAGAGTTTTCCATTAAACGAAACCTGTGAACAGCACCAGAAAACACATAATAAAGTGAGAGATCATGAGTGTTGTGACTGTGGGAAGAGATTTACTAAAGCTGGACATCTGAAACTGCACCAGATGATTCATACTGGAGAAAAACCTCACAAGTGCTCATACTGTGACAAGAGATTCAATCAGTCTGGATTCCTGAAAAGACACAAGCGAGTTCACACTGACAAACCGTATGACTGTACTCAGTGTGAGAAGACTTTCAAAACTAAAACTGATCTCAAGTATCATCTGCGTGTTCACACTGGAGAAAGTTTATTTAGCTGTGATCAGTGTGGTAAAGATTTTACTACATCAGCAAATCTAAAAAAACACCAGAGAATGCACTCAAACGAGAGGCATGCATGTTCATTTTGTGCAAAGACTTTTTCACGATTGGATCATTGTAAACGACACCAGAAAACACACACCGGTGAGAAAAATCATGTGTGCTTTGACTGTGGGAAGAGTTTTATTAGAGCTGAGAATCTGAAACAGCACCAGTTGATTCATACTGGAGAAAAACCTTACAAGTGCTCATACTGTGACAAGAGTTTCACTCAGTCTGGACACCTGAAACATCACGAGCGAATTCACACCGGAGAGAAGCCGTACTACTGTACTCAGTGTGAAAAGGGTTTTAGTCGATCAACTGGCCTTCTCAGGCACATGAGGAAATATCATAAATGGTCACAATGAGAAACATTTAATTTTCATGTCAAATAAGTATTCCAGTAAATGGTGTGAGATGAACAAAATATAGTGTTGCACCCAAAAGCACAATGTCATGTAGTTTAACTTTGTGAATTTGGTGAAATGGTTAGGAAAGACTTTGTTTGAAGCTTTTTTTTAAACTGTGTAAATAAGTATTTGTATCTTTTCCACATGGTAATAATCGCAAAATCTGCTGGAAAAAGACACATTCATTTACTTATTTAACGATTTTTCACTAGACGCTGTAAAATGTTAAACAATTAAAAACCTGAAAAATAAAGTTGATTGTTTTCTTGATTTAGAAACGGATTCATTTTAAATGCCGTCAAAGCTGCTGCAGTTGCAAGTATGTACAAATATTTACAAGAGAAACATGGCAACATTCACTGGTGTGTAATTTGATTTGTATCATGAAAGTCCAATGATTCAACAGATTCTCTTGTTTGATTATATATTTAACTTACACACAACTTTTATTTAAATATAAAAACATGTTTCATGGCTGACATATTTGATGAAGAATTATTTCAATTAGTTTAAATGCAGGGGGATCACCGGCTGTTTGGCTTAGTTAATATATTGTAATTGTTAAATCCCAATCATAACAGCTGTGAAAATATGACATAAATACTCTTAGATTATAATCTAGTTCAGCAGTTATCGTTCACATTTTGACTGTATCGAATGACAGAACTAACCTTTGACTCATCAAAAAGCAGAAATGTAATAAACAAATTTGTTATGAAATCTAGGTTGAATTTTCACATTTATCCTCTTAAAACTGATTCTAACTTAATGTTTATCTCAAACCCGATGGATCAAAGGTGATGATTCGATTCTGTAGTTTGTTTCAGCCTGTTGACACCGATATAGTGATCTTAATGTGCCAATTTACAGAAGATCTCAGACATCACCATAATGAATGAGCTGAAAACAGGGAACTTTTGGAGACAAAGAGGTTTTTCAGCTGCTCAGTTTAACATGATGACAGTACTTTTTAAATGCAGATTGGATAAAAACACCGTGATCACAGTTCACACCTGCAGTGAAGCCCCTCCCACAACAATTCACCAATAAATACTGGGAATATTCCCATCATCCTACAAGAGAAGGACAAACTCCAGGAGTAGCAGCTGAAATCTGTGTGACTGTTAAAGATGGAGTTTATTAAAGAGGAGATTGAAGACATGACTGATCCAGAACCATCCAGAATAAAACATGAAGATACTGAGGAACAAATAGGTTGGTGTCCATTCTTGATTCTACATTGTTGATGCTTTGGTAGATGTGAACTAATAAGCAGTAAGTGGATGATAAATAATGGATAAATACCTCTGAATTATCAAATCAGTTGTCAAAAATACTTGAATTATTTTAACAAGTGAATGATAGAACAACAAGTGGAAGATCTGATCTATGTTGCTTTCTGCTATTAATTTATTGATGGAGAAAAAGTATGTCAAGTTGTTCCAAATCTGTATACATTTCTTTTGTTCTGCTGAACTCAAAAATATTTGGAAGAATGTTTGTTGCCAATAGATTTCACTAACATAGTCATTTTGTAATGGGTGGCAAGGTCTAGGTTACAAACATTCTTTCAAATATATTTGAGTTCAACAGAACAAAATTTGGAACAACTTGAGGGTGAGTAAATAATGACAGAATTTTAATTTCCAGGGTGAACCATCCCTTTGAATCAGGATTTACTTGAACTGATTCTAACTGCATTTTTATGTGTTTTAGACCAGGTGAGAGTGAAAGAGGAAGGACAAGAACTGGATGAAGAGAAGGAGGAACATCGTAACTTTACAATTCAAAGAACAAAAGCCAAAAAGACGCACACCTGCACTCAGTGTGGAAAGAGATTCACACAGAAAGGAAGCCTTAACAGACACATGAGAATTCACACTGGAGAGAAACCGTATACATGCACTCAGTGTGGAAAGAGTTTCAGTGATAGATCAGGTCTCCGTCAGCATCTGCTCATTCACTCTGGAGAAAAGCCATTTAACTGTGATCAGTGTGGTAAAGATTTTAATTCATCATCAAATCTAAAACAACACCTAATAGTTCATTCAGACGAGAAGCCTCATGTGTGTTCTCTCTGTGGAAAGAGTTTTTCACGTCTTGACTGTTTTAAACTGCACCAGAAATCACACAATGAAGTGAGAGATTATATGTGCTTGGACTGTGGGAAGAGCTTTATTACAGTGGGCAATCTGAGACAACACCAGATGATTCATACTGGAGAAAAACCTTTCAAGTGCTCATACTGTGACAAGAGTTTCAATCATTCTGGAAACCTGAAAATACACGAGCGAGTTCACACTGGAGAGAAGCCGTACGCCTGTCCTCAGTGCGGGAAGAGTTTCAAGCAATCAAGTCATCTAGGGATTCATGTTAGAAAGCGTTGTTCTGTGTCACAGTGAGCAAATGTTCTGAGATTCACATAAAAAAATGTGTTGTTAGTTTACTAATAAACGAGTGTTGCTGTGAAATGCCACAAGATTAGTTTTTTACGTTTTGGAGAACAAGAAAATGATTTAATTAGTTGATTGAACGCTTACTCAAAGAAATACCCAAATTAAAAGTGACAAAGCAAATGTAAAAAATAAAATAACAACAGTTATTTTCCAATAAATGAAGCAATTTCTTCAATTTAAAGGGTTAGTTCATCCCAAAGTTAAAGTTCTGTCAGTAATTACTCCCCCTCATGTTGTTCCAGCCCCGTAAGACTTTCGTTCATCTTCGGAACATGAATTAAGATGCTTTTGATTAAATCTGAGAGCTGGATCACTCCTCCATAGGTTCGGGATCGAAACTGGCTGGCCCAAAAGTTATGAAAAACATCGTTAAAATAGTCTTAGTGACTACAGTTTATCAAGCGATGAGAACCACCCCCCAAACAAACAAACAAAACAAAAAACACTTAATTTATCATTATAAATCTGGTCAGCCTACATATTGATAGGATCACATCTTGCAGTTGATGGAGATTCGTGACACGAAGCTCCCGTTCCACCACATCCCAAAGATGCTCTATTGGGTTGAGATCTGGTGACTCCTTTGGCTTGGCTTTTGGCTTGCTTAGTTTGGGACATTTAATATTCAATGATATTATTGATCTGTGTTATCACTGTAAAGCTGTTTTCAATCTGTATTGTAAAAAGCGTTATATAAATAAATGTGACTTGACTTGACTGTGAGGGCCTTTTTAGTACGGTGAATTCATTGTCATGTTCAAGAAACCAATTTAATGATTCGAGCTGTGACATGGTGCATAATCCTGCTGGAAGTAGCCATCAGATGATGGACATGGTGGTTCAGAAACAATGCTCAAGTAGGCCGCTGCATTTAAACGATGCCCAATTGGCACTAAGGGGCCTAAAGTGTGCCAAGAAAACATCCCCCACACCATTACACCACCACCACCAGCCTGCACAGTGGTACAAGGCATGATGGATCCATGTTCTCATTCTGTTTACGCCAAATTCTGACTCTAACATCTGAATGTCTCAACAGAAATCCAGACTCAGAACCAGGCAACATTTTCCCAATCTTTAACTGTGAGCTCTTGCAAATTGTGGCCTCTTTTTCCAATTTGTAGTGGAGATGAGTGGTACCCGGTGGGGTCTTCTGCTGTTGTAGCCCATCCGCCTCGAGGTTGTGTGTGTTGTGGCTTCACAAATGCTTTGCTGGATAGCTCGGTTGTAACGAGTGGTTATTTCAGTCAAAGTTGCTCTTCTATCAACTTGACCTCTAGCACCAACAAGGCATTTTGGCCCACAGGACTGCCGCATACTGGATGTTTTTCCCTTTTCACTCCATTCTTTGTAAACCCTAGAAATGGTTGTGCGTGAAAATCCCAGTAACTGAGTGGATTGTGAAATATTCAGACACCAACAACCATGCCACGCTCAAAATTGCTTAAATCGCCTTTCCTTCCCATTCTGACATTAAGTTTGGAGTTCAGGAGATTGTCTTGACCACGACCACACCCCTAAATGCATTGCATTTACATTTACATTCATGCAGTTAAAGGAGGTTAAGTGTCTTGCTCAGGGACACATTGATGACTCATAATGGATTTGAACTAGGTCTCTCGCACCAGAGGCATGTGTCTCATCCACTGCACCATCACCACCCGGTGAAGGATTGAAGCAACTGCCATGTGATTGGTTGATTAGAGAATTGCATTAATGAGAAATTGAATGGGTGTTCTTAATAATCCTTTAGGTGAGTGTATATTGTTAGGTATCAATCACAAGAGCTATAAAAAATAAGCAAATAATCCAGGAATATATCATATAAATGCACTTAGATCATAATCTTGTACAGTTGTCATTCATATTTTGACTATTAACAAGAGGATGACAAAACTAACTTTTGGTACATCAAAAATATATTGATAGGCTAACTTGTTTTCCGTTTATTAAATCAGAGTTCACTTAAAGATTCACATTTATCCTCCTTGAGCTCATTCTAAAAATTGAATATGTTTTAATCTTTCAGACCAGATGGAGGTGAAAGAGCAAAGACAAGAACTGAAGTTAAAGGTGATGATTCTGTAGTTTGTTTCAACCATAAATGCAGATTGGATAAAAACACAGTGATCACAGTTCACACCTGCAGTGAAGCCCCTCCCACAACAATTCACCAATAAATACTGGGAATATTCCCATCATCCTACAAGAGAAGGACAAACTCCAGGAGTAGCAGCTGAAATCTGTGTGACTGTTAAAGATGGAGTTTATTAAAGAGGAGATTGAAGACATGACTGATCCAGAACTATACAGAATAAAATATGAAGATACCGAGGAACAAACAGGTTGGTGTCCATTCTTGATGCTGTTAGATGTGAATTAATAAGCAGTATATGGATGATAAACGATAGAGAAATACATTCAAATGATCATAACCTGTTATAGCAGTTGTCAACAAGTGAATGACAGGACAACAAGTGGAAGATTTGATCTCTGTTGCTTTCAGCTATTAACACCTTAAGTGTCAAGACCCATAGCCATTGCATATTTAAAACAGTAATATCCTATACATGGGGTGTCTTCCTGGATGGCCACAGCGCTACAGCGTTTAGTTCCAACTCTGCTTCAACACACACACACTTGGAGTTTTCAAATGAGCCTGAAGGACTTGATTAGCTGATCAGGTGTGCTTAATTAGGGTTGAAGCTAAACTCTGCAGGGTTGTGGCCATTGACAAACTATAGACCTTATGTAGCCCCGCCCCTTTTCAGCGTTGCGCTCGTTGTCTTATGACTTCCGGTCTGTATTTCCTAGCGATCTTAGGTATGAATGAACTGCTCGTAAAGAAATTCCCGTTCGACATCTGTTAAGACATCTGCTTTAGAATGCTTATGATAAACATTACAATGCTCATGATAACTTTTGTTAACTCTACAATAAGTAAAAAAACAGCGATGCCATTGAAATATACAGAACCGGAAGTTCAAAGACAATATTCTAAAGATGACGGCGCCCACGTTTCTCTGACTGGTGCATAAGGTCTATATAATTTGAAAACGTACAATCTGTAGTTTTCATATTTGCTGATTGATTGATTGATTGACAGAAGAGCTGTAAACTATCAATTTTCAGAAATAATATTCATACTCCTAAACCATATTGAGACCCTTATTTTGAAATAGTGATGGACATGAAAACTATTGAACAATGGTAGAATCTCAGTTTGTTTTCATGCCAATAAGAGTTCAAAAGATAACATCCATTAAATTAATTTTAGAAAAAAGGTCTGAAAATGTTTTAAGTATGAAGAAAAAAAGTGTGATGTGGCAGCAAGCTATAAAGCACATGCGTGCTATTTTTATGTGATTATTAGAGGTTGAATTCATATCAACATATGCCATACTTTTCTGACTACTTCTGAATAGGATGCCAACTTCATAAATTGTATGAAAATTGTAAATAATGGTTCAGAATCAGATCACTCAAAACACAGATGGAAATGGGGGCGCCCTGATATGGGCAGTAATGGAGTCTGGTTGGCATCTAGTGAAAAGGTTCGGTACTGCGCCCAAATAAAATCTTAGAAACACAATTTGTTCAGAGTTTTCGTTTTGATTTTCTTTCACTTTAAGAGACCACCAGGTTTTGAAAAAAATATATTTTATAAAAAAAATACATTTTCATAAACTCAAAGTTCTAACTTTTTTTTCTTCCAAATATCTTTGAGGACAGCAGAACAAAAGCAAAACAAAAATCATACATGCTTGGAACAATGTGAGGGTGAGTAAATAATGACAGCATTTTCACTTTCAGGTGGATCTTTAATCAGGATTTACTTGAACTGATTCTAACTGTATTTCTGTGTGTTTTAGACAAGGCGAGAGTGAAAGAGCAAAGACAAGAACTGAATGAACAGGAGGAGGGACATCGTGACTTTACAATTAAAAGAACAAAATCCAAAACGACGCACACCTGCCCTCAGTGTGGAAAGAGTTTCTCACAGAAAGGACACCTTAAGAGACACGCGAGAATTCACACTGGAGAGAAACCGTATACATGCACTCAATGTGGAAAGAGTTTCACACATAAAGGAAGCCTTAACACACACATGAGAGCTCACACTGGAGAGAAACCGTATACATGCACTCAGTGTGGAAGGAGTTTCACACAGAGAGGACACCTTAACACACACATGAGAATTCACACTGGAGAAAAACCGTATACATGCACTCAGTGTGGAAAGAGTTTCAGAGATTCATCAGGTCTCCGTCATCATCTGTTCATTCACTCAGGAGAAAAAACGTTTAACTGTGATCAGTGTGGTAAAGAGTTTATTTCATCAGCACATCTAAAAGAACACCTGAAAGTTCATTCAGATGAGAGGCCTCATGTGTGTTCTCTCTGTGGAAAGAGTTTTTCACGTCTGGACAATTTTAAACTGCACCAGAAAACACACAATGAAGTGAGAGATTATTTGTGCTTTGACTGTGAGAAGAGCTTCACTACATCTAGTCAGCTGAAACTGCACCAGAGGATTCATTCTGGAGAAAGACCTTACAAGTGCTCATCTTGTGACAAGACTTTCACTCTGGCTGGATCTCTGAAAATACACGAGCGAGTTCACACTGGAGAGAAGCCGTACTACTGTACTCGGTGTGAGAAGAGCTTCAAACATTCAAGTAGTCTGGGGAATCATGTTAGAAAGCATTGTTCTGTGTCACAGTGAGCAAATGAGATTCACGTGAATAAATGTGTAAGTAGTTAACTAATAAACAGTGTTGCTGTGAGTAGATTTGTGTTTATTAGAGAACAAAAAAATGTATTGAATTATTTGATTAAAGTAAATACCTAAATTAAAAGAGACTGGAAGCAAATGTAAGAAGGAAACAACAATTACACGCAGTTCTTTTTCAATATATGAAGCAATTTAATATGGCTTTTTTATTTTGTTACATAAAACCTGTCATTTCATAAACGCCACCAGGGTTCGCTAACCTCTTACAATAACAAAGGCGTATATTGATGACGTATCTTACACATTGAACTGAATTATGGATCTTGTCGTCAAGCTGATGGATCTTTTATGGATGACGGTTTAATTGTTTGGACGGTAGGCTACGTAAAACACATAAACTAATATGCGCATTGAATTGCAAAGTTTAGGTTCATATAAACAGAGCTTTCAGAAACTCAAATCGGTTTGGATTCAGTTACAAAAATGGGTGCACGTAAACGTCCAATAGGTGGCAGTAGTACACTAAAAAGGTTTCTAGTTGGCCATGTAAATCCTAAAGAACAAATAAGAGGATGCGCAGAAGAGAGACACCAGCGCTGAAAGTTTAAAGACCAGTAAATTTTAATCCAAAATGCTTTAACGACCGTGTAAGAGTTTGAATGAAAGACCGTTGTGGAGTATTTTCTCTGGATGGTGGATATTTTCTGTCAGTGTTTTGTGCCGCGCGTGAACTTCAACCAGCTTGGTATATGAGGTATTTAACTACATATTAACATATTGTACTCAGGTTTAGTTAATATATAATAAAAACAAATTATTTTTAGTTTCCAATGTAAGAATTGATGTTAACATTGATTAACAATATTAATAACGGTCCATAATAGTGCTAAGACTCTAATCTAGAGCAGAAGTTAGTCTTTAATTTGATTAGTAGATATAGTATTTACAATTTGTAAACACACACACACACACACAAGAGAAAGAAATATTTGCACACACTGAATATGTATTTAACAAAATTTATATATATATATATATATATATATAAGGAAAAAAAGAGATTTTCACAAATATAGGCTAAAAAGCTCACGGTATTGTATTGTCCTGAGGCCACAAATAAAGTGTATATACTTAAGTAATACAGTCTATATATATATATATATATATATATATGTGTGTGTGTGTGTGTGTGTGTGTGTGTGTGTGTGTGTGTGTGTGTGTTTTTACATTATTTTTCACATTACATCATTCTAACAACTTAATGTTTTAATATGTTTCAGAACAGATGGAAAAGAAAGAGCAAAGACAAGAACTGAAGTGAAATTTCAAAGGTGATGATGCTGTAGTTTGTTTCAGCCTGTTGACACCAATAACATTAGCTTAATGTTCCAGTTCACAGAAGATCACCATATTGAATGAGCTGAAAACAGGGAACTTTTGGAGACAGAGAGGCTTTTCATTTGCTCAGTTTAACATGATGGCCCTGTACTTTTTAGATTGGATATAATCACAGTTCACAGAATATTCCCATCATCCTACAAGAGAAGGACAAACTCCAGGAGTAGCAGCTGAAATCTGTGACTGTTAAAGATGGAGTTTATTAAAGAGGAGATTGAAGACGTGACTGATCCAGAAACACCCAGAATAAAACATGAAGATACTGAGGAACAAACAGGTTGGTGTCCATTCTTGTTTCTTCATTGTTGATGCTTTGGTAGATGGGAATTAATAAGTATATGGATGCTAGAGAAATGCATCTAAATGATCATAACCTTAATATAGCAATTGTCAAACATATTTTAACTACAGTGAACAAAATAAAAATGCAACACTTGTTCTTTCCCCTATTTTTCATGAGCTGAACTCAAAGATCTTAGACTTTTTCTATGTACACAAAAGGCCTATTTCTGCAATTCCGGAGCATCCAATGGGCATTTACTGCCTGCAGGCACACCTTGGCAATAATCATGCTGTCTAATCAGCATCTTGTAAGGTGGATGGATGATCTCGGCAAAGGAGAAGTGCTCACTAACACAGATTTAGACAGATTTGTGAACAATATTTGAGAGAAATATCTTTTCTGTACATATAAAAGGTCTTAGATTTTTGAGTTCAGCACATGAATAATGGGTTAAAAATATTATGCATTTTAACAAGTGAATATGCCACTTGGAAAATCTGAAACCTGCTCTCAGTTGCTTTCTGCTATTCACTTGAACTGATTCTAACAGTATTTCTGTCTATTTTAGACCAGGTGAGAGTGAAAGAGCAAAGACAAGAACTGAATGAAGTGGAGGAGGAACAATGTTTCTTTAAAACTCAAAGAGCAAAAGCTGAAAATCTGCACACCTGCTCTCAATGTGGAAAGAGTTTCTCACAGAAAGGAAACCTTAAAACACACTTAAAAATTCACAATGGGGAGAAACAGTTTTCATGCCCTCAGTGTGGAAAGAGATTCAGACAAAAAGGAAACCTCAAGACACACTTAAGAATTCATACTGGAGAGAAACCGTATACATGCACTCAGTGTGAAAAGAGTTTCACACAAAAAGGAGACCTCAATATACACATGAGAATTCACACTGGAGAGAGACCGTATACATGCACTCAATGCGGAAACAGTTTCACACAAAAAGGAGACCTTAATATACATATGAGAATTCACACTGGAGAGAAACCGTATACATGCACTCAGTGTGGAAAGAGTTTCAAATATTTATCTGATCTCAGAATTCATCTTCGCGTTCACTCTGGAGAAAAGCCATTTATCTGTGATCAATGTGGTAAAGATTTTATTTCATCATCACATCTAAATAAACACCTGAATGTTCATTCAGATGAGAGGCCTCACTTGTGTTCTCTCTGTGGGAAGAGTTTTGCAAGGCTGGAAGGATTTAAACATCACCAGAAAACTCACAATAAAGTAAGAGATCATGTGTGTTGTGACTGTGGGAAGGGATTTACTACATCTAGTCATCTGAAACAGCACCAAAGAACTCATACTGGAGAAAGACCTTACAAGTGCTCATATTGTGATCAGAGTTTCACTCAGTCTGGACACCTGAAATCACACAAGCGAGTTCATACTGGAGAGAAGCCGTACGACTGCATTTAAAGTGAGAAGAGTTTTGCCCTAATGCATCATTTTTTCTGTCCTTTTAATCAAGCCTGTTAGTTTGCTGCATACCTTCATTCCGTTCTCTTTTTATAGTATTTGTCTACTATTAAGTTTTATTTGTTTTTCAAACACGATCTGCTGCATCTTGTTTTCAGTGTTTCTATATTTATTTGGACAATTTTTTTTGATTATTTGTATCCTTATAATTCAATTAATTTGAAATAAAAACGTAATTAATTATATATTTTAGATGTTTTTTTTTTTTGTTGTTGTTTTTTGAGTATATCTGCGTGTCTGATTTGTTTTGCTCATGGGACCATCACAGAGAGCCTCAAAATCACTCCAGAACATTCTCATTCCCGGTATCATGCTGTTGGGTGGAATGATCTTCCCACCCTCATCTGGAATGCACAATCCCTCACAGCTTTCAAAAGACAACTTACAACTCATCTCTTCCGTGAGCACTTAACATAATAAAATACAAATAAAATAAAAATTATTTCCCTTTCCTTTAAATACTCGCTTATCTGGCTTACGTTACTCCAAACAATGTCTGAACTTTATATTTTTGAGCACTTCTTGCATTGTTTTTGGCTCTTCACGATGACTCGGTTGGTTTAGTCCTCAGTTCAGTCGCTTTGGATAAAAGTGTCCGCTAAATGACTAAATGTTTTGACAAAATTTGTGTTAATTATTCTTATTTACATTAATCATGGTTGTAAGACTACAAGGCACACAATATGTGCACAATCATTGTTAATCTTATGGCTAATATGATGAAAAGCTTCGTTAATGTTTCCTGTCACGTCACATTGACAGTTAGGAATTACGTAGGCTAACGTTAAATGAATGAATCACGAATGAATTTATTAGTTTGCTCCCATGATTACTCCTGTAGGTCTTTTAACATTTCTATACGCACAACCGGCGCTGCGTCATCATAGAATGTCCCCGCCCCCTTTTGGGGGAAAACAAATTAGACTCCCCATAGACTTCAATACAAAATAACGGCAAAAACCAACGTCCGTACACAGGCTTGCCATAGAGCGTGAAAAATACATTTTTTATGCCCGTTATCAACTAGCCCAGGCTACCTGCCATCATAATCATTAATTCATGAGATATACATTACGGTTTTTTTACTTTAAAAAGCGAAATAAAATCATTCACTCTCTTACCTCGTGAGTGACTCGACGAGGTAATAGCTACAGTCTATGGGTAATAGTTAATGTCCGGGTAAGACACCTCTGGCCACTGGGTGGAGTTGTTACCCCAATTTAACGCTGATAAAGGGACATGTTTTTAAATTGGCCAAATTAAGTTTGTGTATGTATTTTTCACGCACTATGGCAGGCAGAGTGGACATAATAATTACTTGACATATTTTATATAAATGATTTCTTAACTTATTTACGCCTGTAAGCTGTGTACGGACGTTAGTTTTTGCTGTTATTTTGTATTGAAGTCTATGGGGAGTCTAGTTTGTTTTCCCCCAAAAGGGGGCGGGGACAAAATTGACAGTTAAGTTCCCGGATGTGCCGGTTGTGCGTATTATAAAACAGTTGTTAAATATAAATGTTTTGTTTATTTACTCTCGAAGTTTAACCGTTAACTTAAACGTCTCTCCCTCTGGAATCGCATTTAGCAGAACATAAATCCCCGCCTACTTTGATTTGATTGGTCATCTCAACCGTGTTGACAGTGACGAGCGCTGTTAGACTAAAGAGCTCGGATGAGAAGGACGGTTTTGTACAAGATCCGTGCAGAACCAGTTATTTTACAATGTTTATTATATAGTTCTATTGTATACACAAAAAATGTCGAGGTCTGGACCTCATTGGTGAGTATAAAGCCCTAGAAGAGACTGAAATTAGCTAAAAAATCTCGTGTGACGTCAGTTTTTTGTCTGTCTTTGAGGCGACTGACGCACTGCGCATGCGCATAATGTTTGTTTGGATTCAGAGACTGCACGTAGGCTAATACAAATAATATGCGCATTGAATTGCAAAGTTTACGGCTCATATAAACTGAGCTTTCACATTTCCTATTTGTTAAATTTAGTCTGAGATGCTTAACAGTCGTGTAAGAGTTTGAATGAACTACATTTGTGGAGTATTTTCGCTGGATATTTTCAGTTAACGCTAATATTGTTGCCACGCGTGAAAGATGACATGAACCATCTTGGTATATGAGGTATTTCTACTTATTAACACAGTATGTGCTCAGGTTTATCGTTAATATGTAATAAACACGAAATATTCTTAGTTTTTAATGTAAGAATTGATGTTTACATTGATTAACAATATTTAAAGTGGTCAATAATGCAGCGCTACATAATGCTAACGTCAGTGCTCTAATGTTAATCTAGAGCTGAATTTAACCTTTATTTTTTGCATATGCACATACAGATTGCTGGCTAGTAGTTGATTACTGGAATCTGGATAACGTCATATTGTAACAATTAAGTATTTGAGTAGAGTTTTCTCAGCATTTATTATTAAACACACATTAGCCTTCTTATTTGAATTAGCTACATCAACCAGTAAGTCATTTAACCATATATTACTGTTTTTGGAAAGCTTTTGTCTCTCAAACACATTAAAATACACAAATCACATAATTTTATTTGTAATGCAGGAATTACCTATTTTTTCCGTAGGGATTTTTTTTCTTTGTCTTAAAATATTTAGTTGAAGATTACCCTGAGATTTTAAGCAAACATGTTCGGTCAACAGTAAAAATAAGTCAATGATAATAATAATAATAATAGATAAATAAAATTAAGTTAATGGTATAATATGTTAAATTTTTGTAATAAAATATCTAAAACTCACTTGCCCTGTGTATTTCCTGCAGTTGTGTAATTACAATATCCCAAAAGATTATAATAATTATTATAATCTTTAATTAATAAAATATAATTATAATAAAGATCTCAGACATCACCATAATGAATGAGCTGAAAACAGGGAACTTTTTTATAGACAAAGAGGTTTTTCAGCTGCTCAGTTTAACATGATGACTCTGTACTTTTTAAATGCAGATTGGATAAAAACACAGTGATCACAGTTCACACCTGCAGTGAAGCCCCTCCCACAACAATTCACCAATAAATACTGGGAATATTCCCATCATCCTACAAGAGAAGGACAAACTCCAGGAGTAGCAGCTGAAATCTGTGTGACTGTTAAAGATGGAGTTTATTAAAGAGGAGATTGAAGACATGACTGATCCAGAACCATCCAGAATAAAACATGAAGATACTGAGGAACAAATAGGTTGGTGTCCATTCTTGATTCTTCATTGTTGACGCTTTGGTAGATGTGAATGAATAAGCAGTATATGGATATTAAATGATGGAGAAATATATCTAAATGATCGTAACTCTTTTATCATAATTAGAGGTCGACCGCTAGTGGATTTTACCAATTACTAGGTTTGACATAAACTTGCAGATAACTGATTAATGACAGCGAATCTTCTCAGCAACGGACGCAACCCGGAAAAACTATCGGTGTGGATTTTTGTCGATTTTCGGCAAAACCGATGAATCGGTCAATCTGTTATTACAACCATATTTTGAACTATATCAATAAGTGAGTGATAGAATAAACCTTTGCCACATGAAGGATCTGAAACCTGATCTCTGTTGCTTTCTGCTATTGAATAAGGGTTCACTTGAACTGATTCTAACTTGATGTGTGTTTTAGACCAGGTGGAAGTGAAAGAGCAAAGTCAAGAACTGAATGAAGATGAGGAGGAGGAGGAGGATGAACATAATTCCTTTATAACTCAAAGAGCAAAATCCAAAAAACTGCACACCTGCACTCAGTGTGGAAAGATTTTTCAACAAAAAGGAAACCTTGACGCGCACATGAGAATCCACAATGGTGAGAAACCATATGGATGTCCTCAGTGTGGAAAGAGTTTTACACAAAAAGGATACCTTAAGACACACTTAATAATGCATTCTGGAGAGAAACCACATGCATGTCCTCATTGTGAGAAGAGTTTCGTACAAAAAGGATACCTTAAGATACATATGAGAACTCACACTGGAGAGAAACCGTATACATGCCCTCAGTGTGAAAAGAGTTTCGCACAAAAAGGAGACCTTAGGACACACTTGAGAATTCACACTGGAGAGAAACCGTTTACATGCACTCAGTGTGGAAAGAGTTACACGTATTCATCTGATCTCAGAATTCATCTGCTCCGTCACTCTGGAGAAAAACCTTTCGTCTGTGATCAGTGTGGGAAAGAGTTTATTTCATCAACACATCTAAATAAACACCTGACTGTTCATTCAGATGAGACGCCTATATTGTGTTCTCTCTGTGGGAAGAGTTTTGCGAGGCTGGAAGGATTTAAACGGCACCAGAAAATGCATAATGAAGTGAGAGATCATGTGTGTTGTGACTGTGGGAAGGGGTTTACTACATCTAGTCATCTGAAACAGCACCGGAGAATTCATACTGGAGAAAAACCTTTCAAGTGCTCATATTGTGACAAGTGTTTCACTCAGTCTGCAAACCTGAAATCTCACGAGCGACTTCATACTCGAGAAAAGCCGTACGTCTGCACTGTTTCACCCAAAGAATCTAGTGACTCGTATTAAAAAGCGATGTTCTGTCTCACAATGAGCAAATGTTGTCTTCAAATCCTAAACCTCTAAGTAAATCATGTGAGATTCACATAAAGTAAATGTGTAGTTATTTAACTAATAAACTAAAATTTGTTGGAGAAAAAAAATTGATGATTTGAGATGAAATTATATTTAACAATTTTTTATAAAGAGATTTCAAAATGAAGAGATTGGAAACAAATGTAAGAAATATGAAGCAATTCCTAAACGTCTTTTTTTAATATTTAGATTTTGTTTTACTTCTGTTTTTCGTTTGCATGAAACCTGCTATTTGATTAACAGATGTATTAAAAAGTCGACCCATTTCTCTGCAATATAAAAGTAGTTTGTATGTGTCTATACATGTCTATAAGCTCTGTACAATAACTCCAAATAAAATTAACATTTCACTGACAATGTGTGATTTTTGTGTGATAACGTTATCTACAGATCAGATAAAGCAAATGTAGTGAAATAAACATGTTCTATGGTGTTGGTGTAACTTTGATTTGTTATTAAGTCGCCTGTAGCCTATATATATGTATTTTTTTAAAGTCATTTATAAAGTATATTGTTCTGACTTGCCTGAATCCATCCATTCTGAAATGAAACTATATATCGTTCACATTATTATACCTTAATTTGGGACAATGGCACTGCTCAGGTGAGGTGCATACAACAGATCTTTCTCAGTTTATTGTAGAGGGACCTAGAGATAACCTTTAATAAATTTGTAATACAACACTACAACCCGATAGAACACTTTTAGGATGATTTACTCTGTCCTCTCCACCAAGGTCTGTGGTAGGCGTTCTGGCGCAATATGGCTGATGTTGCATCATCCAAGACAAGTGGATTCTGCATGGTGCATGCTAGTGATTCCCAAACCTTATGGGACCCAATTAATTTTTAATTGGTTGCAGTCATGTAAAGAACGTAATGAAAAAGGGCTTAAGAAATGTGTAAATTTACGAGTCATGAAATCATGTTTAATTTTGACTTCTCTGTGCATGCTCTTTGAGGTGGTGACCATAGACCTCCATTATGACTGACAGACAAGAACGTTTTGACCTAAAAATATCAAAATTGGAAATACTGTGGAAACAAAGACACCTACATCTTGGATGCCCTTGAGGTAAGCTAACACATATGAAAAAAAATTATTGAAAAAAAAGGCCTATTGGTAGGGGTGTTTTTCGATATTGAGAAAGCATGAATGAAGTAACGAACTTGGGTGTTGAATCATTTAGTATGGAAAGCATTTTGAAAGTAGTTAAATTAGAAAGGACAAGATGAAATATATAGTGCTTTTATAAATTTTGATGAAGCAATATGAATAGTCTAGGGAATTTAAAGTAATTGGGTTAAAATTATAATTATTCACTTCATACTTTTGTTTATTTAAGTTGTTTATTGTGTATTAGCGTGTTAGTGTTTTACACTCCAGTCCAGTTGGTGGCGGTAATGGACCGAAAGTTAGTTTGCCAACCGCCATGAAACAATAGAAGAAGAAGAACAGTAGCGTTCCCATGAGCGTTCCTGTTGTTTTGTCTTCCTGTGGATAACTCGTGGACTGTTTTCTATTGTGGACTGATTTATGTAAGTTTGCTTACTTTTTTTCTTTGTCTCGACTCTACGGTTGTGTTTGCTGGTGATCGACCCTGACTGTACGATCTAAGATTACAAAAAAGCTGCAAATGATGAATCCTCACTTTGCTAAAAGCCAACATTACAATTAAATGAAGTTCTAAGCTTAGAAGTGCTATTAAATTAAACTGGAATAACGTTGTTTATGTTTTTTTTTTTTGTCTGCCAACTGCGCGTTAAAAAAAATCTCCAACACATATCATTTTGGTGGATTGAGTCTGTGGAAATGTTGTTGCGTTTAGCTTTCATTTTAATGTTAATGTATATTTATAGCCATATGTGACCTGTGTATTAGATGATTTGTGTGATGTTTGAATAAATCACATGCGACTTGCTGTTTTACTATACTTTTATTCTTGTTTTTTTTTACAGGATACAACCCAACACATCTTTAGAGTGCTAGCGCCATCCTCAGGTAAGGAATAATAATACAATTCCCATACATCACGTCTCCCCTCTTAAAGGGATACTCCACTTTTTTTGGAAAAAGGCTCATGTTACAACTCCCCCAGAGTTAAACAGTCGAGTTCTACCGTTTTTGAATCAATTCAGCCGATTTTCGGATATTTAGAAGAATATCTGTAACCAGACCATTTCTGGTCTCATTGACTACTATAGTAGGAAAAAAATATACTATGGACATCAATGAGACCAGAAACTGTCTAGTTACTCATATTCTTCTAAATATCAGAAAATCGGCTGAATGGATTCGAAAATGGTAAAACTCAACTGTTTAACTCTGGGGGAGTTGTAAAATGAGCCTATTTCCAAAAAAAGTGGAGTATCCCTTTAAGAAGTAAAGTCCCTTATACAGAATAGTTTAAACACAACTAGAATTATTATTATTTTCTCAATTACACTATAACTTTAACCAGCATTGTTCCCATAACCCATTAACTATAAACATCTCTTTACTCTTTAACTCCTCTTAAATGCTTTCATGGAGAATAGAGTTTTGGTGGTCTAATCAGTTCAGGGTCCGAAATTAACTTTTTGGCTCACCTGCCACAGAGACTACCAGCCAGAATAATACATTAATTTAAATATAGGCTTTATTTACATTTTTTTTTGACATAATTGTACTGTACATGATTGTACTGCTGCGCATTTTTGGCCAGGACACTCCTGTAAAAGAGATTCTTTTCTCAGAGAGCTTTTCTGGTTAAATAAAGGTTAAATAAAAAATAATATATAATACATACATAAATATAATACATATGTGTATTCTTTTCCGTTTTTATGTTTATTTACACACATTTCACACAATTTATACACGGTAAAATAATATTTTTGTGGTGGTGCCTATGAAAATAGTTATGTACAAGTGAAATGTATTAATTGTATATTTAATCAAATATATTCAAAAATAATATATTATACTTATTTAAAAAAAAAACAACTTTTACTCAGTTGTATCAGCTATATCAGTTGTTTTAACCGTTCATTAAAATGAATCGGTTCAAAGGAGTCATTAGTTCGCCATTTGGACGTGTCATTATTGGACGTGTTTGCGTAGTGTGATTATCCCGACAGCTAGGACATCCCGCAAGATTTGCTAACAGAAAACATTTAATCACTGAATAGGTTTTTTCGTTTATTTTTACCATTGTGTCGATTTATTTTGATTAATATGTGCCGGGGAGAGAGAGGAAGACAGTGCTTAGGAGACGGTGAAGCCTTGTTTATACTTTAGCCTGGCTCCGAAGAGAAAGAGTGTGTGAGCGACCCCTCTCTCTCCTGCTTTTTTCACTCGCACAATCATATCCCTGATGATGGCCCTGTACTGTTTAAATGCAGATTGGATAAAAACACAGTGTTCACACCTGCAGTGAAGCCCCTCCCACAACAATTCACCAATAAATACTGGGAATATTCCCATCATCCTACAAGAGAAGGACAAACTCCAGGAGTAGCAGCTGAAATCTGTGTGACTGTTAAAGATGGAGTTTATTAAAGAGGAGATTGAAGACATGACTGATCCAGAACCATCCAGAATAAAAGATGAAGATACTGAGGAACAAATAGGTTGGTGTCCATTCTTGATTCTTCATTGTTGATGCGACACGACACAGAATGGTGTGGCAAACCATCAACGCTACGCAAGATCTGATCTCTGTTGTTTCCTGCTATTAAATAATGATCCACTTGAACTGATTCTAACTGTATTTCTGTGTGTTTTAGACCAGGTGAGAGTGAAAGAGCAAAGACAAGAACTGAATGAAGTGAAGGAGGAACAAAATAACTTTACAGTTGAAGCCCAAAAGACGCACACCTGCACTCAGTGTGGAAAGAGTTTTTCACGGAAAGGATACCTTAGCATACACATGAGAATTCACACTGGAGTGAAACCGTATACATGCACTCAGTGTGGAAAGAGATATTCTCGTTCATCAACTCTCAATTATCATCTGCGCATTCACTCTGGAGAAAGGCCATTTCACTGTGATCAGTGTGGTAGATATTTTAATTCATCATCACATCTAAAAGATCACCTGAAAGTTCATTCAGAAGAGAGGCCTTTTGTGTGTTCTCTCTGTGGAAAGAGTTTTTCAAGGCTGGGCGGTTTTAAACAGCACCTGAAAAGACACAATGAAGTGAGAGATCATGTGTGTTGTGACTGTGGGAAGAGCTTTACTACATCTGCCTCTCTGAAACAGCATGAAAGAATTCATACTGGAGAAAGACCTTACAAGTGCTCATCTTGTGACAAGACTTTCACTCGGTCTGGATACCTGAAGTCACACGAGCGAGTTCACACTGGAGAGAAGCCGTTCGACTGCACTCAGTGTGGGAAGAGTTTCGTAGAGAAAAGAAACCTCACCACACACATGATAATTCACACTGGAGTGAGAGCGTTTACATGCACTCAGTGTGGAAAGAGTTTCACAATGAAAAGAACACTCAAGTCACACATGATGGTTCACACTGGAGAGAAACCGTATCCGTGCACTCAGTGTGAGAAGAGCTTTACTCGTCCATCAACTCTCAGTCATCATCTGCTCCGTCACTCTGGAGAAAAGCCATTTCACTGTGATCAGTGTGGTAAAGATTTTAGTTCATCATCACAGCTAAAAGATCACCTGAAAGTTCATTCAGATGAGAAGCCTTAAAGGAGCTGTATGCAAGAAATTCATTTCAATTAATCCTAAATTTTCCCTGATGTATCACTTGACATTTAGAAACATGTTCATTTCAAATACAGGTGCTGGTCAACGAATTAGAATTATTTGAAATAGTGCAATCATGAAATTCTTTGAATGCATTTTTTGTGCAGAAAGCAAATCAGGTGTTCACCGCACCTGTCCTACTCGTTAGACTAATCACAGAACTCGTTATCTGGAAAAAAATTTGCTCAGCTGAGCTTTCCAAAAGGCCCATTTAGGCCATTTAACTGTGACACTGTTGTTTTATTGAATTAGAATAATGGAGAAACCGTTTCATTGAATTGCAATAATTTTTATTATAATTACAATCATCACTTTCTCAGTATTTTGTGGCTGCCCCTTTGGCTTGTATGACTGCCTGAAGTCTCCGCGGCATCGATTTGACCAGCTTGTCGCAAGTTTCCGCACTCACAGCTTCCCAGGCAGTGGCGATGTTCTGCTTCAGTTGGTCCAGCGTAGTAGGCTTTCTGTTGCGAATTTTCCACTTGACGATGGCCCAAAGGCTTTCAATGACATTGAGGTCAGGCGAGTTGGCCGGCCATGCCAAAACTTCAAGCTGTTTTTTAGTGAACCAATCTTTGGTCGACTTTGCCGCATGAGCCGGTGCAAGATCCTGTTGAAATATGAAGTCTTCTTCGCCGAACTGTTCCTCAACAGTCGGAATCAGGAACGTTTCCAGAACATCTTGATATACGGCAGCATTGACAGTCTTCTTGAGGAAGCAGAGTTTCCCTACACCTCGAGCGGACATGCATCCCCAGACCATAACGCTCTGGGGAAACTTGACGGATCTTTTCACGCACTCGTGGTTGTAGGTTTCGCCACCACGACGCCAGACACGAGGACCTTGGTCACCGAAGGAGATGCAGAAGCGTGATTCGTCACTGAAGACCACTTTCTGCCAGTCTTAAGCAGTCCACTCGCCGTGTTCTTTGGCCCACTTCAGCCGTTTCACCATTTGTTTCTTGTTCAGCATCGGTTTTACTGCTGGAACGCGAGATTTGAAGCCGAGTTCGCGCAGACGACGGTAAGTGGTTGATCTGGAGACGTCAGCGCCGGTCTGCTTGTTCCACAAGTCGGTGAGCTCGGAAGTGGACTTGAACCGGTTGCTGACTGCGATCTTTCTCAGCTGCTTGTTGTCGCGAGCAGAAGTTTTTTGGACGCCGGAACAGTTGGTGCGCTTGCTGCAGTTTTTCTTGAGAGCTTTGCAGATGGAAGACTGGCTGATGCCGAGCTGCTCAGCAATTTTAGTTTGGGTCAAGCCTTGTTGGCGAAGGGCTTGAATTTGAGCCACTATTCCGGTTGAGAGGTCGCGCTGCTTACCCATGATTGATTTTACAACTTAGAAATTCTACTCAACCCTGACTTTATACTGCACAGTGAACACTCTTCACAGAAAACAAAAATTTGAGCATTTATTCTAATTCAATGAAACGCTTTCACCATTATTCTAATTCAATAAAACAACAGTGTCACAGTTAAATGGCCCAAATGGGCCTTTTGGAAAGCTCAGCTGAGCAAATTGTTTTCCAGATAACGAGTTCTGTGATTAGTCTAACGAGTAGGACAGGTGAACACCTGATTTGCTTTCTGCACAAAAAATGCATTCAAAGAATTTCATGATTGCACTATTTCAAATAATTCTAATTCGTTGACCAGCACCTGTACTTATATCACTGACAGCAGTAGTCCGGCCTGGATATTGTCATTTAAATAGTGAAGTCGCAGCCCTTGACTGATGTTGATGTTGATGTTGTGTTTTGTTCTGAATTGCATGTATGTTACATTTGGAAGTGTTCATGTACAGTAATTAACTGTATTTTTAGTTGTTTAAATGTGTATATATACTTCGATTAGCATTTGTTTATAGATTATGCCCTATTGCATGACAGTGTGCCTTAAATGTGTCTTTACAGGTATGTTTGGCCCTCAAGTCCATATGTTTGATTTTATAAATAAAAATTAAAGACCAACACAATTTCCTGTTTTGACAAATCAAACTATAGTATGAATAAACATATGAAATGTATGATTTGTAAGTGCATCATTGTGTCATGACTTAATTATTTATTAACTAAACCTACACTAACATAAAGTAATGGCTTATTATTGTATCAGCCAGTGAGCGATTGCCATCATTGTGTGACAAACTGATTTCTTTTGACAGCATGTAATACGTGTTTATTAATCGACAAACCGTTGCGTGCAATTTGCATGTTTTGTGAATCATCAGAGTCTTTAAATACGCTTGGGTCAAAACCAGCAGACACAACAGTGTAGACAGGGCTAAATTGTAAAATACCAAGATCGAGATAGGCAGATAATAGTCAGAGTCTAAGATCCAGGCAGAGGTAACGTAGACAAGGAGATACCAAATACAGACGATATGGCAGTCACAGGAATAATCACTTAGTAAAGTTCCCAATAGCGAAAGACGACTTTGCACAGCCATAAATCCTGATTAGATGAGCCACAGCTGGGGATAGTAGTCAGAATCAGAGCTGGGGCTATTGGGAAATGTAGTGTGCACCAGGAAGAGTCAATATATTTTTGTAACTTGCTATGTAGAGGCAATTCTGTTATTTCCTGTGATTATATATTTCAGTATTATTTCCTATGTTTTTTAAGTATAATTTTTGCTCTGTTACTTTAATGCTTATGCACACGTTTAAACGTTTTCACAAATGAAATAAAAGTGTTTTCTCACCATCGTCTCTATCATTTATGGATAAAACTTGTGTTGAACTAAATCTAGGTAAGACGACATCAATCAGGAACAATGTATTTATTATTTTTAGAGCTTCTAATTCACCTTTGCTAAGCCCCGCCCCCTTAGTTACTGTTGCTACATCCGTCAAACTTCATCTAGGCTCTGGTTTGGTATCAACATGGCTTATGCTGTGACAGCTCTTCCTGCTGAAATGTTGTCAAACTTTTATAAAGCAGCAAATAAAGTAATAAAAATAGGCAAAAGGGGCTGCAATATGCGTTCGAAGGCTTTATTCAAGACATACAGAAACGCAAGAAACAACAAGGCATCCAAATAGAGGCAAAAGCATAACGTTACCCCGGTCACAGTCAAACAATGAACCACCGCATATCCTACAAACCGAGACGGAGGCTGGGACTAACAATATCAGGGAGCCACTGTTCATGCAAAGCTGGGTAAGTCTCTATTCACTTCTTTAATCGTCATTACAAAGCAAACGGACTACACGAGTATGACGTTGTATTTATTAGCAGCGTGTGCTAGCAGCTAGCGTATCAACAACTAGTATGAGAACCGAAATCATAAGCTAAAACATTATAAAACGGTCTAACTAGTATAACTTTACAGTAAGTTAGAAGCAAAAAAGATGTGCTTGTTGATGTTTGAGGGGTTTAGCTGACTGAGGACGTCCATCCAGTTTAATCCAAAAACGACACTTGTCAGAATTTGACTTCGGTTTTGGGAAGGGAAAAAACGGACACCCCCCTCCAACCTCGCAGTGAAACACTATACCTTTGCCCACACTGCTCGATTCCGCCATGGTGTTACTCCATCACTTCAAATGAGTTATATTTGAAAATATTCTTCTCAGTAATACTGAAGATATTACTATAAATTACAGCAACGCCTTGCCTTTCAGACGAGGCTCATATTTATAACTTGTGGGGTTGACTCGTTTAAAGTATTCTGTTTGGTTTCAGTCAGGTTCTGATCTAGATTATGGTCTCTAATCATATTATTTACAATTAGTGCTCTGAAGAAAAATGGATTTAATACACATTTTTTAAATAGCAAATGCATTTGCGCCCATGGGCCACTGGTCTGAAAAAGTGTGTTCAGAGGCATTGATGGCGAGTTGCAATTTTAATTTTTGTTAGCCATGTAGTGCAATTTACTATGGTTATGATGAACACAGGTAAAAACTAGGGCTGTCAAACGATTAACCGCGATTAATCGCATTCAAAATAAAAGTTTGTGTTTACGTAATATATGTGGGTGTATTGTGTATAATTATTTTGTATATATAAATACACACACATGCATGTATATATTTACGAAAAATCTGAAGGTATATACTTTATATATATTTATACATAATTAATATTATGTATAAATATAAATATTTTTCTTAAATATATACATTTTTCTTAAATATATACATGCATGTGTGTGTATTTATATATACAAAATAATTTTACACACTACCCCCACATATATATATATGTAAACACAAACTTTTATTTTGAATGCGATTAATCACAATTAATCGTTTGACAGCCCTAGTAAAAACCAATCCACTTTCTTTTTGCCAGATTTTGCTCAAACTAATCTCGAAATTTCACCTGTTAGCAACTGAAACCGGCTTTGTGCAACAGGCCACTGGACGTTTTTATTGTTTTACTAGAGACAAAGAACTGCCTTACACTGACAGCTAAATGACAAATCAGAAAGTTACAACTTTCATAAAACTAACGTTACAGAATTAAAGTTTCTTTCACTCTACGTTCGCTTTTTTGGAATCTATTTTAATAATTTGATCTGTAGAAACCTTTTACTCACAAATCACACATTGTCAGTGAAATTTCAAATTTTATTTGTTGCCATTGTATAGATGCATGTAATTGTACATACATCTGTTTATGTAAAAACATGTCTGCATTTATCTAAAAGACTAAAACCCTGATCAAATTCAAGAAATTGTTTCATATGTTAACAAATATCTGATTTTGTTGTTTTTCAACATTTGTTTCCAGTCTCTTTTAATTTTTGGTGTTTCTTTGAGTAATAAATAAATAAAATTCAATAATATTAAAATTAATTTGTGTCCTTTCACACAAACAAAAAACATTTAACATTTAACAAACATTTGCTCACTGTGACACAGAACAATGCTTTCTAATATGATTCACTCGATGACTTGAATGTGTGAAACTCTTGAATGTGTAAAACTCTTCCCAAACTCTTCCTGAGTACAGGCGTACGGCTTCTCTCCAGTGTGAACTCGCTCGTGTGATTTCAGGTTTCCAGAATGATTGTAACTCTTGTCACAATATGAGCACTTGTAAGGTTTTTCTGCAGTATGAATTTCGTTGATGCCGTTTCAGATTCCCAGCTCTGGAGAAACTCTTCCCACAGTCAAAGCACAAATAATCTCTCACTTCATGTGTTTTCAGGTGCTGTTTAAAACTGGACAGACGTAAAAACCTCTTTCCACAGAGAGAACACACATAACCATACTGATCACAGTTAAATAGGTTTTTTTCAGAGTGAATGTGCAGATGATGTTTGAGTATTGATGAAGATGTGAAACGTTGTCCACACTGAGGGCACGGATATGGTTTCTCTCCAGTGTGAATCATAATGTGTGCGTTAAGATGTTCTTTCTGTTTGAAACTCTTCCCACACTGAGTACAGGCGTACGGCTTCTCTCCAGTGTGAACTCGCTCGTGTGATTTCAGGTTTCCAGACACAGTGAATCTCTTGTCACAATATGAGCACTTGTAAGGTTTTTCTCCAGTATGAATTCGTTGGTGCAGTTTAAGACTTTCAGCTCTAGTAAAGCTCTTCCCACAATCACAGCACACATGATCTCTCACTTCATTGTGCGTTTTCTGGTGCTGTGTAAAACTGGACAGACGTAAAAAACTCTTTCCACAGAGAGAACACACATGAGGCTTCTCACCTGAATGAATTTTTAGGTGATCTTTTAGATGTTTTGATGAAATAAATTTTTTACCACACTGATCACAGTTAAATGTTTTTTCTCCAGAGTGAATGCGCAGATGATCACTGAGAGTTGATGAGTGAGAAAAACTCTTTCCACACTGAGTGCATGGATACGGTTTCTCTCCAGTGTGAATTCTCATGTGTCTCTTAAGGGCTCCTTTCTCAATGAAACTCTTTCCACACTGAGTGCATGTAAATGGTTTCTCTCCAGTGTGAATTCTCATGTGTGTGTTAAGGTGTCTTTTCTGTGAGAAACTCTTCTCACACTGAGTGCACGTATGCAGTTTTTCTCCAGTGTGAATTCTCATGTGTCTGTTAAGGTCGCCTTTCTGTGTGAAACTCTTTCCACACTGAGTGCAGGTGTGCGTCTTTTTGGCTTTTATTCTTTGAATTTTAAAGTTACGATGTTCCTCCTTCACTTCATTCAGTTCTTGTCTTTGCTCTTCCACTTTCACCTGGTCTAAAACATACAAAAAAAAGTTAGAATCAGTTCAAGTGAACCCTTATTCAATAGCAGAAAACTACAGAAATCAGATCTTTCACTTGTTATTCATTCATTTCACTTGTTAATACAGGAAAAATATGTTTGACAACCACTATATACAAGGTTATGATCATTTGGATGTATATTATTTATCATTAATTCAACCAAAGGATCAACATTGAAGAATCAAGAATGGACACCAACCTATTTGTTCCTCAGTATCTTCATGTTTTATTCTGGATGGTTCAGGATCACTCATGTCTTCAATCTCCTCTTTAATAAACTCCATCTTTACTCTAGTACGAGTGTCTTCTACGTGTTCAGATGCACTTCTAGCCTTGATGATGAGTATATTCATATTTTGAAAGGGCTGTGATCACTCTGAAACAAGAGAAGAATATATCGGCCGGCCGATATTAGGCATTTTCCATAATATCGGTCTCGGCAGTTTTAATGGCCGATAAATGAATATTTAAAAACAAAATAAAACGGACGTAACACGCTTCAATCATCCCTCCTTGGCCTGTTATATTGAAAATGTATGTTTTACAACTTGGAGTATGGTGTTATCTATTGCTAATTTATGGCTCATCATGGACTAGCTAACCACAAAGCTAGCTAACGCCACTATCATCAGTGGAAGACCGCTAACGTTAACATTAATGAGCTTGGAAACCACAATGAACCTTTTCTCCCTAAATAAAGTAATGATTACTGTATTTATAACTAGCATATCTCTAGTTATACTTGCGAGGAGTGAACATTTAGACATAGAGAAAAGGTATCAAATGTATCTTGTGCAGAAAAGTTAGCTTTTCTTTTACACGTGTGTGAAATCCAACAATTTTTAATAAAAAGAAAATATCGGCCGATATATCGGAATTTCAGATTTTAAAACCCAAAAATATTTGTATCGATATCGGCCTTCGAAATCTTTTATCGGTCGGCTCTAGTGTTAAATTATCTGTAGTCTGGGCTGTTGATTTTTTTTACACATGAGAAGTTTCGTTAGACGCAAGTTGCACCATACCACTCTGAGATTTATATCCATTTACTGAATTAGCCATTTGAAGTGTAATGAGCACTGTTCACCTTCGGTGGTTCTCCTCATCATTATCATCCTCGAGTAAAAACAGAGGTATTTCTATTGCATCCACTTCGTCTGCGATAAAGAACGCGAACGCGATCTCAAGTTCCATTGCTGACGTTTGCAGTCCACAACACAACATTTTAAGATTGCCATTGGTTCTCTCTTTGTTGGATTTCTTTATTGCTTATTGTAATAAGAAAAAGTTCAATAAAAAAAAAAAAAATATTCAGAAATGTCCGGCTTGACTGCGCTTTTTTCACTTCTCCGCTGAGTCCGCTCACTGCAGCCGTTTCGCATAGCACTACATTTCAGGCGAGGCAAGGCGCATCTCAAAAGTATGCTATGTAGGCTAACACATACAAATACCCACTCAGTTGAAGCAACCCCTAAACTCGTTATACATACGTAATAGACACATAACGCGCTCTCCTTACCATCTCAAAAGTCCACATTCGATTCGAGTCCACCACACAACAAAGTCAGTGGTTAGGCAGCTCCAGTGGTCTTTATATGAATCGCATTACATATCAACAAGCAGGAGCGCGCAACAATCACGTAACGTCCCCCGAAAGTGACGCACACTGGCACTCGGGCTGTGTCCGAAAGTATGAATGCGAGCACTCCCAAAGAATTTGCTGTTGTTATGGGAGTTATACCAACACGGATCTCATCTGTATCCTCTTTAAAAATTGTCCTTACTCTCCTACAATAATTAATACTCTTCCTGAGCCAGATAAAACTCCAATTGGTAAAATGTCTTTGTCAGGGAAAATAGATAGAAATAATAAAGTTAGATCCCTCTTTCTAGACGTAGTTTCTGTTTCTCCTGTATTTTCATACTGGAGTAGAGTATTTAAAAAATTAAATTGGGAAAAGATTTGGTCCTTAAAACAAAAATATTTATTTAACAAATAAATTAAAAGAAGTATCCTTCAAAATAATAAATAAATTGTACCCTAAATATTTCATGATTAAATAGGCTATAAAAGTAAAATTGACACAAGATGCTCATTTTGCCAAGTTCACACAGAAACTGTTTATCATTTATTTTGGTCATGTTTCTATACTAAACAACTATGGGAAAGTATTGGCAAGTTTATTAAAGATAATATCTAGCAAGATATATCAGTAACCTTTAAAGACATAATTTTTGGATAGGCCTACTTTGACTTTGATCCCGATAAAAAAGCCTGCTTTGTTACCAATTTAATTTATTTTATTGGGAATATCCATAAATGTAAATTCTCCAACAACAAACCATTCCCCCCTAGTGTTACGATTTTGCCTACTGTGCCTTTTTTGAGCCACGAAAAACCCTGACATGTAGCCTAGTCCCTTTTCTAATAAATAAATCAAACAACAAACAAACAAAAAAACAATAAAAATATTATGTATTCTCTAAAAGTCAAATTTTGTTTTTGTCCCTTTACTTGCTGTGAAATTCCAAAAAAAATAAAAATAAATACATAAAGAATGGTTTGATTTTTCTGATTTAGAGGAAACTATCTCCATAAGTAGTTTAACCACATGGTCCAAACTTTTGTTTTCTTACTGTGTGTGTTTTAACACATCACTGGAGATTTATCTTGTGGATTTTTTATTTGTTATTTGGTCTTACTATATTTAAACTATAATACTTTGTTTGTAGACTAAACTACAAAAGGGTATTTTGGTCTGTAAGGTTTCGGTTTTCGGAGTCATTCAGCGCCTCCTGGAGGAAGAATTGCAGTGTTTGCTGCTCAATGCGACACTCCCATGCGCCGTACGGCAGATGTTTACTACAGTTCTGAACACGTTTGCGGCAGCAACACGGCAGTGGACAGGGTAAGGATCTTTTGTAAACAAATGCGAAATTCATAAATGTCTGTTTAATATTTAGTGTTTAGGTATAACTATAACAATGAGTAATTATTGTTACAAGCACATGACTACATTTTTATTGCACTACAGTGCCAAGAATACCGTGTAATTTTTCAGAGAAAAGTTTATTTTCAATGAATGTCGGATTTATCACGACTTTGGCCATCAATTTATGTTCTGCTGTTCTAATTAAGTAGATTATAAAATAACATATATTTATTATATTTAAACCTAATTCGAACATGTTTCCTGTTATTCCATGCTATTTTTCGTTAGGAATAATACACTATGTTATTTGTAATATTTCTTCGACTGTAGATTAAATAAAGATGCTGTCAGAGCTGCATTATTTTAGTTTTATTCATTTTCATTAAATTGTTATAGAGCATAATAACAGTAATAACATATTAACTTAGAGCATAAGAGTATTTTATTCATCAGTCGAACATAAAGATCACTTGTTTGTATTAATTTCTGTTCATTTCTCTATTATGATGACATTTTTTTTTTACATGATTAGAGTATCACAGGAATCTCAGAATGAGTTTTATTGAAGAAAGATTATAATTTATGTAGGATTGTTTTTTTTAAATCAGTAATTTATGTTTCTTCTCTTGTTTCAGAGTGATCACAGCCCTTTCAAAATAATTCAGCAATAAATGCTGGGACTATTCTCATCATCATGACTAGAAGTACATCTGAACAGGCAGGAGACACTCCAGGTGAATCTGTGTGCCGTACTAGAGGAAAGATGGAGTTTATTAAAGAGAAGATTGAAGACATGACTGATCCAGAACCATCCAGAATAAAACATGAAGATACTGAGGAACAAACAGGTTGGTGTCCATTCTTGATTATTCATTGCTGATGCTTTGGTTGAATTAATGATAAATGATATACATCCAAATGATCATAACCTTGTATATAGCAGTTGTCAAACATATTTTAACTATATTAACAATGAACGAATGAATAACAAGTGAAAGATCTGATCTCTGTTGTTTTCTGCTATTAAATAAGGGTTCACTTGAACTGATTCTAACTGTATTTCTGTGTGTTTTAGACCAGGTGAGAGTGAAAGAGCAAAGACAAGAACTGAATGAAGTGGAGGAGGAACATCGTAACTTAAAAATTCAGAGAAGAAAAGCGAAAAAGACGCACACCTGCACTCAGTGTGGAAAGAGTTTCACATGTAAAGGGGCCCTTAAAACACACATGAGAATTCACACTGGAAAGAAACCGCACACCTGCACTCAGTGTGGAAAGAGTTTCACATTTAAAGGAGACCTTAACAAACACATAAGAATTCATACTGGAGAGAAACCGTATACATGCACTCAGTGTGGAAAGAGTTTCATAGAGAAAGGGACCCTTAACAGACACATGAGAACTCACACTGAAGAGAAACCGTATACATGCACTCACTGTGGAAAGAGTTTCACATTTAAAGGAGACCTTAACATACACATGAGAATTCATACTGGAGAGAAACCGTATACATGCACTCAGTGTGGAAAGAGTTTCAGAGAGAAAGGAACCCTTAACTCGCACATGAGAATTCATACCGGAGAAAAACCATATACGTGCACTCAGTGTGGAAACAGTTTTTCTACTTTATCAGCTCTCAATGTTCATCTGCGCATTCACTCTGGAGAAAAAACATTTAACTGTGATCAGTGTGGTAAATATTTTTGTACATCATCAAATCTAAAATCACACCTGAAAGTTCATTCAGATGAGAGGCCTTATGTGTGTTCTCTCTGTGGAAAGAGTTTTTCACGTCTGCAGGATTTTAAACTGCACCAGAAAACACACAAAGAAGTGAGAGATTATATGTGCTTTGACTGTGGGAAGAGCTTTACTACATCTGGCTGTCTGAAACAGCACCAAATAATTCATACTGGAGAAAAACCTTACAAGTGCTCATACTGTGACAAGAGTTTCACTCAGACTGGAAACCTGAAATCACACGAGCGAGTTCACACTGGAGAGAAGCCGTACGCCTGTACTCAGTGTGGGAAGAGTTTCACACAATCAAATAGTCTAGTGAAACATATTAGAAAGCATTGTTCTGTATCACAGTGAGAAAATGTTTTGTTAAATTCACATAAAGTAAATGTGTAGTTAGTTAACTAATAAACTAGTATTGCTGTGAAATCCCACATGATTTGTATTTTATATGTTGGAGATCAAGAATATTATTGATGTAGCACCCTGCTAAATTTATCTATAATTTCTTTTGTGTTCTGCTAACAGAAATATAGTAGCTAAATCCTGAAATATGGGCCAGTTCAATTTTCCCTGTTAACACCTTTTCTTTTTTTTTGTATTAAAGATACAACATGTAAGAATTTAGTAAAAGTAAGATATCCAAAAAGCACTGGGCCAATGTTATATATTTTGTTTAGTTGATTACTTAAAATATCACGAATATTTCCAACTATTTGTAATTCGTGAGAAAATTGCGATTTCAACCAAGGAAATGGGGCGTGTGAGTAGGCTTACACTTTAATAGACGGGTGAGCAAATGTACATAAAACTAATCAATGTTATTAGTTCAACATAATGAAATGTTAGAATATAATCTGAATGTTATTCTACTTTTCGAGGTGAAGACTATAGCTTTTCTTTTCTTTTTCTGTTTTTGAAATTATTGTCTTTGTATCATTCTGAAATTTTTTTGAGTAAAACGAAACCATATGTTTGGTGATTCAAAAACCTCTTAAAATCAGACTCACAGTGATTTTTTCCTAAAAATATCTTTATGTGAATTGAGATATTTTGTACTGACCAAAGAGCCCCATGACACGATCCAGAACTGAGCTGGGACGGACACTGCCGAGGATCCTATTTACAGCGGTATAGTATAAAAACACAACAAAACCAAACTCAAGGTTGCCGGTGTGCTGCAGCTGTGCTAATGGCAGAAAAACAAAGCCCCGTTCACATTACCACACCATTCATTATCAATGGTGAGCGGGCGACATACGCGACAGCGACCGTTGGCGACCGGTGGGGCGTGTCCAGTGACGCGACAAAGTTGAGAAAATTTTAAATTTATGCAAGTAAAGGCCGATTTTCACGAGCGACAACCAATAGGAGTGCAGTCAGTGGAGCGCGTCACTCTTCAATGCTGAGTCTGACCGAGGCAAGTTGAACGAGAACCTCATTTTAGCACTCAGAAACTGGCCTATAATGGATGATATATCTCCGTGTACATACAGTGGAGTTCATCGTACTGTTTTCATCGTCTCTGGTTTCAGAGAACCCAGATAGGCCAGTATAAAGAGCCTAAGTCCCGCCCCTCTGCTTCCGGCTCATGGGACCTTATTTCGGAAAAAATATGAATGGTAGTCAATGGCGAGAGACAACTTATCTTTTTATTCCGTCTGAACTGTGCCCTCAATTACACATATGATGTCAAAAATCAAAAACGTCGCAGTTTGTCATACAACAGAAGAGTAACATTTAGTTTTATGTGAAAATCGCTCTGTGAACTACATCTCCCGGGAGGAGAAACGAGATCCGCTGCTCGTGTGTGTGCAGTCTGGTACAAAACACTCAGGTTGGACAGCGTAACGTTACGATTATAATGTAAGACTGTAGAAACAATGACAGGCAGCCTCGGTAAAGTTAGCTTCATTCATTGGGAGAAAATGTGCGCCTTCGGGGTTTGTAGTCTTGTAATTACGTATTTTCACAGTCTTATACCTCAACGGTTTTACATCAAACTGCGACTTTCTTTACTTTAAAATGTATCTTTTAAATTAACAAACATCATATGTGTAATTCAGGGCACAATTCAAACGAGATCAAAATATTTGTTGTCTCTCGCCATTGACTACCATTCAATATTTTTCTGAAATAAGGTCCCATGGTGGTCGACCGGAAGGGAAGGGACTTAGGGCCCGTTCACATATCGCGTCTTTTGCGCGCTCATGTTCATTATTTTAAATGGAGGCGCGCGGTATGCGCGCTCATAATGGAAGCGACGCGGTCGCGGTGCGACGCGCTCGTTTTTTCCAGGCGCGTCCGCGCCGCATCGAGATAAAAACATCTCAACTTTTCAGAATGCCGCAAGCGCACCGTAGGTCACGTAGGTAGGTACAGAGAGTGCGGCTGATGGTTGCTTAGCAACGACAGACGCCACCGGAGCGCAACCGCCCTAGCGCTTCTTTGAAAAAGGGATAAAAACGCACACGCCTAGCGTTATCTACGCGTTTTTAGACGCGATATGTGAATCGGGCCTTAGGCTCTCTATTTGCCTGCAGTTAAATTGCCGCGATGGCAAAGAACACTCACAGTTTCTCGTTCATCTGTAATATTATGCATTTTATGTACTGATTCCATTTATATTTAGACTTTTCCTTACAAAATATTTGTTTGTAGCGGCATTAAAACGTATTTTTTGTCTAACATAGAGTAACTTCCGTGAATGTCACTCACAAACATTACTAGGCAACCAGTAGTGGGGAACGCCCTCCAATGGTGAGCGGGCGACTTCCGGCGACACGCGCGACAGCGACCTTTGGCGACCGTTGGGGCGTGTCCAGCGACGCGACAAAGTTGAGAAAATTTGAACTTTATGCAAATAAAGGGCGATTTTCGCGAGCGACAACCAATAGGAGTGAAGTCAGTGGAGCGCGTCACTCTTCTTCAATGCTCTGACCGGCAAGTTGAACGAGAAGCTCATGGCGCTGTCTCAATCTTTTGAGTACCTCCAGGGCATGCTGCTAATGGCACACACTGAGCTTTGTAATGTTACAAGTGTAACCCCGTGTAATAATTTGCAAGTTGTTTTTTTTTTTTGTATTTTTTAAATATATGTTGTGTACATATATAGTTCATGGGCATGTTATAAATGTATATGGTTGTGGAGAAGTTATGTTTACTAAGTTGATGATATATTGATTTGTATTATATTTGGTCATTTCGATTGTTTATCCAATCAAATTCACTTGTCTATGTTGGGTGTTCAGTCAATTCGGTGGATTAAGGTGAAGGGGGCGGAATGACGGAAGGGCAAAGTTGAACGAGGAAGAAATTCTTATCGGGAGAGCACGAGGGAGAAGAGCGATCTGGTGTGATATTGTTTAATGAAAAATATAGTATAACTAATGCTATAATGTGATGCAATAGTTAGTGTGTTGTCAAAACGAGAACAGAAACTCATAGGCTACTACAGAGACGGGTAAGAAGTATTTCTCTACAAAATATTTCTGGTTGTGTTTATTCCAGCCTCCATTTACTAATACCGCGAATGGACTTGTTAAAGAGACTGAACAGTGTCTATCTTGCTCGGATGGATTGTGTGTTTAGTTGGCGAGTCGTCAGCGTGAGGATTCGTGGCAGTTTCAGGTGATGATGATTCCAGAATCACTTGTGAGTTGAACGTGAGTGCTCGGAATTCCTTTGGCTGAAGGAAATCGCCGTGATCGTGGGGTTGACGGACAGCGAACGTCGTGAGGTGAAACACGCTCTTCTGATTGGATACTTTAAGGTATTTTTTAGTCTGCTTAGTGTTGAGTGAAGCGGTCTTTTATCGTTGACCACAACGTACCCCAGGTTCAAACAGGCCTGGGACAAGACTTACAGATTAAATAAGGTGTTGGGGAGTAGTTAACTACAAGTAGCGGCGCTACTAACTTAACTACATTTTTCAGTAGCTTGGCAGTAGCGCAGTTGCTTTTTAAACAGTGTAGCTTTTCCAGTAGCTAACTACTTTTTGCAGCAAGTAGCGGTGTAGCGCGAGCAAAAGCTACATTGCGTTTGTCGAGCCTGCGCGAATCAGCGCGATGCAAGGATATTCTTCTTGTTAATTTACAAACTCATTTTTTGCCATTACCGCCACCTGTTGTTTAATCACGCATCTTGCGGCTAACGGTTCACTGACGTAAAGAAGTTTTTTTAAAGAAGAATATTACAGTTTTTGTTAATATTTTGAATGATATATATATATATATATACTGTATATATATGAAGAGTTCAGATGCAAAAGCCTCTAAGTGCCATTTGAAATTTTCTTCTAGAATGATCATTTTTATCAAGCTTGTATATTTAAATTCAGTAATTTCACTTAAATTGCAATGAAGATTACCTATTAATTGTCATTCAAGTGAAATTACTGAACTTGAATATATAAGCTCGATAAAAAATGATCATTTTAGAAGAAAATTTCAAATGGCACTTAGGCTTTTGCATCTGAACTCATCATTTGATTTTGTTTTTTTTATTCATCTGTGTGAATTGGTGACATTACTGTTTCATAAAATAGTTATTTTATTTTAAAACCTAAAAAAAAAAATCCTAAAACTTGACCCCTTTTTTATTTTTATCTAGTAAATTGTTATTTACAGTATACTTGAGTGTTTTTTGAGTGTTCATATATTATGAGGTTGGACAATTACTTTGTTAACTGAAGATAAATCCTAAAATCCTTATTCTTTAGTTAAGATGATTGTGAGAGTTTAAGGGACCCAATGATCTAAGTAACAAACATAGTTACACAATATAAGATAAAGTGAGTAAATAAGCACTTTGCTCACAATAGATTTGATAAAACAGAGTTTATTCATACGAACTCAGAGCACTCCATCATCTATATATATATATAGGAAAGGGTCAAAAGCGCTATATATCTAAGCCTCATTGGTCTGTCACTGCTCGTCAATGTCAGAATATTTGAGATGACAAATCAAATCAAAGTAGGCGGGCTTTATGTTCACAGACGCTGCTGAGCGTGAATTTAAACAGTGTGACTTGACGCGTACGGTCAAGTGTAAGATAAGATGTAAGTAGCTGAACTTAACATTTCATATTTGACATTTGTTAGGTCATAAATGTTAAGCGAATGACAAAAATAATCAGGCAAAATAATATAGTTTTGTCTAATCGCTGTTTTGAACTGAAAATAGGCCTATGTAACGTGACTTATGAAATGTAATAATTAGTTTACGGTCATTGTGAGGGGACAAGAAACATAAACAAAGCCGTTTTCATCATTTAAGCCACAAGAGTAATAATGAACGTATACATATTAAGAATATAATACAAATTGTAGCCTTTAGTAAATTAAAAAAGCTCAGCATTTGGAGGGGAAGAGACAGGGCAAGATAAAAACAAAGAGAAAAAGAGGGTTATTTTCATTTATTCATTTAGCTGACGCATTTATACAAAGCCACTTACGATTGCTATACATGTCAGAGGTCGCACGCCTCTGGAGCAACTAGGTTTAAATGTCTTGCTCAGGGACACATTGGTGTCTCACAGTGGATTTGAACCCTGGTCTCTCACACCAAAGGCATGTGTATTATCGACTGTACCATCACCACGCCTCTTTGTAATGTTTTTTCTGGTGCATTTTCAAACCGTCAAGACGTGAAAAACTCTTTCCACAGAAAGAGCACACATAAGGCTTCTCACCTGAATGAACTTTTAGGTGTTTTTTAATTTGTATTGTTGAACTAAAATTTTTACCACACTGATCACAGTTAAACGGCTTTTCTTCAGAGTGACTGAGCAGATGATAACGGAGAGTTGATGCTCGAGAGAATCTCTTTCCACACTGAGTGCATGCATGTGGTTTCTCTCCGTTGTGAAGTTTTATGTGTGAGTTAAGGCTTCCTTTCTCTGTGAAACGCCTTCCACACTGAGTGCATGTATACGGTTTCTCTCCAGTGTGAATTTTCATGTGCGAGTTAAGGGTTCCTTTCTCTGTGAAACTCTTTCCACACTGAGTGCATGTATACGGTTTCTCTCCAGTGTGAATTCTCATGTGTGTATTACGGTGTTGTTTTTGTGTGAAACTCTTTCCACACTGAGGGCAGGTGTGCATCCTTTTGGCTTTTGTTCTTTGAATTGTAAAGTTATGATGTTCCTCCTTCACTTCATTCAGTTCTTGTCTTTGCTCTTCCACTTTCACCTGGTCTAAAACACACAGAAATACAGTTAGAATCAGTTCAAGTGAACCCTTATTTAATAACATGCAACAGATTAGATCTTTTACTTTTTGTTCTGTCATTCACTTGTTAATATAGTTAGAAATATGTTTGACAACTGCTATAGACATGTGATTGTCATTTGGATGCATTACTCTATCATTTATCATCCATATACTGCTTATTAATTTACTTATACCAAAGCATCAACAGTGAAGAATCAAGAATGGACAACAAACCTATTTGTTCCTCAGTATCTTCATGTTTTATTCTGGATGGTTCTGGATCAGTCATGTCTTCAATCTCCTCTTTAATGAACTCCATCTCCTCTTTAATAAACTCCATCTTCAACAGTCGCGCAGTATATTCCCAGTATTTATTGGTGAATTGTTGTGGGAGGGGCTTCACTGCAGGTGTGAACTGTGATCAGTGTGTTTTTATCCAATCTGCATTTAAAAGTACAGGGCCATCATGTTAAACTGAGCAGCTGAAAAACCTCTTTGTCTCCAACAGTTGCCGGTTTTCAGCTCATTCATTATGGTGATGATCATTATGGTCTGAGATCTTCTGTGAATTGGCATATAGTTTCATTGGTGTTACCAGGCTGAAACGAACAACATTATCAACTTTGAAATTTCACTTCAAATCTTGTCTTTGCTCTTTCACCTCCATCGGGTCTAAAACATATTAAAACGGGGCAAGAATCCACATAAAAATAGTCATTTAACTATTGCAATAACTCTGAAGCTATTCAGTTAAGGTTAAAAAAGTTGCATAGTGCTGCTTTAAGTTGTTAGAATGAGTTCAAGGAGGATAAATGTGAATTCAAGCAAACCCTGATTTAATAGCAGAAAACAAGTGGAGATCTGCTCATCAAATACAATATTTTTGATGCATCAAATGTTAGATTTGTCATCCATGATAATGTGTTGAGTTTAATAAAGACACAGAAACTCATCACGGTAAACGCATTGAAAGTGCGTCTTTCACTTTCGTTTTCAACACGTAGCCTAATTAGGGAAAAACCAATCAAGGAAAACATCATTGGGGCTCGACATTATCTCGTCTTGTAATGTAGAGAACAGGGATTCTGTGTTCCCAGGTCTGTTAACTTATAACTCACTAACAAATAACTGCAAATTTTAATTAGAGTAAAATTAGGGACAAATTAGGGTAGATTTAAATAAAGTAAATAAAAAAATAGGGACAAATTTGGGTAGATTTAAAAAAAGAAGCGGAGCGCCTCACACGAGCATTTACATGCTCCGAGAACGGACACGTAGGCCTACTGCATTTGTGTTATTATAAAACACACACACACACACACTTTTAAAAAGGTCTTTTAACTTAAGCAGTATTTTTAATAAGGTATAGTCTCCTCACTAACAAAGTAGGGTAGATTTAAATGAATAAAAACGAAATTTAAATAAATGAAAACGAATAACTTCAATATAGAAAAACGGAATTAAAAAAAAAACGAAATTGTGACGTCCCAGTAAAATCTCAAAGTCTCGCAGTAGATTAATTTAGATTGATAATAACGGATAAAAAGGATAATACATTTCTTTTCTATTATTCTATTTTCCATAATGTCAAAGCAATGCAGCCTAACCCAAAATATGTACAAGCGCAGGCATGCACTTCTGTCCATAAACTCCGCTGTTTTGCGCTATAGCCAGAGAATACTCCCGTTGCAGGAACACTTTTAGTAGTCCAAGAAGAAGCAAATATATTTATTAAATAGCAGTAACGAAGTTTTATGTTAAGGCAGAAACAATACGCTCATTGAAATAGCCCAAAGAATACATGTTAAATGATTAGGAAACAGAGAAAACTTTAGCATTGGTGCTTTTTTACATATTTTAAATATGAGTGTGAAAAAGTCAACAAACTGAAAAAAAAATGTAGGTAATATTATATTGTTAAAACTGGTTACACAAATCAAAATACATAAAAGGCGAAACCAATTTTCTGTGCATTTCATGGTAATTTTTTTTATACAAACAGATTAGATTAGCATCAAAATAAAAGCTAAACCCACAGACTCAATCCACTAAAATGATATTTGTGGAGATTTTTTTTTATCACGCGGGATAAGAGTAACGTTACAAAAATACATCAAACTGTTGGCAGAAAAATGCATGCCTTATTCCGGTTTATGGCACTTCCATAATATAAACTCAAAACTTCACTTGATTGTATCGATGCTTCAGCAAAGGGAGGATTCATCATTTGCAGTGTTATTGTAATCTTGGTCGTAAAATCAGGGTCGATCACCAGCAAACACAACAGTAGAGACAAAGACACTCCTTATCTTAAAACAGGCATAAAGTCAGGCAGCAAACTTACATAGATCAGTCCACAATAGCAAACATTCCAGGACAGACAGTAAAGAATCACGAAGAGAATTAACAGTCCAAGAGTAATCCACGGGAAGAAAAAAATACTGGAAGAAACGCTCAGAGATTATCACTAGAGAAACACAAAACTTCCCGATGAGGATCTTCTTCTTCTTCTCTTGAAAAATGGCGGATTGCAACCACCTTTTAACTGCATACCGCCACCTACTGTACAAGACATCATGTGTGTGTAACATGCTATTTAATTGTTCTCACCATCAACTGTGGCTTTAAGAAATTTTAAAAGTGCAATTCTGGTGATTATAATCCATTTTCCCTTTCCTTCAATTGCTTCCTGAACCCCATCTTGAAACAACTGTTTTTCTTTTCAAAAAATAAATAAAAAAAATAACCCAATGCCATTTTTTTCCCCATACCGTGCAGCCCTAGAGACAATCAACACACAACACCACCGTGGTTTTAATCATTTTTTAATAAGTGTCCAATTAACTGAAAATGCTTAAAAGGTTGTTTTTTATTATTATTTTACATACAAGACAAATTGTGGGATGTGATTTTCTGCCTTTTTTCTTTAGACCAAAAAAATTAAATTAAAAGAAATTTCGGCTGATAATTTTCGAGTTTAATGATATAGTTAACAAAGTTTGGTTTAAAGGTATTTATTTGTTTTTAATTTAACAGCTCACTAAGTAAAGATCTAAAAATATTCATTGACACCAGGGTCTGCATTTTCAGGTCATTTTGTAAAAAAGTTCCAATCGCTGGATGCCGCATACGCATACCAAACACTTGTTTTCCAAATTTAGTTCAGGCGAGTGGAACTGAGAGGATATACAAATCCTGTGAGCTCAAAGAATAAACTCCAACAGGTTCCTGTTGGGTATGAGAGCAAAGATATGGAGGCAATAAACCCAAGATTGATTTAAACAGTAAAACGATATTGTATTGTATTGTATTGTATAAAACAACATGCACATAATTGTGTAAAATATTGCATACAACAATACATGCGCCTTTAGTTCGATCTATCACAGAGCATCAGCTTCATAATCTGGTCATAATGATATCAGGAAAGTCCAGACTAAATTAAATGTAACATTTTATTTATAAGGTAAAAATATCCTCTTCCTTGAACTGCACCTTACCACGGTGGAGGGGTTTGAGTAACCGAATGAGGAGTTGTCCGGGGTGCCCCTGGTAGGGTCTCCCAGGGTAAACAGATCCGTGACGGGTCAGACTAAGAGCTGATTAAAAACCTTTTATGATGGCTTTTAAATCGAGGACCGTGATATTTCGCCCGGCATGCGCAGCCGGGGCCCCAGGCCGGTTGGGGATCATATAAAATGACATCCCAATGAGTTCACACCACAATCCAGAAGATGGCGGTAATGCACTTTGATTGGAAACTGCCAATAAAAAAACAAACAAAAAAAAAAACACCGAAGAAGAAATCTTCATCGGGAAGTTTTGTGTTGCTCTGCTGGTGAACATCTCTGAGCTTTTCTTCCTGTGGTTTTGTCTTCCCGTCCCGTGGATTACTCTTGGACTGTTTATTCATCCTACAAGAGAAGGACAAACTCCAGGAGTAGCAGCTTAAATCTGTGTGACTGTTAAAGATGGAGTTTATTAAAGAGGAGATTGAAGACATGACTGATCCAGAACCATCCAAAATTAAACATGAAGATAATGAGGAACAAACGGGTTGGTGTGCATTATTGATCATTGTTTATTCATTATTGTTTATTCATTGTTGATGCTTTGGTAGATGTGAATTAATAAGCAGTGTATTGATTAGGGCTGCACAATTAATCAATTTAATCACTCATGCCATGATAATCGTTCAAAGCCGCGATTAAAGCCGCTTACATTATTCTGGGTGGTGTGTTTAGAGCATGTTATGTTGTAAGAGGCGAATCACGACACACAATAGGAACTAACCGGAGACATAAGTTATAATAATAATAATACATTTTATTAATAGGCACCTTACATGGACACAGACACAATAAAACAATCAACCATAATCAATTACTCGTTATTAAAACCTTGGATACAAGTAAAATGTAAAAAAAAAAAAAATCAATATAATAAATAAATAAATAATCAATAAGTTTAGGCCTACGCTAAAATAAAGTCTCACCTCAGAAAAACGGAATTTGCTGTTCTGCCAGCCTCTATGAAGTAGCGCGCACTCTTCAATTAGGCCAAATGCAGCGGAGCGTGGTATATTGCTTAAATAATAATAAAAAAAATCACTAGTTGCATCACTAAAGCGCAAAAAAAATTACGATCATGCAATGTTGTAAATTGGCAAGTCATGCGTTAATAGTAAAATACCAATAAATCACGTTATTGTTATGTCACGTGTTTATTGACAAGCCAACCGCAGGCCACGTTTATTGCGGTTTGCGTTTGCGTTTACTTTTAAATTTGCGTTTTTCTCTGCGGTTGGCTTGTCAATGGTACTGCAATATTGCTGTTATCGCGACAGCTCTATTTGTCAAACATATATTTGCTATATTAACAAGAGCATGACCGAACAAAAAGTGAAAGTTCTGATCTCTGTTGCTTTCTGTTATTAAATAAGGGTTCACTTGAACTGATTCTAACTGTATTTCTATGTGTTTTAGACCAGGTGAGAGTGAAAGAGCAAAGACAAGAACTGAATGAAGTGGAGGAGGAACATCATAACTTTACAATTCAAAGAACAAAAGCCAAAAAGACGCACACCTGCACTCAGTGTGGAAAGAGTTTCTCACGGAAAGGAAACCTTCACATACACATGAAAATTCACACTGGAGAGAAACCGTATACCTGCACTCAGTGTGGAAAGAGATTCACTGGTGAATCAGGTCTCAGTTATCATCTGCACATTCATTCTGGAGAAAAACCATTTAACTGTGATCAGTGTGGCAAAGATTTTATTTCGTCATCAAATCTTAAAGATCACATGAAAGTTCATTCAAATGAGAAGCCTTATGTGTGTTTTCTCTGTCGAAAGAGTTTTTCAAGGCTGGACAGTTTTAAACAGCACCAGAAAAGTCATAATGAAGTGAGAGATCATGTGTGTTGTGACTGTGGGAAGAGCTTTACTAGAGCTGAATGTCTGAAACAGCATCAAAGAATTCATACTGGAGAAAAACCTTACAAGTGCTCATATTGTGACAAGAGTTTCACTCGATCTGAATCTCTGAAATCACACAAGCGAATTCACTCGGGAGAGAAGCCGTATGACTGTACTCAGTGTGAGAAGAGCTTCGCAGAGAAAGGAAACCTCAAGACACACATGAGAATTCACACTGGAGAGAAACCGTATACATGCACTCAGTGTGGAAAGAGTTTTTCTCGTTCATCAACTCTCAGGCATCATCTGCGAGTTCATTCTGGAGAAAGGCCATTTAACTGTGATCAGTGTGGTAAAAGTTTTATTTCATCGTCAAATCTAAAAGATCACCTAAAAGTTCATTCAGACGAGAGGCCTTATGTGTGTTCTCTCTGTGGAAAGAGTTTTTCATGGCTGAACGGTTTTAAACTGCACCAGAAAACGCACAATGAAGTGAGAGATCATGCGTGTTGTGACTGTGGGAAGAGATTTACTACCGCTGACAATCTGAAACGGCATCAAAGAATTCATACTGGAGAAAAACCTTACAAGTGCTCATATTGTGACAAGAGTTTCAATCTTTCTGATTCTCTGAAATCACACGAGCGACTTCATACTGGAGAGAAGCCGTACTACTGTTCTCAGTGTGGGAAGAGTTTCACCAAATCAAGTAATCTAGGGACTCATATTAAAAAGCATTGTTCTGTGTCATGAGCAAATGTTACCCTTCGAGAGGTCTCTTGTATTGCGTAAGGCTCAGTTAACGCTAAGCAAGAAACTCCTTCTCTTGAGAATATTGAAACTATTTTTGGGGCTGGACCAGAATATTCGATTATTCGTGCGGTATTCGATTTGAAAATGTGACTTCGCGCTTGAATATGTTTACAGTATAAAATCTGGTGAAATATAATACTTAACATAAAACTAAGTTTAATAAATATATTTGCTGCTTTTTCAAAGTATTCCTGGGAGTAGCCTAGGCCTATTCTCTGGCTAAAGAGCAGAACAGCGCAGAACGGAGTTTGGGACAGAAGTGCATGCTTGCCCTTGTACGTACTTTGGGTTGGGCTGCATGCTTTGACATTGTGGAAAATAGAATAATAGAAAAACGAAACATTAGTTTTTCAAAAGATTTGAAGTAAACAATACCTACCATAGAACAGTGGAACACTGTCAAGCATGTTTTAAAATATTTTAAAGGGACCAAAGATAAAGAATTGTGTTACAAAAAGGCTAAAAATGATAACTTGATTGATGCATATTGTGATGCGAATTGGGCAACTGATGTAACCGATAGACGGAGCACAACAGGTTGCTGTGTTAGCCTAAATAAAAACTGTCCACTGGTTTCATGGAAGACCAAAACAAAAGACAGCCTAGCCTACCATTTCACAAGATGTAAACAACGCTGGCCCAGAAGCACTTCCTGTTTCAGTTTTTTAACCCTACATTAAAGCTGGGATAAAATACAACCAACAGAACATTTAAAACTGAATCAAAAAGTTAAACAAACATCTTTAAAATGTTTTCTTTACATGTGAAATAAAGAAAACAGTTACAAACTGAAACAGGAAGTGTTTCTGGACCAGTGTTGTTTACATCTTTTGAAATGGTCTACACTGTAAAAAAAAATCCGTAAAACTACGGTATGTAGCTACCATATATAAATTTGAAGGATTTTTCCGTTTTTGTCTTTTACAGGTCATTTACCCGTATTTTGAATTACGCGTTGCATTGTGTTAACAGAAAATGTCCGACAAAGTCCGGGTAAAGAGTGCAAGTATTTTTTCTGTTATTTATGGATTTATTTCTTAGAGTGAGTGTTTATTTCTACAATTTCTGCAATTGTTAGAAAACATTGATGGTAAGAAATATAAATACATGTGGACAATCAGTGTGCCATTGCTTTTGCAAAAAAATATCCCGTGTACCTGTACAGACAACGATGTAAACATGTGGATGTTAAATTTCATTTTGTGAGATCTGTAATCGAGGAAGGCAGAATTAATCTGAAACACTGTGTCCAACTGATGATATGGTTGCGGTTGCGGATGTATTAACAAAACCAGCAACAAAGTTCAAGTTAATGAAATTGAACTCCTTCATGTTTGGTGTGTGAATTTTGTAGGCTACTTATATTGCAATGATGAACTGGAATGTGTGTTGAGATTTATAAAGGCTGTGCTCTCATTTATATTTGATTTGTTCCTTTTATTTTATTTTGGAACTAAGCAATCATATTGCAGAGTGTATGTCATGTGACCTAATTAGTGATTGAATGAATGCACATGTCTGTTTGAATGAACTGCGCCAGTCAGAAAGAAACTGGTTGATGTGAAAGAGTATCCCCCAGTTGATTTGCTTAAATGTGTCCTGGAGAAAATGGAATTTAAATGGAACTTTATAGCTGAGTGTGTGGGTAGCCTAATTCCACGGACGGAGCTGCTAACATGCAAGGGGAATACCGAGGATTTTCAACGCCATTGTCAGTTCATTCACCTGCGCAGGTACACTTACGGTGTTATGGCCATAGGCTACTTAATGGACACTACTGGTTGTAGCCTATTCTATCGAGTGCTTCACTTTTTTCTTTGTTAAACGACATCGCTGTTTTCCTGGGAGATTCATATGAGTGCATGGGAGAATGTGAGCAAAGTTTTGCGGCACAGGCGGCTGTCACCAATTAACTTAGCGAAACCCGATGGTGGGCCAAAGACTCTGCGCTTACAAAAGTGTTTGGGAAGTTTGGAGATCCAGAAGGATGTCTTTACATTGAGAAGAGCGCGCTGATGCAGCGGCTGCTGATTTAATAAGGTAGGTCATGCTTCTTTTTTTATCATACCCGTATTTTCCGCACTATAAGTTGCTTGCATTGTATTCCGCTGCTGCTGCCCCGCTTTCAATAAACCACCTATGTATCTGAAGCCTCAGACATTGTCCAAACTCGTGTTCTTGAAGGTGAACTCAAAAGAACTGCAGGCTAGATAATGAAAGCAATTCATTTTTATTTATTTATTTATTTTTTTAAGTTTGAGACAATTAAAATTGTACGTCCACGTCCTCTCAGCGCAAAAGTTCAGTTAGCATAAGTCGGGTGGCCTAATAGTTAATTTACTTTTTAATTTAACACGTTGATGTAGTCCTATGGGCAAATTTTTATTTATATAATTAGGCCCATTGATTCGTTTAATTTTACAGTTATTTGTGTGTGTGTGTGTGTGTGTGTGTGTGTGTGTGTACAGCGTTTAATTTTACAGGTTTTGTTTTTGTTTTTTGGCGTGTGTACAGATAGGCTTAAGCCAATTTAAATTTTAATAGTGCGCGCTGCGCAAAAAATCAGTTAGAGTCATCAAAATCTGGCCAAATAATTAGTTAGCATACTGATATACATTTATGTATATATATTTACATTTTTGTTTGTATAATTTTTAGTTGTATTATTAGGCCCATTTATTCGTTTAATTTTACAGCAGTATGTGTGTACAATGATTATAAGCCCATTTAAATTTTTATTGTGCACGTTGAGCAAACGTTCAGTTATCAAAATTCTGGCCTATAGTTAATTTACTTTTAAAACTTTTATGTATATTTTTGTTTATGAAATTTTTATTCACATTATTAGGCCCATTTATTCGTTTAATTTTACAGGACTTTTTGTGTATGCTTCCTGTTCTTATATAGGCTAGTCCTAATTTGTAATTTGAAATGAAACATTTCTGTTTGGAAAATGTTGTTGTTGGTCTTTAGTTCTTTGTAAGGTATGGCCAAAACCAAAAAGTGAAATAAAAATAATGCAGATTATTAATTTATTTATTTATTCGTTTTTTGGAGCGAGCGGGGCGATTTGAGTGGAGCACTGCTGAACAGCAATTGCTTTATGAACATTCTGTGAACAAGAGCAGCGCCGGGGACAGTGATTTGTAAGATGGACAGCGCGAGTTCGCGGATGAATTTAATAACGCGGAGCGTTATTAACCAATTGATCCATGTATAAGGCGCTCTGGATTATAAACCGCACTGTCTTTTTTGAAAAAATTAAAGGCTTTTAAGTGCGCCTTATAGTGCGGAAAATACGGTATATTCTATTGTGGTCTGGTATGGTGCTTTTTCTTTATTAAGCAGCTGTGCTGCTGTGCCATGCTTGTGTGTGCATGTGTTTTTGGCCGCTGTGCCATGCTTGAGTGCGTGTGTTTTTTGGCCACTGTGCCATGTGTGCGTGTGTTTTTGGCCGCTGTGCCATGCTCGTGTGTGCTGCTGGACTAAGTCTATTTGCGCCTCAGTCTTTTATGAAGTGTCGTGACAGTCTCATGACGTGTTGTGTATGCCTACAGACTACAAAGTCATTGTTGCCTTGTATGGTGTGTCTCAGTGGGAAAAATGTTCAGATTCTGGGGAAGTTTTCTTCATCAATTAATTGGGACGGTGAAAACCACAAATGCCAGGGCCGAATTTTGGTCCCCTGCTTGAAGCTTAAATAGGTAGTTGTTTATTAACCGTTTATTTATTTAAAGTGTCCGACATAATTTGCCACTGCTCATTGAGAGCTGAGGTCGCAGATTAATTCAAGGTTAACACTGTAGTTAAACGAATTCATGATCACAATAAATGAAATAAATGTTAACTAAAAAAACGGCCTCTATTATTCCATCAAATTAGGCTGTGTGCCCAGTTTTTCTATTATTCAGAAAAGCTAGTCAATAGGTTACTTGTCTTTTACTTTGTGTTAATTTAATTTGTTAACTGAAATATAAGTGTAATAAATTAAACCAAATGATAAAAATTAAAACTTTTTCAGGGCTTGCAGTTAGGCTACTAAACATTTGTGTTTAAGCATGCCAAAATGCCTACCGCGGCAAAAATAAACCAGTCGCTCGGGACATTGCAATGGGACATTGTGCAAAACAAAACAGCAGCAATTGCTGAAATTTAAAATGTAAGTTTACTCTCTGTTTATTTAAAAAAAAAAAAAAAAAAAATGAAGCTCCGTTTCATCAGCAGATCGGCTTGCGCTTAACCAGGATCACGACTGTTCAGTGTTTTCAAATGGGCTAATAATTATTATTTATGTTTCTGATTTTTAAATACACTGATTACGAAAATGTAACATACAAATTTGAAGGATTTTTTTCCATAGGGTATTTGTCTTTTGTTTTTTTGTCTTGTTGCGTGTTTTAGTTTGTTTTAACGTTGGATTTTGGGTGTGTGGATTTTCTGACACTAATGTGGTAAAACCCGAAAATTATGTTTTGCTAAATGTCAAATAACCCGTTAACATAACGATAACGTTAATTAGTTACCATCTGGCATCATGTTAGGCATGAATGTCTTGAGTATTTTTTTTTATTTTATTAGTGATGACTGATAGTCTCCTGAGCCAATCAGCGATCGAGGAAGGACGGCCTAAGAGATCGACAAAGAGAAAGCAGAAAAACAAGCACAGGCACTCCAACAAAATACCTACGAACGTAACATATACTAAAAAAATAACTGATTGTTGCTGTTTTTCTGCATTTGTTTCCAGTCTAAGCGTTCAATTAAAATACTTTTCAATAATATTCTTGTTCTCCAACATATGAAAAACAAATATTGTGGCATTCACAGCAACACTAGTTTATTAGTTAACTTACTACACATTTACTCTGTGAAACTAACAATTTGCTCACTGTGACACAGAACAATGCTTTCTAATATGAATCCCTAGATGACTTGATTGTTTGAAACTCTTATCACACCGGGTACAGGCGTACGGCTTCTCTCCAGTGTGAACTCGCTCGTGTGATTTCAGGGATCCAGAATGATTGAAACTCTTGTCACAATATGAGCACTTGTAAGGTTTTTCTCCAGTATGAATTCTTTGGTGCTGTTTCAGTTCACTAGATTTAGTAAAGCTCTTCCCACAGTCAGAGCACATATGCTCTCTCACTCCGTTTTTTTCTCCAGAGTGACGGAGAAGATGATAACTGAAACCTGATGCTTGAGAAAAGCTCTTTCCACACTGAGTGCATGTATAGGGTTTCTCTCCAGTGTGAATTCTCATGTGTGTGTCAAGGGTTCCTTTCTTTGTGAAACTCTTCTTACACTGAGTACAGGCGTACGGCTTCTCTCCAGTGTGAACTCGCTCGTGTGATTTCAGAGATCCAGCCTGAGTGAAACTCTTGTCACAATATGAGCACTTGTAAGGTTTTTCTCCAGTATGAATTCTTTGATGCTGATTCAAGTCACCAGATGTAATAAAGCTCTTCCCACAGTCACAACACACATGATCTCTCACTCCATCATGTGTTTTCTGGTGCAGTTTAAAACCGTTCAGCCATGAAAAACTCTTTCCACAGAGAGAACACACATAAGGCTTCTCATTTGAATGAACATTCAGGTGTTGGTTTAGATGTGCTGATGAAACAAAATCTTTACCACACTGATCACAGTTAAATTGTTTCTCTCTAGAGTGAGTGAGAAGATGATAACTGAGAGTTGATGCTTGAGTAAAACTCTTTCCACACTGAGTGCATGTATACGGTTTCTCTCCAGTGTGAATTCTCATGTGTGCGTTAAGGTTTCCTTCATGTGAGAAACTCTTTCCACACTGAGTGCATTTATATGGTTTCTCTCCAGTGTGAATTCTAATGTGTGTGTTAAGGTGTACTTTCTGTGTGAAACTCTTTCCACACTGAGTGCAGGTGTGCGTCTTTTTGGCTTTTGTTCTTTGAATTGTAATGTTATGATGTTCCTCCTTCACTTCATTCAGTTCTTGTCTTTGCTCTTCCACTTTCACCTGGTCTAAAACACACAGAAATACAGTTAAAATCAGTTCAAGTGAACCCTTATTTAATAGCAGAAAACAACAGAGATCAGATCTTTCACTTATTATTCTGTCATTCACTTGTAACATAAAATTTATGATCATTTAGATGCATTTCTCTAACATCCATATGCTTGTTAAATAACATCTACCAAAGTGTGAACATTGAAGAACCAAGAATGGACACCAACCTATTTGTTCCTCAGTATCTTCATGTTTTATTCCGGATGGTTCTGGATCAGTCATGTCTTCAATCTCCTCTTTAATAAACTCCATCTTTAACAGTCACACATTTTAGCTGCTACTCCTGGAGTTTTGAAGGTAACGAAGGATTTTATCTTACAAAGCTGTAAAATCCAGTGGTTAAAGGATAAGAAAGGATGAAAGTATCAGCATTAAGTCTTAATAATAAACAGTATAATAATCGCAGCCGTTTGTCGCCAATGACAATCAAACATTAAAAGAGACAATTACTTTTGCTGCTTTAACTTTTAATTAAATAATTATATGTAATCGTTTTATTTTGCATTTGATTATGCAATGTCTGAATACAGTTCTGTTGTATTAATCTATGCTTGTAATTTGTTTATTGCTTTCTAAGCACATTTATTTTATTACAAAATCACCCCAGTCATTCTAGAATTAATCAGTCTTTCCAAAAAGAGCTGTTCAAGTCATCTGGTGATTGTTTTCGTATCGCAACATCGCAGAAAAAAGAAGTTATTTGTTTCCTAAGATCGTGCAGCCCTAGAGACAATAAACACACACACACACACACACCGTCTTTCAGGCTGAACGATGCATTAGAAAAGATTATTACCATCCTCACTAACAATAACTGCAATTAACAAAATGTACAGGTCACATATGGTTAAAACATACATTAACATCAAAATGAAACCCATTTAAAGGAAATCTCCACAGACTTAATCCGCCAAAATGAAATGGATAGATTAAAAAAAAAAACCGCGCGATAAATGAAACTCCAAAAATAGCCTACATCAAACAGTTGGCCGAAAAAAACCCCGCAAAACCTTATTCCAGTTTTATGGCACTTCCATAATATAAACCCAAAACTTCACTTAACTGTAATTGTAATTTATGTAAGTTATTGTAATTTTGGCTCGTACAATCAGGGTCGATCACCAGCAAACTCAACAGTAGAGACAAAAAAAAAAAACTCGTGATCTGAAAACAGGCATAAAGTCAGGCAGTAAACTTACATAAATCAGTCCACAATAGCAAACAGTCCAGGACAAACAGTAAAGTAGGCCATCACGAAGAGAATAAACAGTCCGAGAGTAATACACGGGAAGACAAAAACACATGAAGATACGCTCAGAGAAACACAAAACTTCTTCTTCTTTTCGTTTCATGGCCGATCACTCATTTGGAGTATTACCGCCACCTACTGTATAGCCCACCTTAAGCACATTAATAGATCTGATTAAAAAAGGAAAATCGTGTTGATTTCCCATCATTCAAACATACTAATGAGTGTTCTTCTATAAATTCTTCTACAACTAACCCGTTTTTGTCTGTACTCTTACGACCCCATAAACCATTATGTGCATTAAAATCCCCACAAATAATAACTCTACCCTATGACTCACCCATCACATCTTCTAGAATACTAGCTATTATTTATTTCTTTGTAAGGATTTTAAAATTCTAATTTCTTCATACCACCCCATTACTTCTATACTTGCACATTCTACATTATTACTTGTGTTTATTCTCTTCTATCTTCTTTAATAAATGTTGTGCTCCCAGTTGAAATTCTGCCATAGTAGGTCCTCTATAGATCCAATGCAGTTAGCGATGCTTTGCAGGGAACAGGATTTACAGTTTTTTGGCCATGACTTGATATTCTCTCGGCTTGTTATTGATTTAATGGATATTGAGGAATTATTTTAGATGATGGTGAGAAACTGCAATGAGCTCTCATAGCAATTGTACAATTTGGGATCCCATTCTGTGGGAGGATTGAAAATTTCAGCAAAAGCAAGAACTTCTGTCGGTACTATATGATAAGACTACCTATTAATCTTCTCTAATGATTAAAATTCCCACAACACCTTCAATTAAATACTTTTCAATCTTTTTCTTGCTTTCCAACATATGTAACAAATCTTGTGGCATTTCACAGCAACACTAGTTTATTAGTTAACTAACTACACATTTACTTTATGTGAATCTAACAAAACACTTGCTCACTGTGACACAGAACAATGCTTTCTAATATGTTTGACTAGATGACTTGAATGTGTGAAACTCTTCTCACACTGAGTGCAGGCGTACGGCTTCTCTCCAGTGTGAACTCGCTCGTGTATTTTCAGGTTTCCAGCCTGAGTGAAACTCTTGTCACAGTATGAGCACTTGTAAGGTTTTTCTCCAGTATGAATTCGTTGATGCAGTTTCAGATCACTAGATGTAGTAAAGCTCTTCCCACAGTCACAACACACATTATCTCTCACTTCATTGTGTGTTTTCTGGTGCCGTTTAAAACCGCCCATCCATGAAAAACTCTTTCCACAGAGAGAACACACATAAGGCCTCTCATGAGAATGAACTTTCAGGTGATCTTTTAGTTTTGATGATGAAATAAACACTTTACCACACTGATCACAGTTAAATGGCTTTTCTCCAGAGTGAATGCGCAGATGAATACAGAGAGTTGATGCATGAGTAAAACTCTTTCCACACTGAGTGCATGTATACAGTTTCTCTCCAGTGTGAATTCTCATGTGTATGTTAAGGTATCTTTTCTCTGTGAAACTCTTTCCACACTGAGGGCAGGTGTGCGTCTTTTTGGCTTTTGTTCTTTGAATTGTAAAGTTACGATGTTCCTCCTTCACTTCATTCAGTTCTTGTCTTTGCTCTTCCACTTTCACCTGGTCTAAAACACACAGAAATACAGTTAGAATCAGTTCAAGTGAACCCTTATTTAATAGCAAGAAACTACAGAGATCAGATCTTTCACTTGTTATTCTGCCAATCTTTGTTAATATGTTTGACAACTGCTATAAAGATGATGATCATTTAGATGTATGTTTCGCTCATTTATCATCCATATTCTGCTTATTAATTCACATCTACCAAAGCGTCAACAATGAAGAATCAAGAATGGACACCAACCTATTTGTTCCTCAGTCTCTTCATGTTTTATTCTGGATGGTTCTGGATCAGTCATGTCTTCAATCTCCTCTTTAATAAACTCCATCTTTTTCAACTGCTACTCCTGGAGTTTGTCCTTCTCTTGTAGGATGATGGGAATATTCCCAGTATTTATTGGTGAATTGTTGTGGGAGGGGCTTCACTGCAGGTGTGAACTGTGATCACTGTGTTTTTATCCAATCTGCATTTAAAAAGTACAGGGCCATCATGTTAAACTGAGCAGCTGAAAAACCTCTTTGTCTCCAAATGTTCCCTGTTTTCAGCTCATTCATGATGGTGATGTCTGAGATCTTCTGTAAATTGGCACATTAAATTGTTTTATTGGTGTCAACAGGCTGAAACAAACTACAGCATCATCAACTTTCTCTCCAGTTCTTGTCTTTGCTCTTTCACTTCCATCAGGTCTGAATCATTGAAACATATGTTCTTAGAATGAGTTCTGGAGGATAAATATGATTTTTCAAGTGAATCCTGATTTTATAACAGAAAACAAGTGAGATCTGTTATAAAATATCATATTTTTGATGTACCAACGGTTAGTTTTGTCATTCTCTAGTTAAAAGTAAAAATGTGAATGACAACTGCTGTACACGATTATGATCCAAGTGCATTTATATTCCAAGATTAATTTGCTTATTTTCACAGCTCTTACGATTGATATAATATATATTCCAGCAAACTAGAAATATCTATGAATAAAACATAAAAACAAATACAATTTTATTTATCTGTTGAAGCAAAGCAACAAGGACAACAAATTAGAAACGATTTACGGGCCATAGTTTCTATTTATAACATGTTTGCAGCATTGAGCAAAATCACACACGTTTTGATTTCTTGAACGCAATGGCCAATCAGAAGCATTAACGACAGGCTTCGTTAATCCTCAACCGCGAAACGTCAGCGAGCGCGTCGGTGTGGTGAAGTGTCGAGTCCCAGAATGACACACACCTGAGTTGTTTGGGAGTCTTGGGACTACCTTCATCATGACTAAGTTTGCGTGTGCATTCGCAGCCTTTGGTTTTGTGCAAATGCAAGTTGTAATAGTTTATTTTGTCTACGCATCTGATTTATCCCATATTGGATTCATTTAGTTAAGATTTGACGTGATCTCTAGCGTGCTCAGCTCAAACGACAATGTATGACTAATAAGGACGATTGGGAGTGTCCTATTGCGCAAGATCATATAGAGAACAATATTGTAAAACATTGTGAGTTATTTGGGTTTCGCGTTCGCGTTATGTCGCGTTGTTCCAGGAAGAGCGCGTCCATCACAACATGAGTCATTCTGAGATTAAGTTCACTTGTGCATTTATTTAGTTTGTATAATATCAAATAGGATGCATTTATATTAATAATAAATTTATTACATATATTAAATAATTAATTTAATTTATCAATCACATCAAAACATTTTACAATCCTACTACTTCATTTAGACTAAAAAAGAAAACATTCTTATTGATTTGGTAAGGAACAGCTTTTGAGCAGCATTTGCAGACCCTGTAATTCGGTTTTCCGTTAATGCAAACGATTAATCAATTAATTGATCGTTAATTTAAACGATGATCGATCATGGGAATTTGTGAAAATTGACGTCCCTGGTCTTAAGAGAAACTTCTTTCAGTCCAAGTGATGAGACTGGGATGACAAGGTTTCAACTTGATTTTTACAAACTGTGTATTCAACCCCCCGACTACTAGCCTATCACAGATAACTTTCGGAATTTTTAATTTATAAGCCATTTTCAAGAAAACAAAACAAACAAACAAAAATAATAATAATTCCCGACAGGGATTTCGGATATTGACATCTTTATGGGGATATTTTGAGCCTATAAATGTAGGGTTACCCACACACTCAATCTCTCTCTCTTTCACACACACACACACACACACACACACACACACACTATATCTCTTTCACACACACACACACACACACACACACACACACACACACACACACACACACCTTTCACCTTTAACAGTGTGACAAAAGACACATTAATTCCTCACTAACAATAACTGCAAATCATCTAATAGCTACACAGTTAACAGATATGGTTAAAAACGAACTTTAACATCAAAATGACAACTCGTCATCCGAAAACAGGCATAAATTTAGGTCAGGCAGCAAACTTACATGAATCAGTTACGTTACACAATAGCAAACAGTCCAGGACAAGCAGCAAACAATCACGAAGAGAATAAACAGTCAAAGAGTAATCCACGGGAAGACAAAACCGCAGGAAGAAACGCTCAGAGATGTTCTTCAGAGCAACACAAAACTTCCCGATGAGGAGATTTCTTCATCTGTTTTTTTTATTGACAGTTTCCAAACAAAGTTCATTACCGCCATCTTCTGGATTGAGTTGTGAACTCATTGGGAATTGGATGTACGTCACTAAATAAAATAAAAAATAATAAAACCTAAATCCTGAGTTTCTTTCATAAAGATAATAACATCCTTAATTATAGATTATGTGTCAGGCAAACTCAATAATTTTTTTTTAATTTTGTTTCACGGCAACGGTGTTAATGTTCGTGTAATAAAGTAAAATAATGATGCTTTGTTCAAAAAGCTTATATATAAAATTGTGGACGGTGATATTCATTTAATTAGCAATACGCTGCTGCTCACTCTTAGAAAAAAGGGTTCTATATATGTAGCATAGGGTTCTTTACTCAACTCCAAATGACATTTTATGCTAAAAAAGGTTCTATAATAACGATAAAGAACCTGTTTGGCACAAAGGTTCTTTATTGGCTATTTTTCATTCATATATTACATTATTCTCCAATATTTTATAGTTGTAATTAAATTATTGTTTATTAAACTTAATATCACATTTTAATCATGCTGAGTTTTGGAGGAAAAAAATCTGAAATGGCAATCTTCGTGGTATATTGATTAACTACATAAAATGATACAAATATATACATTTTCTAACCCCCATATCTTGAATTTTGATATAGAAAATTTCAGGGGTTCTAAATACGTAGCGCTTTAGAACCTTTTAAGGTTCTATATAGAACCTTTTCTTCTAAGAGTGTAGGCTTTAGTTCACCATACCAATTCATTTAATTATGTAAATACTAATGACATTATAGGCTATTGTGCTGCACCACTAATACAAGACTGAAAGATTAAATTCTCAGGGAATCTTTGCAGGTGTTTTGAATTGAATAGTTGATAGAGATCTTGTCAGGTCGTATAAAAAAAATTTTGTTCTAAAATTCTAATAGATTTTGAGATTAGCCTACTTTACTGGAGTTTTAATTTCCATTAGCTGCAATTATCATCAAGATTAAAACAATAAAAAGGCTTGAATTATTTCACTTTTTTGTAATGAATGTCCAATTTATTAAATATCTACTTTATAAATTAAAGTATGAGGGGGGAAAAATAGGCTACTTATTAACGATACTGATGCATAACGTGACTTGTAATTGTCACCAGGAGGAAATACTTTCTCGTGTGAGTCGTGTCTTTCTAATCTTCTTTAGCAATATAATATTTCTCAATCCTCATTAGTCTCTTGTCTTTACTTATCCCACTATAATGTGGCGAGATTAGATTTAGCCTCCAAATCATCAAGGTGCGTTCACATCGAATAGCGCGAGTGATTTCAATGTTAAGTCAATGTAAAGACGCGCGCCCGTTTTAACACTTGTCCGCGCCGCGGTTTTTTACTCATTCGTCGTATTCATACGACTTGGTCGTAAGATCGGGTTGGCGATGCCGTCCGCATCCATATACACTAGACCTCACCTTGGCTACGACAGTTCATTGGAACGAATGCAGCAATAGAGCCGCCATCTTGAAACAGGGGAGCCCCTCCACTTTAATGCATCAGCGTCAATGTAGACAGGTCTAACGGAAATAAAATCACCATAAATCATCATGAATGCGATTTTTTTGTTGTTGTTCTTCTTTAGAATATTGTTTTTGAACTTCCGGTTCTGTATATTTCTATGGCATTGCTGTTAGCTGGTGAAGTGGATTTACTTATTGTAGAGTTAACAAAAGTTATCATGAGCATTGTAATGTTTATCATAAGAAACGGGATTATTTTATGAGCAGTTCGTTCATACCTATGCAAGACCGCTGTGGAAATACAGACCGGAAGTAAAAAGACAACTAGCGCAACGCTGAAAAGGGGCGGGGCTACATAAGTTCTATACCTGATTGTTGTTGTTTTTCTGCATTTCTTTCCCGTCTCTGTTCATTTTGGTATTTTTTTTTTTATTTTCTTTGAGTAAGTGTTCAATTAAAATAATTTTCAATCTTTTTATTGTTCTCCAACACATAAAACACACATCTTGTGGCGTTTCACAGCAACGTAAGTTTATTAGTTAACTACCTACACATTTACATTTCTTCACTGTGACACAGAACAATGCTGTCTAATGTGACTCCGTTGATGAATTGATTGGGTGAAACACTTTCCACACTGAGTACAGACGTACGGCTTCTCTCCAGTGTGAACTCGCTCGTGTAATTTCAAGTTTCCAGAATGACTGAAACTCTTGTCACAGTATGAGCACTTGTAAGGTTTTTCTCTAGTATGAATTCGTTGGTGCTGTTTCAGATCACGAGATGTAATAAAGCTCTTCCCACAGTCAAAGCACATATTATCCCCTGCTTCATTGTGTTTTTTCTGGTGCCGTTTAAAACTTTCCAGCCATGAAAAACTCTTTCCACAACGAGAACACACATAAGGCCTCTCATCTGAATGGACTTTCAGGTGTTGGTTTAGATTTGATGATGAAATAAAATCTTTACCACACTGATCACAGTTATATGGCTTTTCTCCATTGTGACGGAGCAGATGATGACGGAGAGCCGATGAATGAGAAAAACTCTCTCCACACTGAGTGCATGTATACGGTTTCTCTCCAGTGTGAATTCTAATGTGTCTGTAAAAGTTTCCTTTCTCTCTGAAACTCTTTCCACACTGAGGACAGTCGTACGGCTTCTCTCCAGTGTGAATTCGCTCGTGTTTTTTCAGGGATTCAGACACAGTGAAACTCTTGTCACAATATGAGCACTTGTAAGGTTTTTCTCCAGTATGAATCCTCTGGTGCCGTTTCAGACCAGCGGATGTAGTAAAGCGCTTCCCACAGTCAAAGCACACATTTGAATGAACTTTTTGGTGTGATTTTAGATTTGATGATAAAATCAAATCTTTACCACACTGATCACAGTTAAATGTTTTTTCTCCAGAGTGATGGAGCAGATGAACACTGGAATCATGAGTAAAACTCTTCTCACACTGAGTGCATGTATACGATTTCTCTCTAGTGTGAACTCTCATGTGTTTGTTAAGGTTTACTTTCTGTGTGAAACTCTTTTCACATTGAGTACATGCATATGGTTTCTCTCCAGTGTGAATTCTCATGTGCATGTTAAGGTTTCCTTTATGTGAGAATCTCTTTCCACACTGAGTGCAGGTGTGCGTCTTTTTGGCTTTTGTTCTTCGAATTTTAAAGTTACGATGTTCCTCCTTCACTTTATTCAGTTCTTGTCTTTGCTCTTTCACTTTCACCTGGTCTAAAACACACAGAAATACAGTTAGAATCAGTTCAAGTGAACCCTTATTTAATAGCAGAAAACAACATAGAACAGGTATCAGGTATTTTATGGCAAAGTTTTGTTAATAAGATTAAAATTTTGATTAAAAATGCTAGAAACAAGGTAATGATTTTAGATGCATACGTGTATCGTTTATCATCCATATACTGATTATTAATTTGCATAAACAATGAAGAATCAAGAATGGACACCAACCTGTTTGTTCCTCAGTATCTTCATGTTTTATTCTGGATGGTTCTGGATCAGTCATGTCTTCAATCTCCTCTTTAATAAACTCCATCTTTAACAGTCACACAGATTTCAGCTGCTACTCCTGGAGTTTGTCCTTCTCTTGTAGGATGATGGGAATATTCCCAGTATTTATTGGTGAATTGTTGTGGGAGGGGCTTCACTGCAGGTGTGAACTGTGATCAGTGTGTTTTTGTCCAATCTGCATTTAAAAGTACAGGAACATCATGTTAAACTGATCAGCTAAACAGTTAAACAGTTCCCTGTTTTCAGCTCATTCATTATGTAGACGGTGGACGATATTAAAGTCTTTATTTTGACTTCATAAAGGGGTTTGGACATCCAAATTGCACGTCACGTCATTGGGCAATTTTGCTGTTTATTTCCTAGCTTCACTCTCTCATCAACAGTCTCATATATGTATGGATTTAATTTTAAAATAAATCTGCAAACAAAGAACTGAGGATTTCTTCATGTTCATGAATAGAGAGAGAGTTTAGATTACTGTTAAATTGGAGTTGTTACGCCTCAGCGAGAACAGTACTCAGATATCATTTATATTTTTTTAACACGCGGAGATAGAAGTACAAAAAATCCATCAAACTGTTGGCAGAAAAACGCCTAACGTTACATAAACTTATTCCGGTTTTATAGCACTTCCATAAAGTCTAAGCTTCACTTGAAACGAGGCTTCAACAAAGGGAGGATTCATTTGCAGCTTTATTGTAATCTTGGTCGTAAAATCAGGGTCGATCACCAGGAAAAAGCAACTAGTAATCTGAAAACAGGCATAAATTCAGGCAGTAAACTTACATAAATCAGTTCAGGACAGGCAGCAACGAATCACGAAGCGAATAAAAAATCCAATAGTAATCCACGGAAGATTAAACCACATAAAGAAACGTTCAGAGATGTTGGCCAGAGCAACACAAAACTTCTTCTTCTTCTTCTTTAATGGCGTTTAACTCCTAAGGAGCATTACCGCCTCCTACTGTACTGGATGGCAAATTAACCTTGGGTGAAAAGTCTGAATTTGAAAAACTGTCAGCCTGTCTAACTATATCATCACATATACATCATCATTATTTATCATACCTGCAACAGAGGTTTCATTGAGCTTCATCCGGCGCTGCGTGTTCAGCTCCTCCGTCCACACTCATCCCCCATGGCGGGTTCAACATTTCACAAATATTACAATCTAAATCCCAAACCTGAATCATAGATAAACGCAAATAATGTGATATATCTGTCTGTCCATTAAACCTTTTCCTAGAATATCCTCATTCTTCATTCTATCCTCTCCATTCTTCAAATGAATTACATCCCGGAAAATACTTACCACATACATCACATAATCCATTCTCATGTAACCCCATAATTGCCTGTGTTGAGTTTAAATATATAGAAAAGAACCTTAAAGGTTCTAAAGCGCTACGTATTTGGAACCCCTAATATTTTCTATATCAAAATTCAAGATATGGGGGTCAGAAAATGTATATATTTATTAAGTTTAATAAACAATAATTTAATTACAACTACAAAATATTGGAGAATAATGTAATATATGAATGAAAAAAATAGCCTATAAAGAACCTTTGTGCCAAACAGGTTCTTTATTGTCATTATAGAACCTTTTTTAGCTTAAAATGTCATTTGGAGTTGAGTAAAGAACCCTATGCTACATATATAGAACCCTTTTTTCTAAGAGTGTGTGCTACAACTAACCCCGCTGTATATTACATATTTTAAGCCTATAGCTAACAGATGAATTGCTGACATGTTTCAAAACGGTGCTACTGTTTGTTTGAGCAACAAGACAGTGATTAAGGCAATATGAAGTTAGATTTGGGAACTTTATAAATGTCTTCATTTCTCTTACTGATGTGTCCTGCCACATTTTATTTATAGTATCTTTAATGATAAATTTAAATTTCTAATTTGCTAAATGGATCTTGTATATTCATATTCTCTGCCTTATAGGGCTTCTTTTGCTAATGTATCCCCCTTTTCATTTCCCTCATTACCCACACGCGCTGAAGCCCAATCTGGACATTTTGCTGTTGTTGAGTTAATCTAAAAATGAATTGATTTATTTCATCTAAAATATCTTATAGAGTTCCACTCTGAATACTTGATATAGGGAGCACATGGAATCTGATCAGATTACGATCATATGCAGTTTAACTTCAATCAATGTTAATTATTTTCCTGTTAAGTAACCGGAAATTGCTGGCATCAGGGTTACCATTATTATCCCGTTATTTTAACAGTTTATTCCTGTTAATTTTTTTTTTTTTACAGTGCACTCCCCGTAATGTTTTTCAACAGGAATTTACAGTGAAACAGAAAAAAAACAGGAGCATTACCATTATTTTCCTGTTAAATCACCATTTATTTTGTTTCCATTAAATATTTTAATTATTTTTCGCGTGTACCACAGATTGTTAGACATATTCTATCTCGAGTTAATACAAGAATAGGCATAATCCATCAGATAACACTTAAGTGAAAGAAAACGAGTAGTTCCATGTTGAAAATAACTTTTTTATTGTAATACAAACACTGAAAGTTAAATACTTACAAATGTAGGCACACATGGATCAGACCAAACACAGAAATATACTGTATACTATATCATGTTCTGTGGTCGCTGGAGTCCTATGTAGTTTTTCCATGTTGTTTAGTCTCCCCAGGTGAGTCTTGTTTCCTCATTGTTAAGTGTAACTGTCTAAGGAGAACACAGTGTAAATAAAAGTGAATCACTTTTAATAAGAGTTCATCAACTGAAAACGCTTAAAAGGTTATTTTTTAATTACTTATAAAATAACTATAATTAATTGTAATTACATACAATAGACATTGTAAGGCATCATTTTCTGCCTTTTTTCTTTAGACCAAAAAAGAAAAAGAAATTGCGGCCGATAATTTTTGCGTTCAATGATATAGTTAAGAAATTTGCAAATGTTCCTACTAAAAATTTAATCATTCAGGGATTTTTTTTTAATTATTATTTATGAACACATACCTGATTGTTGTTTTTCTGCATTTCTTTCCAGTCTCTTTTCATTTTGGTATTTTTTATTTTCTTTGACTAAGTGTTCAATTAAAATCATTTACAGTAATATTTTTGTTCTCCAACATATAAAACACAAATCTTGTGGCATTTCACAGCAACACTAGTTTAATAGTTAACTAACTACACATTTACTTTATGTGAATCTAACAAAACATTTGTTCACTGTGACACAGAACAATGCTTTCTAATATGAGTCACTAGACTATTTGATTGGGTGAAACTCCTGTCACACTGAGTACAGGCGTACGGCTTCTCTCCAGTGTGAACTCGCTCGTGTATTTTCAGGTGTTCAGACCGACTGAAACTCTTGTCACAGTATGAGCACTTGTAAGGTTTTTCTCCAGTATGAATTCTTTGGTGCAGTTTCAGATCACGAGATGTAGTAAAGGTCTTCTCACAGTCAAAGCAAAAATAATCTCTCACTCCATTGTGTGTTTTCTGGTGCAGTTTAAAACAGTACAGACGTGAAAAACTCTTTCCACAGAGAGAACACACATAAGGCCTCTCATCTGAATGAACTATTAGGTGGTTTTTTAGTTGTGATGATGAACTAAAATCTTTACCACACTGATCACAGTTAAATGGCTTCTCTCCAGTGTGAAGTCGCTCGTGTATTTTCAGGGATCCAGACCGACTGAAACTCTTGTCACAATATGAGCACTTGTAAGGTTTTTCTCCAGTATGAATTCTTTGGTGCAGTTTCAGTTCACCAGCTGTAGTAAAGCTCTTCCCACAGTCACAACACTCTTGAACTCTCACTTCATTGTGCATTCTCTGGTGCAGTTTAAAACTCTTCAGCCATGAAAAACTCTTTCCACAGAGAGAACACACATGAGGCTTCTCATCTGAATGAACGTTCAGGTGTGATTTTAGATTTTCTGATGACTTAAAATCTTTCCCACACTGATCACAGTTAAATGGCTTTTCTCCAGAGTGAATAAGCAGATGATAACTGAGAGTAGCTGAACGAGAAAAACTCTTTCCACACTGAGTGCATGTATACGGTTTCTCTCCAGTGTGAATTCTCATGTGTCTGTTAAGGTCTCTTTTCTCTCTAAAACCCTTTCCACACTGAGTGCAGGTATAGGGTTTCTCTCCAGTGTGAATTCTCATGTGTGTGTTAAGGCGTCCTTTCTCTGTGAAACTCTTTCCACACTGAGTGCAGGTGTGCGTCTTTTTGGCTTTTTTTCTTTGAATTGTAAAGTTACGATGTTCCTCCTTCACTTCATTCAGTTCTTGTCTTTGCTCTTCCACTTTCACCTGGTCTAAAACACACAGAAATACAGTTAAAATCAGTTCAAGTGAACCCTTATTTAATAGCAGAAAACTATAGAGATCAGATCTTTCACTTGTTATTCATTCATTCATTGTTAATATAGTAAAAATACATTTGATAACTGCTATAGAAAAGGTTATGATCATTTGGATGCATTACTATATCATTTATCATCTATATTCTGCTTATTAATCCACATCTACCAAAGCATCAACAATGAAGAATCAAGAATGGACAACAAACCTATTTGTTCCTCAGTATCTTCATGTTTTATTCTGACTGGTTCTGGATCAGTCATGTCTTCAATCTCCTCTTTAATAAACTCCATCTTTAACAGTCACACAGATTTCAGCTGCTACTCCTGGAGTTTGTCCTTCTCTTGTAGGATGATGGGAATATTCCCAGTATTTATTGGTGAATTGTTGTGGGAGGGGCTTCACTGCAGGTGTGAACTGTGATCACTGTGTTTTTATCCAATCTGCATTTAAAAGGTACAGGAACATCATGTTAAACTGAGCAGCTAAACAGTTCCCTGTTTTCAGCTCATTCATTATGTAGACGGTGGGCCGAACGCAGATATCTGCTTTAGTTTTTGAGATGCTAGATCCTCGAGGATAGATAGAGTAGCTGCTTTATTCATAAACTAAATATTTTTTCCAGAACACGTATCCGTTTGTTGGCAGTATCAAGTCGATCATATTTTTTTGGAAACTAAATTCACGTTTAATAAATGGATTAGGCAAACTCGACAGAGTACTACACCTCTAACCAACCAAAAAACGAATTCTGTCATCGCGTGACTAACATCTGCCAATATTTGTTTAAAATATATTACCACGACTGTAACTTAGCACATGAGTTCTCTAGCTAGCCACCCACAGCCATGAATTCACACCATAAAATCTTCTCTGACGAATCTTCTCTTTTTTTTTCGTCACTCTAAGGTTCCGGATACAATCACAGATATGGCTAAAAACAGATTAATATCAAAATAAAATCAAAACTGAATGAAAAAACAAAATGCAATTTTATTTTTTTTAACACGTGGTGATAGAAGTACAAAAAATACATCAAACTGTTGGCAGAACTACGCATAACGTTACATAACCTTATTCCGTGTTTATAGCACTTCCATAAAGTCTAAACTTCACTTGAAACGAGGCTTCAACAAAGGGAGGATTCATTTGCAGCTTTATTGTTATCTTGGTCGTAAATCAGGGTCGATCACCAGGAAACACAACAATGGACAAAGCAACTCGTAATCTGAAAACAGGCATAAAGTCAGGCAGCAAGCTTACCTATATCAGTCCACAGTAGAAATCAGTCCAGACAGTAAAGAATCACGAAGAGAATAAACAATCAAGAGTAAAAAACGCAGCAACACACATGGCAACACAAAACTTCTTCTTCTTTAATGGCGAGTAACTCATAAGGAGCATTATCGCCTCCTACTGTGCTGGAAGTTATTCTTGGGTGATAAGTCTGAATCTATTTTTACAGTCTATGGTCTGAATTTGAAAAACTGTCAGCCTGTCTAACTAAATCATCACACATACATCATCATTATTTATCATACCTGCAACAGAGGTTTCATTGAGCTTCATCAGTATATTGTACTTGATAAATTGTATCTGTATATTAATTTAATATATTGCAGGCTACTTGTAATATTCCAAGTAAAATATATTGAAGCAGACACTAAAAGTATGATAAAAACAAAAAATAAGTGCAAATGGAACTATTTCTGGGATCATGAAAGCACAGGCACACATGAAATAAAATAAAAAATGGAGCAGAAATATCAGCAGAAACAAGCAGGAGGAGGATATTATCTCTAGGATGAGATATGGACATACAGGATTGAACAGCATAATGACATGAATAAATGTAAACAGCACATTAGTTATAATGAGGGAATATGCTGATGGCAATTGTGTGTGGTAATCAAGAAACTTATAGAAGATTGTCCTAAATACAAGAACAGTTAGCGGAAATAAAGATTGAACTGGGTGTAAATTATATATTACAAAGAAAATCTTGGGAAAATAGAGATGTGGAGTTCAGACCCACACACTCCTCTTCAGAAGGTGGCGGTAATGCACCTAAGAGCTGTTTGCCAACCGGCAAAAATGAAAGAAGAAGAAGTTTTGTTTTGTTTTGCCACCTGAGGAACACTATGGGTGAACATCTCTGAGCGTTTCTTCGTGTAACTATCTTCCCGTGGATTAGTATATATGAGAATTGACACGATGGTAAAAGGTCGAAACGCAGTCAACTCAATTCATTAATATGCGCGAGGGAGGAAGAGAGAGGATGACGTTTTGAAGATGGTGAGAGTGCGCACGCGCCCGGGACTTTCTCTGTTTTAAACAAGCGAAGCGGTAATTTACATCACTCACCACTTTGAATTCACTGGTGTGTAATTTGATTTGTATAATGATATTTAAAAGATAAAACATTTAGCTTATTATCTATTATATCTATATACTTATTTAATTATATACTTACACAAAACATTTTCAACAAAAAAAGTCATGCCTGATTTTATGAATTTTTTCTATTAGTTCAAATGCTTAATATATTGTTTGATGCCAATCATAAGAGTTGTAAATAAATTAATCTGGGAATATAAATTTGGACTTAATAATATTGTACAGCAGTTGTTGTTCACATTTTGACTATTAACAAGAGAATGACAAAACTAAGCTTTGGTACATCAAAAAAATACCAACACTAACAACTTAAAGGTCCCGTTCTTCGCGATTCCATTTTCCAAACTTTAGTTAGTGTGTAATGTTGTTGTTGGAGCATAAATAAAACCTGTAAAAATTATAAAGCTCAAAGTTTAATGCCTAGCAAGATATTTTATTTAACAGAAGTCCCCTTTCAAAGCATACAAGGAAATCATCAGGACGACAGTGAAAACAGACGTATACAGTTAAGTAATTTTTGTGTGAAAAATACTGTTTTTTTTATACACGCGAAACATGAACACATGTTAAATTGCACACTGTAAACACAATCAAAGCTTCAAAAATGCATGAAGAACGGGACCTTTAATGTTTTCAGACTTGATGGAGGTGAAAGAGCAAAGACGAGAACTGAAGTTAAAGGTGATGATGCTGTAGTTTGTTTCAGCCTGTTCACACAAATAAAACGCGTTAATGTCCATACCATAATGAATGAGCTGAAAACAGGGAACTTTTGGAGACAAAGAGGTTTTTCAGCTGCTCAGTTTAACATGATGGTCCTGTACTTTTAAATCCAGATTGGATAAAAACACAGTGATCACAGTTCACACCTGCAGTGAAGCCCCTCCCACAACAATTCACCAATAAATACTGGGAATATTCCCATCATCCTACAAGAGAAGGACAAACTCCAGGAGTAGCAGCTGAAATCTGTGTGACTGTTAAAGATGGAGTTTATTAAAGAGGAGATTGAAGACATGACTGATCCAGAACCATCCAGAATAAAACATGAAGATACTGAGGAACAAATAGGTTGGTGTCCATTCTTGATTCTTCATTGTTGATGCTTTGGTAGATGTGAATTAACAAGCATATGGATGTTAGAGAAATGCATCTAAATGATCCTAAACTTTATAGCATTTGTCAAACTAATTTAACTATGTTAACAAGTGAATGACAGAATAACAAGTGAAAGATCTGATCTCTGTTGTTTTCAGCTATTAAATAAGGGTTCACTTGAACTGATTCTAACTGTATTTCTGTGTGTTTTAGACCAGGTGAAAGTGGAAGAGCAAAGACAAGAACTGAATGAAGTGAAGGAGGAACATCGTAACTTTACAATTCAAAGAACAAAAGCCAAAGAGACGCACACCTGCACTCAGTGTGGAAAGAGTTCCACACAGAAAAGATACCTTAACATGCACATGAGAATTCACACTGGAGAGAAACCGTATACATGCACTCAGTGTGGAAAGAGTTTTTCTTGTTCATCAGGCCTCAGCTATCATCTGCGCATTCACTCTGGAGAAAAGCCATTTAACTGTGATCAGTGTGGTAAAGATTTTATTTCATCATCACAACTAAAATCACACCTGAAAGTTCATTTAGATGAGAAGCCTTATGTGTGTTCTCTCTGTGGAAAGAGTTTCACACAGAAAGTACACCTTATCAGACACATGAGAATTCACACTGGAGAGAAACCACATACATGCACTCAGTGTGGAAAGAGTTTTTCTTGTTCATCAGGCCTCAGTTATCATCTGCGCATTCACTCTGGAGAAAAGCCATTTATCTGTGATCAGTGTGGTAAAGATTTTAGTTCATCATCACAACTAAAACAACACCTGAAAGTTCATTCAGACGAGAAGCCTTATGTGTGTTCTCTCTGTGGAAAGAGTTTTTCACGTCTGTACAGTTTTGAACGGCACCAGAAAACACACAATGACGTGAGAGATTATGTGTGCTTTGACTGTGGGAAGAGCTTTACTAGAGCTGCTGATCTGAAACTGCACCAACGAATTCATACTGGAGAAAAACCTTACAAGTGCTCATATTGTGAGAAGAGTTTCACTCATTCTGGAAATCTGAAATCACACGAGCGAGTTCACACTGGAGAGAAGCCTTACGCCTGTACTCAGAAGGGGAAAGAGTTTCACCCGATCAAGTCATCTTGCGAATCATAATAGAAAGCATTGTTCTGTGTCACTGTAAGCAAATGTGTTAAATCTTCGTTAGATTCGCATAAAGTAAATGTGTAGTTAGTTAATCAATAAACTAGTGTTGCTGTGAATGCAACAAGTTTTTTTTTATATGCTGGAGAACAAGAATATTATTGTACATTTTGTTGATTGAATCCACGTGAAAACCAAATAAATTTAAATTGTACTTATTTTGATGTACTGTACTTAATGTATTTTAAGTGTACTGTATAAAGTATGTATTTGTTACAAATAATTTTTAGTCTAGGGAAAATAAGGCGTGCAACATTTAATACTGAGCCTGCACTGGAAAACATCTCGCACAAACCAATCACTTTTAAGTATGTGGAGGATTTATTGTAGTGAGAACCAAGATGTAAACCCCTCAAAACAATTATTTTAATGAGCGTACAAACTATAATCAAAGGAAAAGGTTCCAAAAGAAATGGATAAAGAGAAAAGAACTAGAAAGAAACACATCTTATTAATTACAAACAAACAATGTATAACCCAACTAAATTGACATTCATCAGAAAACAAAATATCTTCAACGTCAGATCACTCTATCTACCAAATGAAAAATACAATGAATGTCACGTGTCACTAAACATTTCACAAGATGTAAACAACACTGGCCAACAGAAAACAGAAAACAACAGAAAAGCTGGGATAAAATACAACCAACAGAACATTTAAAACTGAATCAAAGAGTTAAACAAACATCTTTGAGATGTTTTCTTTACATGTGAAATAAAGAAAACAGTTACAAACTGAAACCGGAAGTGCTTCTGGGCCAGTGTTGTTTACATCTTGTGAAATGGTCTATACAAAATCGGTAACTCAGTGTAGCATAAGCATACGTATAGACCTTATGCACCAGAGAAACGTGGGCGCCGTCATCTTTAAAATATTGTCTTTGAACTGTGGAAGACGATTTCGATATATCTAAATATATTTAGTGAAAGATAAAACTCCCGAAACCTCAGTGTAAACAATGCGTGACATACGCACGCGATCACTTCCGGCGTCACGTTGGAGACGGTTCAGTTGGACACCTGAGTCAGATTAGTTCGACGGCTGTTAACAAAAGGTAAAAAAAAACTATATATATACTGTTTGTTTTCTCACACAAACCACTTGCTTCGTGTCCTAGGCCATCAGTGTGTAGGCCTACTTACATTTACCAGTCAAAATCATGTTTAATTTTAACTCTTTATGACTGACAGACAACAACGGTTTGTCCAAAAAAAATGTCAAAACTGAAAATGCTGTGGAAACAAAGACACCTACATCTTTGATGCCCTTGAGGTAAGCTAAAACATTTCAAAAATTAATTTCAAAGTGAACTATGTCTTGAGAGGGGAAAGAAAAGGAGAAGGAAAAAGAAAAAAACAACAGACAAATGATAGCAGAGGACGTTACAGTATTAAATGTTATTTTGAAACAACTTCAAGTCTATTAAGTGTACTTTAATATGTATTTAAGTTCAATTTTAAAGTAATAGTTATATATTTTATTATGCTTAATTGTGTTAAAAATGACCTATTTTAAGTAGTTAGGAATTGTATTTTTAATACACTTTAAATCGACTTAAAAAATACAGCATTAGTATATTTTTAGCTTCACATTAATGTGTTCAAAGTATTTGAATTTATTTTTAAAGTATTTAAATTTATTTTTAAGTATTTTGAATTTATATTTAATGTGTACATTAAATATAAATTCAGCTCATTAATAATGTATTAGTAGAACACACTATAAGACCCACTATTTACATATTAAAAATATATATTTTTCCAAAATCATTTAAAATGAAAACGATATATTTTAATGAATTAAAATACAGTTAAAATTTAATTCAGTAAAACACACAAACACTCTTTGTAATATAAACTTTAATGCACTACATCGGCACAGCATCACATGAAAACTAAACAAATACATTGACACCCACTTATCTGAATTACTTACACCTGGCTTGACATAGCCGCTCCTCCTGAGCCTGGTTTGGCCTTTTTGGAACTGATAAAGCCAGGATGCACTGATCACACTAGGTCAAGGCCAGCTTTATCTCTTATACTTGATTTCTAAATTCTGCTTTTGTGAAACAGCCTTTAGAGCTACTCACAACAGAGGATATTTCAACACCTCAACAAAAACAAAAAAGAAAAGGGGTTACCAGGGACACTTGAGCTGGCTCATATTTCAGAACATAACTACTATATTTCTGTTAGCAGAACACAAAAGAAAAAAATCATCAATTTAGCACAATGCAACATCAATAATCATGTAGCATTTCACAGCAACACACGTTTATTAGTTAACTAACTACACATTTACTTTATGTGAATCTAACAAAACATTTGCTCACTGTGACACAGAACAATGCTTTCTAATATGTTTGACTAGATTACTTGAGTGGGCGAAACTCTTTCCACACTGAGTGCATGTATACGGTTTCTCTCTAGTGTGAGTTCTCATGTGATGCTTAAGGGGTCCTCTAAGTGCGAAACTCTTCCCACACTGAGTACAGGCGTACGGCTTCTCTCCAGTGTGAATTCGCTCGTGTGATTTCAGGTTTCCAGACTGAGTGAAACTCTTGTCACAGTATGAGCACTTGTAAGGTTTTTCTCCAGTATGAATTCGTTGGTGCTGTTTCAGATCACTAGATGTAGTAAAGCTCTTCCCACAGTCAAAGCAAAAATAATCTCTCACTTCATTGTGTGTTTTCTGGTGCAGTTTAAAACTGCTATGCCTTGAAAAACTCTTTCCACAGAGAGAACACACATAAGGCTTCTCATCTGAATGAACTTTTAGGTGTGATTTTAGATTTATTGATGACATAAAATCTTTACCACACTGATCACATTTAAATGGCTTTTCTCCAGAGTGAATGAGCAGATGATAACTGAGAGTTGATGATTGACAAAAACTCTTTCCACACTGAGTGCATGTATACGGTTTCTCTCCAGTGTGAATTCTCATGTGCATGTTAAGGTTTGCTTTTAGTGTGAAACTCTTTCCACACTGAGTGCAGGTGTGCGTCTTTTTGGCTTTTTTTCTTTGAATTGTAAAGTTACGATGTTCCTCCTTCTCTTCATTCAGTTCTTGTCTTTGCTTTTTCACTTTCACCTGGTCTAACAGAGAAGCAACAGAGATCAGATCGTTCATTTGTTATTCTGCCATTCACTTGTTACTAGGGCTGCCAAACGATTAATCACGATTAGTCACATCCAAAATAAAAGTTTGTGTTTACATAATATACATGGGTGCACTTTGTATAATTATTTTATATATATAAATGCACACACATGCTTGTATATATTTAAGAAATGTTTTCATGTACAGGTCCTTCTCAAAAAATTAGCATATTGTGATAAAGTTCATTATTTTCCATAATGTAATGATAAAAATGTAACTTTCATGTATTTTAGATTCATTGCACACCAACTGAAATATTTCAAGAGTTTTATTGTTTTGAAACTGATGATTTTGGCATACAGCTCATGAAAACCCAAAATTCCTATCTCAAAAAATAGCATAAATATACATGCTTGTGAGTGTGTGTATATTTAAAGGGATACTCCACCGGTTTTCATATTAAACTATGTTATTCCCTTAACTAAGACGAGTTGATGCATACCTCTCTCGTCTCAGTGCGTGCACTCTATCGCTCTGTATTGCCGCAAAACTGTGTTAGCACTTAGCTTAGCCCAGTGCATTAAATATGGGCCCAAAAGAGAAGCGACCAAACACTTCCTCGTTTTCCCTATTCAAACACAGTTACTCGATTAGTGTAACTCGACCTGGGCTGGTGACACAAAATAAAACGTTGTGTTTTTCTAAGCGTTTAAAATTAATGACTATATTGTATGGCGGAATACCATGAAAATTGCTTTAGAGCACTTCAACTTGGCGCAATAATACCTTCACTCGTGAAAAGTCCTCTTACCGGCTCCCGCTTCCTCTCCCCCTCCCTCTTATTTCCGTCAATACCATAGGTCAATACAACCAACGTGACATGCGACAAGCGCGAGCCGGTAAGAGGACTTTTCACGAGTGAAGGTATTATTGCGCCAAGTCGAAGTGCTCTAAAGCAATTTTCATGGTATTCCGCCATACAATATAGTCATCAATTTTAAACGCTTAGAAAAACACAACGCTTTATTTTGTGTCACCAGCCCAGGTCGAGTTACACTAATCGAGTAACTGTGTTTAAATAGGGAAAACGAGGAAGTGTTTGGTCGCTTCTCTTTTGGGCCCATATTTAATGCACTGGGCTAAGCTAAGTGCTAACACAGTTTTGCGGCAATACAGAGCGATAGAGTGCACGCACTGAGACGAGAGAGGTATGCATCAACTCGTCTTAGTTAAGGGAATAACATAGTTTAATATGAAAACCGGTGGAGTATCCCTTTAAACACAGTGCACCCACATATATTATGTAAACACAAACTTTTATTTGGATGCGATTAATCGTTTGACAGCCCTACTTGTTACCATAGTTAGTTTGACAACTGCTATAAAAGGTTATAGTCATTTAGATGCATTTCTCTAACCTCCATATAAGTATTAATTCACATCTAAAGCATCAACAATGAAGAATCAAGAATGGACACCAACCTATTTGTTCCTCTGTATCTTTATGTTTTATTCTGGATGGTTCTGGATCAGTCATGTCTTCAATCTCCTCTTTAATAAACTCCAGTCACACAGATTTCAGCTGCTACTCCTGGAGTTTGTCCTTCTCTTGTAGGATGATGGGAATATTCCCAGTATTTATTGGTGAATTGTTGTGGGAGGGGCTTCACTGCAGGTGTGAACTGTGATCACTGTGTTTTTATCCAATCTGCATTTAAAAAAGTACAGGAACATCATGTTAAACTGAGCAGCTGAAAAACCTCTTTGTCTCCAAAAGTTCCCTGTTTTCAGCTCATTCATTATGGTGATGTCTGAGATCTTCTGTAAATTGGCACATTAAAATGTTGTATTGGTGTCAACAGGCTGAAACAAACTACAGCATCAATGACAATGGCCATTTTCTGAACATTTTAAATGAAATAGGAGTAACAAGGCGATTTAAAAAATGCAAGGAGTATAAAGTACAGATAATTGTCTGAAAATGTAATGAGCAGAAGTAAAAAATATGGGGTTATGACCCCAACGCGAAGCGGAGCTCTACATTATCCCTTACTTAATTTATACAGTGAAGACTATTAGACAGTGTTATTTTACATTTGATTATTTAATGTGTGACGCTGTACCTGTCCTGAATACGGTTAGATTTATAAATTTAGCTTGTAATTTGTTTATTAATTTCTATGCAGATTTGCTGCATTAGGCTACAAAACGCCCAGAAATACTATATAATGATTTTTTCCCAATACACACCTTTCTGCTGAAGGATGCATGACAAAAGACAATCCCTCTCTAACAATAACAGCAATTTATCTAATTCACATATAACAGATATGGCTAAAAACATACATTAACATCAAAATGATAATTAAACATATTTGAACTACATTTCCACAGACTTAATCCACCAAATTGACTCGTCATCCGAAAACAGGCAGAAATTTAGGGTAGAAAGTAAACTTACATAAATCAGTCCACAATAGCAAACAGTCCAGGACCGATAGTAAAAAATCACGAAGAGAATAAACAGTCCAAGAGTAATCCACGGGAAGACAAAAACACAGGAAGAAACGCTCAGAGATCTTCTTCTTCTTTCAACTTTAATGGCAGTTGGCAAACCAAACTTTAATGGCGCATTGCCGCCATCTACTGGATTGGAGTGTGGATAACGTTATGGCAGTAATGAATAAAATCCTGTTAATTCAATGAGGATCTTTTAAAAAATGAAATAGTAATTAATGTATTTTAAATTGCTTTGGACCGTTCCCTAATAATGCTTTGATAGAAAAGATAAAACTTCTCTTAATACTTGAAATAATGTAAATCTTTCTCTCGCATTTCAATAATACATGTTCTACTGTTTCCATTTTTCACAATATCCAGTCGTGTTTCCCAATCCTAGCCATACTTTGATTTAGTAAACAATGGCCAATACGCATTCTTGAAATTATAACATCCCTCCTCCTATTACCAAAATTTCTTCTTTCTAAACCAACTGTTCCTTGAATTTTGAATAAATGCCGACCCATATTTCCACTATCCCACTCCTTCGGCCATTTCTTCCTAATTTCCTTTGCTATTTTATACTTTTTATCTCAGAGATGTTACCAGAGCAACACAAAACGTCCCGAGGATCTTCTTTATCTGTGATTTTAACTGGCAGTTTCCAAACAAAGTGCATTACCGCCATCTTCTGGATTGAGGTGTGAACTCATTGGGATGTCATATGTTACTGAACTAAACAAGTTTTTGAAACAGAAACGTGGCGAAAGTGCTGGTGATTTGCTAAACAGTATTGAATACATAGCCATCATATATTAGCCTCTAATGCTGGAAAATGAATTGTTAGCACGTTCATTTAACAGAACTGTTGCATTATAAGCCTTTGTTGACTTATTTACAGCACAATAAACTGTAGCAGGGTGCAATGAACAATGATGAGAATAGACAAGGATTGTGGGAAATGCAGTTTCTAATGTGAATGACGCCGAGGGTGAAAGGAGGATTTCTAGTGGACACCAGGAGACATAACCTATACTGTGACGATGTGAACGATAACTGATTGTTGTTGTTTTTCTACGTTTCTTCCCAGAACGCTTGAGTAAGAGTTCAATCCAAATAATTTTCAATAATATTCTTGTTCTCCAACATAAAAAAACACAAATCATGTAGCATTTCACAGCAACACTAGTTTATTAATGAACCAACAACACATTTACTTTATGTGAATCTAACAAAACATTTGCTCACTGTGACACAGAACAATGCTTTCTAATATGAATCCCTAGATTACTTGAGTTTGTGAAACTCTTCCCACACTGAGTACAGGCGTACGGCTTCTCTCCAGTGTGAACTCGCTCGTGTCTTTTCAGGTTTCCAGTCTGAGTGAAACTCTTGTCACAATATGAGCACTTGTAAGGTTTTTCTCCAGTATGAATTCTTTGGTGCTGTTTCAGATCACTAGATGAAACAAAGCGCTTCCCACAGTCACTACACAAATAATCTCTCACTTCATTGTGTATTTTCTGGTGCAGTTTTAAACAGCCCATCCATGAAAAACTCTTTCCACAGAGAGAACACACATAACAAGGCCTCTCATCTGAATGAACTTTCAGGTGTTGTTTAAGATTTGATGATGAAATAAACTCTTTACCACACTGATCACAGTTAAATGTTTTTTCTCCAGAGTGAATGCGCAGATGACGACTGAGAGCCGATGCATCTCTGAAACTATTTCCACACTGAGTGCATGTATACGGTTTCTCTCCAGTGTGAATTCTCATGTGTTTGTTAAGGTCTCCTATTAGTGAGAAACTCTTTCCACACTGAGTGCATGTGAAGAGTTCAGATGCAAAAGCCTCTAAGTGCCATTTGAAATTTTCTTCTAAAATTATCATTTTTATCAAGCTTGTATATTTAATTTCAGTAATTTCACTTAAATGGCAATGAAGATTACCTATTAATTGTCATTTAAGTGAAATTACTGAACTTAAATATACAAGCTTGATAAAAATGGTCATTTTAGAGGAAATTTTCAAATGGCATTTAGAGGCTTTTGCATCTGAACTCTTCATGTATACGGTTTCTCTCCAGTATGAATTCTCATGTGTTTGTTAAGGTCTCCTATTAGTGAGAAACTCTTTCCACAGAGAGAACACACACAAGGCCTCTCAACTGAATGAACTTTCAGGTGTGATTTTAGTTGTGATGATAAAATAAAATCTTTACCACACTGATCACAGTTAAATGGCTTTTCTCCAGAGTGAATGCGCAGATGATAACTGAGAGTTGATGCATCTCTGAAACTCTTTCCACACTGCGTACATGTATACGGTTTCTCTCCAGTGTGAATTCTCATGTGTGTGTTAAGGTTTACTTTCTGTGTGAAACTCTTTCCACACTGAGCGCATGTATACGGTTTCTCTCCAGTGTGAATTCTCATGTGTGTGCTAAGATCTCTTTTCTCTGAGAAACTCTTTCCACACTGAGTGCAGGTGTGCGTCTTTTTGGCTTTTTTTCTTTGAATTGTAATGTTATGATGTTCCTCCTTCACTTCATTCAGTTCTTGTCTTTGCTCTTTCACTCTCACCTGGTCTAAAACACACAGAAATACAGTTAGAATCAGTTCAAGTGAACCCTTATTTAATAGCACAAAACAACAGAGATCAGATCTTTCACTCTTTGTTTTGTCATTCACTTGTTAATAGAATCAAAAAATGTTTGACATCTCATCAGCTATATACAAGCTTATGATCATTTTATGTATTTCTCTATCATTTATCATCCATATACTGCTTATTCATTCACATCTACCAAAGCATCAACAATGAAGAATCAAGAATGGACACCAACCTATTTGTTCCTCAGTATCTTCATGTTTTATTCTGGATGGTTCTGGATCAGTCATGTCTTCAATCTCCTCTTTAATAAACTCCATCTTTAACAGTCACACAGATTTCAGCTGCTACTCCTGGAGTTTGTCCTTCTCTTGTAGGATGATGGGAATATTCCCAGTATTTATTGGTGAATTGTTGTGGGAGGGGCTTCACTGCAGGTGTGAACTGTGATCACTGTGTTTTTATCCAATCTGCATTTAAAAGTACAGAGTCATCATGTTAAACTGAGCAGCTGAAAAACCTCGTTGTCTCCAAAAGTTCCCTGTTTTCAGCTCATTCATTATGGTGATGTCTGAGATCTTCTGTAAATTTGGCACAATAAATTGTTGTATTGGTATCAACAGGCTGAAACAAACTACAGCATATAGAGCGAGGAGGTTGTTTTAGCGACTACAAACCCAACAGGGGTTATGACCCCAGTGCGAAGCAGAGATTTACATTATCCCTTACTTAATTTATACAGTGAAGACTATTAGACAGTGTTATTTTACATTTGATTATTTATTGTCTGACGCTGTACCTGTCTTGAATACGGTTAGATTTACCTGAAAAAAGAAATATATATATATATATATATATATATAGCTTGTAATTTCTTTTTATTAATTTCTATGCAGGTTTACTACATTAGGCTACAAAACCCCCAAAAATTCTATATAATGATTTTTTTTTCCCCCAACACACACCTTTCTGCTGAAGGATGCATGACAAAACACAATTCTTCACCAACAATAACTGCAATTTATCTAATACACATATAACAGATATGGCTAAAAACATACATTAACATCAAAATGAAAGTTAGACATATTTGAACTACATTTCCATAGACTTAATCCACCAAATTCATAGCGATCTTTTTCTTTTAAACAGCTTTAAGCAAACACAACAGAAGAGAAAGCAACTCGTCATCCGAAAACAGGGAAAAATTAAGGGTGAAAATAAACTTACAAAAATCAGTCCACAATAGCAAACAGTCCAGGACAGATAGCAAAGAATCACGAAGAGAATAAAAAGTAAACCACAACCACGGGAAGAAACGGTCAGAGATCTTCTTCTTCTTTCAGCTTTAATGGCAGTTGGCAAACCAAACTTAAAAAAGCGTATTCCCGCCATCTACTGGATTGGAGTGTGGATAACGTTATGGGTGTAATGACCTAAATCCTGTTAATTAAATCAATGAGTATCTTTTAAAAAAATGAAATAGTAATTCATATATTTTAAGTTGCTTTGGACCATTCCCCAATAATGCTTTGATAGAAAAGATAAAACTTCAATTTCCATTTCTCTTAATACTTGAAATAATTAATATCTTTCTCTCGCATAAGCCTCACATTTCAATAATACATGTTCTACTGTTTCCATTTTTCACAATATCCAGTCTGGTGTTTCCCAATCCTAGCCATACTTTGATTTAGTAAACAATGGCCAATACGCATTCTTGAAATTATAACATCCCTCCTCCTATTACCAAAATTTCTTCTTTCTAAACCAACTGTTCCTTGAATTTTGTATAAATGCCGACCCATATTTCCACTATCCCACTCCTTCGGCCATTTCTTCCTAATTTCCTTTGCTATTTTATACTTTTTATCTCAGAGATGTTACCAGAGCAACACAAAACGTCCCGAGGATCTTCTTTATCTGTGATTTTAACTGACAGTTTCCAAACAAAGTGCATTACCGCCATCTTCTGGATTGAGGTGTGAACTCATTGGGATGTCATATGTTACTGAACTAAACAAGTTTTTGAAACAGAAACGTGGCGAAAGTGCTGGTGATTTGCTAAACAGTGTTGAATGCATAGCCATCATATATTAGCCTCTAATGCTGGAAAATGAATTGTTAGCACGTTCATTTAACAGAACTGTTGCATGATAAGCCTGTGTTGACTTATTTACAGCACAATAAACTGTAGCAGGGTGCAATGAACAATGATGAGAATAGACAAGGATTGTGGGAAATGCAGTTTCTAATGTGAATGACGCCGAGGGTGAAAGGAGGATTTCTAGTGGACACCAGGAGACATACCAGTCTTACCAGTCTTTACTGTAATGTCTGTAAACGTAATATATATTGCAATGTGAATTATAGACTAGTTCAAACTGAAGAAGCTATTAATGGATTTAATGACGAATTAAGATCACAAGACAGGAATACTATTTGTGAAGAGATGCAGACTGATGTGGCTTACAATAATTTTATAGAAATATTTACTTGTACAATAAGCACTGTCCCATCTACTAAATAAAAATAAAAAAATAAAAATCTAAAATGCACTTGGATCTACATGTAATCCTCTGTGGACTTTCCATAAATTCTTTGTTTATGATAAGTCAGATAATTGCGAGTGGTGTTTGTACACATTTAGGACATATTTATGAATAAAAACATCATTTTTAAATAAAAAATCACATAAAAAGATACACATAGTCCCTTTAAAAATAAAGTACCCCATTTTGAAGAGTTGAAGCTATGTAAAAACATGTGCTGTTGATTTACAGATTTAGTTTTTTGTCGTCTGTCGATATACAAAAAAAGTTAGAGTAACCAAAAATAAAATGTAGGCTACAAAATAACACAAATGTGAAGTGGCATTACGGGGAAACCAACAGTAAATACACAATACTAACATGATCTATTAACGAAACAAATGGAAACTGCTTCTGATGAATAGAATGAACATCATTCCTGAATGCTAATGCTTCCCAGTTAACACATGATGTACCAATTACATAATTTATTGGTACTCTTTGGTAATTTCATGATTTACTAATTCACAACGTTGCATGCTAGTTAAATTATTTATTTATTTAGGATGAAGTGATAATATACAGCGTATGCCGGATTTGCACTTTAACACTGACAACACTGACAAGACAGGGACGTGTGTTATCCTAAGGTCAGAGACTTTTTATTTCATGACAAGTTACGAAAATAACATTATAATAATGACACTGACATAATATTACAACATCTCTGACCACAGATAATGAATCAGGACAACAAGTTTCAATATAGCCCCATAGCATTCATGCTAGTCTTTCAAAATAAAAGCCTTGCGTCATTAAATTATAGAATTATGTTAGCTGTCGTTTCGTTGAATGCAAACTCCACGACCCACTCTTTTGGAAGCAACTCATATTTTTTTCATATCACACCAATTATATTTGACATGGAAATATATGGCAAGCCGTTTTAGCTTAAATTGTACCTAGCTTTCCTCGTCGCAATTACATTTTCTACAATTCAATTATTTCTAGTAACAATTACAATAAGAAAGCACTCTATATTTTTATATTTTGTTATTAAAAATGAACGGAAGTCAATGGAGACACACTATGACTAGTAAGAATTCATTTGTAGAGCTCTCTAATTGTATTTTTACTAGTAAAAAAATTAACTACGACGAGTAAGGCTGGGTACAACTTAAGCTAAATCGGCTTGACATCAAAAAATAAATGTTGCTCATTGTGACAACTTCTAACGACATATCTTCATGAAAGTTAGAAGGCTTTTTTATATATAAAACACACTGAGTGCAGTCGTACAGCTTATCTCAAGTTTTTTATCTCCAATTTTATTGTTATTTTCTTGTGGCATTTCACAGCAACACTAGTTTATTAGTTAACTAACTACATATTTTCTTTTTATGTGAATCTAACAAAACATTTGCTCACTGTGACACAGAACAATGCTTTCTAATATGAGTCACTAGATGACTTGATTGGGTGAAACTCTTCCCACACTGAGTACAGGCGTACGGCTTCTCTCCAGTGTGAATTCGCTCGTGTGATTTCAGGTTTCCAGCCTGAGTGAAACTCTTGTCACAGTATGAGCACTTGTAAGGTTTTTCTCCAGTATGAATTCTTTGGTGCAGTTTCAGATCACGAGATGTAGTAAAGCTCTTCCCACAGTCAAAGCACAAATAATCTCTCACTTCATTGTGTGTTTTCTGGTGCTGTTTAAAACTCAACAGCCATGAAAAACTCTTTCCACAGAGAGAACACACATAAGGCTTCTCATCTGAATGAACTTTCAGGTGTTGGCTTAGATTTGATGATGAACTAAAATCTTTACCACACTGATCACAGTTAAATGGCTTTTCTCCAGAGTGAATGAGCAGATGATCACTGAGAGTTGATAGTCGAGAAAAACTATTTCCACACTGAGTGCATGTATACGGTTTCTCTCCAGTGTGAATTCTCATGTGTGCGTTAAGGCTTCCTTTCTGTGTGAAACTCTTTCCACACTGAGTGCATGTATGCGGTTTCTCTCCAGTGTGAATTCTCATGTGTATGTTAAGGTATCTTTTCACTGTGAATCTCTTTCCACACTGAGTGCAGGTGTGCGTCTTTTTGACTTTTGTTCTTTGAATTGTAAAGTTACGATGTTCCTCCTTCACTTCATTCAGTTCTTGTCTTTGCTCTTTCACTTTCACCTGGTCTAAAACACACAGAAATACAGATAGAATCAGTTCAAGTGAACCCTTATTTAATAGCAGAAAACAACAGATCTTTCACTTTTTATACTGTCATTCACTTGTTAATAGAATCAAATAATGTTTGACATCCATCTGCTATACAAGCTTATGATCATTTTTATGTATTTCTCCATCATTTATCATCCATATTCTGCTTATTAATTCACATCTAAAGCATGAACAATAACGAATCAAGAATGGACACCAACCTATTTGTTCCTCAGTATCTTCATGTTTTATTCTGGAAGGTTCTGGATCAGTCATGTCTTCAATCTCCTCTTTAATAAACTCCAGTCACACAGATTTCAGCTGCTACTCCTGGAGTTTGTCCTTCTCTTGTAGGATGATGGGAATATTCCCAGTATTTATTGGTGAATTGTTGTGGGAGGGGCTTCACTGCAGGTGTGAACTGTGATCACTGTGTTTTTATCCAATCTGCATTTAAAAAGTACAGGGCCATCATGATAAACTGAGCAGCTGAAAAACCTCTTTGTCTCCAAAAGTTCCCTGTTTTCAGCTCATTCATTATGGTGATGTCTGAGATCTTCAGTGAATTGGCACATTAAATTTGGCCTCATAAAATAATCAAGCAAACGGCTGTCAAAATTGACCAAAAACAATAAATTTTATTCGGTCACTAATTGCTGCTGAGTGGTCCAAAGTTATGTTCTCTGATGAAATTTTGTCATTGTAAATTTTGCATTTCCTTTGGAAATCAAGGCCAGGACTGACAGAACTCCAAAGCTACCTGTACCTGGTTTAAGGACCATAGCATCCCTGTTCTTAATTAGCCATCAAACTCGCCCGACCTTAACCCTAAAATCCTATCCTGAAGGCCACTATCAGAGCATCCTGGGCTCTCATAACACCTGAGCAGTGCCACAGACTGATCGACTCCATGCCACGTCGCATTGCTGCAGTAATTCAGGCAAAAGGAGCCCCAACTAAGTATTGAGTGCTGTACATGCTCATAATTTTCAGTTGGCCAACATTTCTAAAAGTCCTTTTTTGTGTTGGTCTAAATATTCTAATTTTCGGAGATACTGAATTTGGGTTTTCATTAGTTGTCCGTTTTAATCATTACAATTAAAGGAAATGCATTTTAAATATATCGGTCTGTGTGTAATGAATGAAGATAATATCCAAGTCTCACTTTTTGAATGGGATTACTGAAATAATTCAACTTTTTTGATGATATTCTAATTAGATTACCAGCACCTGTATTATTAGATACCAATCATTAGAGCTGTGAAAAATAAGCAATTCATCTAGGAATATTAAAATCTATCTAGGAAAATTATTGAACAGCAGTTGTCATTCACATTTTGACTTAACAAGAGGATCGGATCACAGATTCCACTTGTTTTCTGTTAAATAAGGGTTCACTTGAAATTTCACATTTATCCTCCAGAACTCATTCTAACAATTTATCATTTTATTGTTTCCAACCCGATGGAGGTGAAAGAGCAAAAACAAGAACTCAGGTTAAAAGTGATGATGCAGTTTATTTCAGCCTGTTCACACCAATAATCTTAATGTGCCAATTTACAGAAGATCTCAGACATCACCATAATGAATGAGCTGAAAACTTTTGGAGACAAAGAGGTTTTTCAGCAGCTCAGTTTAACATGATGGCCCTGTACTTTTTAAATGCAGATTGGATAAAAACACAGTGATCACAGTTCACACCTGCAGTGAAGCCCCTCCCACAACAATTCACCAATAAATACTGTGAATATTCCCATCATCCTACAAGAGAAGGACAAACTCCAGGAGTAGCAGCTGAAATCTCTGTGACTGTTAAAGATGGAGTTTATTGAAGAGGAGATTGAAGACATGACTGATCCAGAACCATCCAGAATAAAACATGAAGATACTGAGGAACAAACAGGTTGGTGTCCATTCTTGATTCTTCATTGCTCAAGCTTTGTGGATGATTGACAGAGAAATACATCCAATATGCTCATAACGTTTATAGCATTTGTAAAACATATTTTTACTAAATAAAAAAGTGAATGACTAAACAAAAATTGAAAGATCATGGGCATGATGTATAAACGTTGCGTACGCACAAAATTGGCATAGAAACATGCCTACGCATTTTTTCCACGCACATATCGGGATTTATAAAGAATAAACTTGGCGTAAATAAGTGCGCACCGTAGGATGCTCTTGACCGTGCGTACACACTCTTTTAGAAGAGTATGGATTTTGGTGACGTTTGCTAGAGTTAAATGTCTTTTTGGTCACAAAATTATAGCCTACATGCGCCATAAGCGCGTTGGGCCGCTTAGTGAAACTGACGCACCGAAACCTCGAACGGCAGATGAAGTAAAACCGTAAATCTTCATTATGAGTCCTAATCATAAATAGAGTGCATGTTCACAAGTTTAAACAAATAAAATAATGATTTAAAATGTTTTAGCTACTTCTGATATCAACATTTAGATTAATTATGCCATTTCTCAATAATGGAGTTAAACATTTAAACTACATAAAATCATCATTGAGAGAAAAAAAATGTATATTCAGTAAATAGAAATAGACCTATTTGTTGTGGATGCAATGCTTTTGAACACTTTTCCTCTGGCATGTTTTAATGTTTTAACTGAATAGCAGATTGTCTGAGAAAATTGTTTCGGGCAAATAATACACAACAAGGTCTATCTGTTTCCATTAAAATATAAATCAACTAAAAATACTATTTGGCCAGTGGAAAAGATTGAGAAAAACTTTCTCTGAAATGTATTTAACACTGTTTAATTTATTTATTCAAAAACAAGGGAAGGATAGGATTGCCTTGCTTTTGGCTTGCTTAGTTGGGGACATTTTAATATTCACCAATATTTTTTATCTGTGTTTTTTATCTGTTTTATCTGTCTGTATTGTAAAAAGCGCTAGATAAATAAATGTGACTTGACTTGATAGGCTAAAAAAATATGTTTGTACACTCTAAAAAATGCTGGGTTGTTTTAACCCAATTTTGGATCAAATATGGACAAACCCGAAATGTTGGGTTAACAATGTAATGTAAAAATTTAACCCAATGGCTGGGTTAGTCCATATTTGACCCAAAGTTGGGTTAAAACAACCCAGCATTTTTAGAGTGTATAATTATGTGACGGCACATCCGTATTTCATATTTTGCTAACGTCTTGTACCGTTAAACATGGTATCACATGGATCAATAATCATATGCAAATGATATGCAGATGAGGATATGCATAGTAAAACTAGGCGTCATAATCTCCATATATGGTTATTTGTGGGAGGAGACGCATGTGCGCGCATTCTTCCGCTGACTCGGATTTATAAAGTGAATTCTGCGCAGGTTCTGGTGTACGTACGGTTTTATAAATCTAAAAACTTTTGTGCGTACGCAAATTCTGCCTTATATGCATACGCACACTAAAAGGATGAAATCTACGCAAAGTTTTATAGATGAGGCCCCTGATCTCTGTAGTTTTCTGCTAGTAAACAAGGGTTCACTTGAACTGATTCTAACTGTATTTTTGTGTGTTTTAGACCAGGTGAAAGTGAAAGAGCGAAGACAAGAACTGAATGAAGTGGAGGAGGAACATCGTAACTTTACAATTCAAAGAAAAAAAGCCAAAAAGACGCACACCTGCACTCAGTGTGGAAAGAGTTTCTCACGGAAAGGACACCTTGACACACACATGAGAATTCACACTGGAGAAAAATCGTATACATGCACTCAGTGTGGAAAGAGTTTCTCAAGGAAAGAAACCCTTAACATACACATGAGAATTCACACTGGAGAGAAACCGTATATATGCACTCAGTGTGGAAAGAGTTTTTCTTGTTCATCAACTCTCAGTTATCATCTGCTCATTCACACTGGAGAGAAGCCATTTAACTGTGATCAGTGTGGTAAAGATTTTAGTTCATCATCACATCTAAAATCACACCTCAAAGTTCATTCAGATGAGAAGCCTTATGTGTGTTCTCTCTGTGAAAAGAGTTTTTCACGTCTGGAACATTTTAAACGGCACCAGAAAACACACAATGAAGTGAGAGATTATTTTTGCTTTGACTGTGAGAAGAGCTTTACTAGAGCTGAGAGTCTGAAACTGCACCAAAGAATTCATACTGGAGAAAAACCTTACAAGTGCTCATATTGTGACAAGAGTTTCACTCAGGGTGGACACCTGAAAAGACACGAGCGAGTTCACACTGGAGAGAAGCCGTACGACTGTACTCAGTGTGACAAGAGTTAAACACGGTCTGCAAACCTGAAATTACACGAGTGATTTCACACTGAAGAGAAGCCGATAGCTTCTAAAATATATGTCAGACTGACTATGAATGAATGAAGACCTGCTATAGTGGAAAATTTGGGGACTTGGCGCCCCCTTGTCCGGTTCTGACGTAGAGTTGTCTCATTGGTCGCACTTCAGAGGCGCCCGCGCATTGGATGAGCAGTTGCAATGTATCTTTTGACTTATTCTTTTTATAGAGATGATTGAAATGCTGAAATATGAGGTTTATCTTTTATTAAAACCTGTTTTGTTTTAACCTTTAGTAGGTAACATAAAAGACACTCCTTTAAAACAAATCTTTAATGTTTTTAACTTGGTGAATTGATTTGATTGTGTATTATAGGCTTTTTGAACAAGATTCTGTGTATGTGATCATTTTGGTCACTATATTCATGAAATGAAAATAATTTTCATAACGATCAACTAAAATCAACTTGATTATGTGTTTTTACAGTAGCCTATAATATGCAAAGTACAATTTTCTATTTTCGAAATAATCTCTGATTCTGTCCGTTTCTCTGACATTTAAGAGTGACATAGGGCTACAAAAGCTTTTACAAACATATTTTTTTTAGTAGCCTATATCCTTGCCTTGATTTTGAATAAATAAATCAAATACTGTTAAATACATTTCAGAGAAAGTTTTTCTCAATCTTTACCACTGGCCAAATAGTTAATTGATTTATATTTTAATGGAAACAGATAGACATGGTAGTGCATTATTTGCACTAAACACTTTTCTCAGACAATCTGCTATTATCATGATTAGCAATTATCTCTAGTAAAAACATTAAACCACAGCATGCAAGAAGAAAAGTATTCAAAAGCATTGCATCCATAACAAATAGGTCTATTTCTATGTATTGAATATATATATATAGGCTATATATTTGTTACTTCTCAGTAATGATTTCATGTAGTTTAAGTGTTTAACTCCATTAATGAGAATGGCATATTTAATAGAGGCTAAATGTTTATATCAGAAGTAAAACATAGTTTAAATCATTCTTTTATTTAATTAAACTGTTATTTTGAACATGCACTGTATTTATGATTTGGACTCATAATGAAGATTTACGGTTTTACTCAATCTGCCGTTATAAATGGCTATGTGCGTCAGTTTCACTAAACGGTCCAACGCGCGTGCTGGCGCGGTCATTTAAGAAGGATGTTTGCTTCAAGTGATGATAGGTTTGTGAAATTATATTTGAATTATATTTCTGTAGATGTAAAATTTTCTTTAGATTCTCTGTCTATAGTGAGCAAAAATACATTTAACTCCAGTACACCATCGGTGTCGCTTAAACACAAACTCTTCTAAAAGAGTGTGTACGCATGGTCAAGAGCATCCTTACGGTGCGCACTTATTTAAGCCAAGTTTATTTTTTATAAATCCCGATATGTGCGAGGAAAAATGCGTACGCATATTTCTATGCCTATTTTGTGCGTATACAACGTTTATACATCATGCCCCAGGACTGACAGAACTCCTGGTTTAAGGACCATGGCATACCTGTTCTTAATTAGCAAACTCGCCCGACCTTAACCCTAGAAAATCCTATCCTGAAGGCCACTATCAGAGCATCCTGGGCTCTCATAACACCTGAGCAGTGCCACAGACTGATCGACTCCATGCCACGTCGCATTGCTGCAGTAATTCAGGCAAAAGGAGCCCCAACTAAGTATTGAGTGCTGTAGATGCTCATACTTTTCAGTTGGCCAACATTTCTAAAAGTCCTTTTTTGTGTTGGTCTAAATTTTCGGAGATACTGAATTTGGGTTTTCATTAGTTGTCAGTTTTAATCATTACAATTAAAGGAAATGCATTTTAAATATATCGGTCTGTGTGTAATGAATGAAGATAATATCCAAGTCTCACTTTTTGAATGGGATTACTGAAATAATTCAACTTTTTGATGATATTCTAATGAGATTACCAGCACCTGTATTATTAGATACCAATCATAAGAGCTGTGAAAAATAAGCAATTCATCTAGGAATATTAAAATCTATCTAGGAAAATTATTGAACAGCAGTTGTCATTCACATTTTGATTTAACAAGAGGATCGGATCACAGATTCCACTTGTTTTCTGTTAAATAAGGGTTCACTTGAAATATCACATTTATCCTCCAGAACTCATTCTAACAATTTAACATTTTATTGTTTCCGACCCGATGGAGGTGAAAGAGCAAAAACAAGAACTCAGGTTAAAAGTGATGATGCAGTTTATTTCAGCCTGTTCACACCAATAATCTTAATGTGCCAATTTACAGAATATCTCCGACATCACCATAATGAATGAGCTGAAAACTTTTGGAGACAAAGAGGTTTTTCAGCTGCTCAGTTTAACATGATGGCCCTGTACTTTTTAAATGCAGATTGGATAAAAACACCGTGATCACAGTTCACACCTGCAGTGAAGCCCCTCCCACAACAATTCACCAATAAATACTGGGAATATTCCCATCATCCTACAAGAGAAGGACAAACTCCAGGAGTAGCAGCTGAAATCCATGTGACTGTTAAAGATGGAGTTTATTAAAGAGGAGATTGAAGACATGACTGATCCAGAACCATCCAGAATAAAACATGAAGATAATGAGGAACAAACAGGTTGGTGTCCATTCTTGATTCTTCATTGCTCAAGCTTTGTGGATGATTGACAGAGAAATACATCCAATATGCTCATAACGTTTGTAGCATTTGTAAAACATATTTTTACTAAATAAACAAGTGAACGACTAAACAAAAATTGAAAAATCAGGGGCATGATGTATAAACGTTGCGTACGCACAAAATAGGCATAGAAACATGCCTACGCATTTTTTCCACGCACATATCGGGATTTATAAAGAATAAACTTGGCGTAAATAAGTGCGCACTGTATGATGCTCTTGACCATGCGTACGCACTCTTTTAGAAGAGGATGGGTTTTGGTGACGTTAGCTGGAGTTAAATGTCTTTTTGGTCACAAAATTATAGCCTACTATTATAAAAAAAATTATATAGCCAAAATTATAGCCATAGCGCGTTGGGCCGCTTAGTGAAACTGACGCACCGAAACCTCGAACGGCAGATGAAGTAAAACCGTAAATCTTCATTATGAGTCCTAATCATAAATAGAGTGCATGCTCACAAATTTAAACAAATAAAATAATGATTTAAAATGTTTTAGCTAATTCTGATATCAACATTTAGATTAATTATGCCATTTCTCAATAATGGAGTTAAACATTTAAACTACATAAAATCATCATTGAGAAAAAAATGTATATTCAGTAAATAGAAATAGACCTATTTGTTGTGGATGCAATGCTTTTGAACACTTTTCCTCTGGCATGTTTTAATGTTTTAACTGAATAGCAGATTGTCTGAGAAAATTGTTTCGTGCAAATAATACACAACAAGGTCTATCTGTTTCCATTAAAATATAAATCAATTAAAAATACTATTTGACCAGTCGAAAAGATTGAGAAAAACTTTCTCTGAAATGTATTTAACGCTATTTAATTTATTTATTCAAAAACAAGGGAAGGATAGGATTGCCTTGCTTTTGGCTTGCTTAGTTGGGGACATTTTAATATTCACCAATATTTTTGATCTGTGTTTTTTAACTGTTTTATCTGTCTGTATTGTAAAAAGCGCTAGATAAATAAATGTGACTTGACTTGATAGGCTACTAAAAAAATATGTTTGTACACTCTAAAAACTCCATCTAAAAAATGCTGGGTTGTTTTAACCCAATTTTGGGTCAAATATGGACAAACCCGAAATGTTGGGTTAACAATGTAATGTAAAAATTTAACCCAATGGCTGGGTTAGTCCATATTTGACCCAAAGTTGGGTTAAAACAACCCAGCATTTTTAGAGTGTAATTATGTGACGGCACATCCGTATTTCATATTTTACTAACGTCTTGTACCGTTAAACATGGTATCACATGGATCAATAATCATATGCAAATGATATGCAGATGAGGATATGCATAGTAAAACTAGGCGTCATAATCTCCATATATGGTTATTTGTGGGAGGAGACGCATGTGCGCGCATTCTTCCGCTGACTGGGATTATAAAGTGAATTCTGCGCAGGTTCTGGCGTACGTACGGTTTTATAAATCTAAAAACTTTTGTGCGTACGCAAATTCTGCCTTATATGCATACGCACACTAAAAGGATGAAATCTACGCAAAGTTTTATACATGAGGCCCCTGATCTCTGTAGTTTTCTGCTAGTAAACAAGGGTTCACTTGAATTGATTCTAACTGTATTTCTGTGTGTTTTAGACCAGGTGAAAGTGAAAGAGCGAAGACAAGAACTGAATGAAGTGAAGGAGGAACATCGTAACTTTACAATTCAAAGAAAAAAAGCCAAAAAGACGCACACCTGCACTCAGTGTGGAAAGAGTTTCACACAGAAAGGAGACCTTAACAGACACATGAGAATTCACACTGGAGAAAAACCGTATACATGCACTCAGTGTGGAAAGAGTTTCTCAAGGAAAGAAACCCTTAACACACACATGAGAATTCACACTGGAGAAAAATCGTATACATGCACTCAGTGTGGAATGAGTTTCTCAAGGAAAGAAACCCTTAACATACACATGAGAATTCACACTGGAGAGAAACCGTATATATGCACTCAGTGTGGAAACAGTTTTTCTACTTCATCAACTTTCAGTCGTCATCTGCTCATTCACTCTGGAGAAAAGCCATTTAACTGTGATCAGTGTGGTAAAGATTTTAGTTCATCATCACATCTAAAACAACACCTCAAAGTTCATTCAGATGTGAGGCCTTATGTGTGTTCTCTCTGTGAAAAGAGTTTTTCACGTCAGGAACATTTTAAACGGCACCAGAAAACACACAATGAAGTGAGAGATTATTTTTGCTTTGACTGTAAGAAGAGCTTTACTAGAGCTGAGAATCTGAAACAGCACCAAAGAATTCATACTGGAGAAAAACCTTACAAGTGCTCATACTGTGACAAGAGTTTCACTCAGGCTGGACACCTGAAAAGACACGAGCGAGTTCACACTGGAGAGAAGCCGTACTACTGTACTCAGTGTGGGAAGAGTTTCGTAGAGAAAAGAAACCTCACCACACACATGATAATTCACACTGGAGAGAAGCCGTACGACTGTACTCAGTGTGGGAAGAGTTAAACTCGGTCTGCAAACCTGAAATTACACGAGTGATTTCACACTGAAGAGAAGCCGATAGCTTCTAAAATATATGTAAGACAGACTATGAATGAATGAAGACCTGCTATAGTGGAAAATTTGGGGACTTGGCGCCCCCTTGCCCGGCTCTGACGTAGAGTTGTCTCATTGGTCGCACTTCAGAGGCGCCCGCGCATTGGATGAGCAGTTGCAATGTATCTTTTGACTTATTCTTTTTATAGAGATGATTGAAATGCTGAAATATGAGGTTTATCTTTTATTAAAACCTGTTTTGTTTTAACCTTTAGTAGGTAACATAAAAGACACTCCTTTAAAACAAATCTTTAATGTTTTTAACTTGGTGAATTGATTTGATTGTGTATTATAGGCTTTTTGAACAAGATTCTGTGTATGTGATCATTTTGGTCACTATATTCATGAAATGAAAATAATTTTCATAACGATCAACTAAAATCTACTTGATTATGTGTTTTTATAGTAGCCTATAATATGCAAAGTACAATTTTCTATTTTCGAAATAATCTCTGATTCTGTCCGTTTCTCTGACATTTAAGAGTGACATAGGGCTACAAAAGCTATTTTAGGTCTACAATAATTTGGATAGTTGTTAATATGAGAGCTGTTCGAAATTAGTTAAGAGATAAGTATTGTATTGCCCTATTACCCCTATTATCGAAGGGGGTCTCGGCTGAAATTCAAAGCAGAACCGCCACCAATAGGCTTCAGTAAATCGAGGAAAATGAGTTTCTGAAGACATTTGGAGGCTATAAGTAGAATTTTTTTTTTTTGAATTGAAAGAATATTCTAGAACTCGAATTCTATTAAATAAACAATGCCACAGAAAATTGTTGTGTTCATTTTTTTATAAATGCAGTCTAAGCCGATGAGTTTTGAATGTTATACGTTTTATTTGTTGAAATTAAAAATAAAACGGATTGTAAAGTAAACAAATCCATGTTTCATTTTTGGCAAAATGATCGTGATAGCCTTTATATACAGTATCTTGCCTATGTGGTAAAGTCATTGATCAGGCATACTTTCCTATTCTATAAATAAGTTGCATTTTTATAATGAATTTCAGGGGTCATTTCTTCTGTGGTGGCATAATCAGAAAGTTGGCAACCCTTCGTACGACTGTACCCATTGTTGTTGTTTTCCCACATTTCTTCCCAGAACGCTCGAGTAAGCGTTCAATCCAAATAATTTTCAATAATATTCTTGTTCTCCAACATATAAAACACAAGTCATGTAGCATTTCACAGCAACACTAGTTTATTAATGAACCACCAACACATTTACTTTATGTGAATCTAACAAAACATTTGCTCACTGTGACACAGAACAATGCTTTCTAATATGATACACTAGACTATTTGATTGGGTGAAACTCCTGTCACACTGAGTACAGGCGTACGGCTTCTCTCCAGTGTGAACTCGCTCGTGTGATTTCAGAGATCCAGCCTGAGTGAAACTCTTGTCACAATATGAGCACTTGTAAGGTTTTTCTCCAGTATGAATTCTTTGGTGCAGTTTCAGATCACGAGATGTAGAAAAGCTCTTCCCACAGTCACTACACAAATAATCTCTCACTTCATTGTGTGTTTTCTGGTGCAGTTTAAAATTGTCCAGACGTGAAAAACTCTTTTCACAGAGAGAACACACATAAGGCCTCACACCTGAATGAACTTTCAGGTGTTGTTTTAGATTTGATGATGAAATAAACTCTTTACCACACTGATCACAGTTCAATGGCTTTTCTCCAGAGTGAATGAGCAGATGAACACTGAGAGTTGATGAGTGAGAAAAACTCTTTCCACACTGAGTGCATTTATACGGTTTCTCTCCAGTGTGAATACTCATGTGTCTCTTAAGGTCTCCTTTTAGTGAGAAACTCTTTCCACAGAGAGAACACACATAAGGCCTCTCATCTGAATGAACTTTCAGGTGTTGTTTTAGTTGTGATGATGAACTAAAATCTTTACCACACTGATCACAGTGAAATGGCTTTTCTCCAGAGTGAATGCGCAGATGACGACTGAGACCTGAGTCATAAGGGAAACTCTTTCCACACTGAGTGCAGGTATGCGTCTTTTTGGCTTTTGTTCTTTGAATTGTAAAGTTACGATGTTCCTCCTTCACTTCATTCAGTTCTTGTCTTTGCTCTTCCACTTTCACCTGGTCTAAAACACACAGAAATACAGTTAAAATCAGTTCAAGTGAACCCTTATTTAATAGCACAAAACAACAGAGATCAGATCTTTCACTCTTTGTTTTGTCATTCACTTGTTAATAGAATCAAAAAAATGTTTGACATCTCATCAGCTATATACAAGCTTATGATCATTTTATGTATTTCTCTATCATTTATCATCCACTTACTGCTTATTAATCCACATCTACCAAAGCATCAACAATGAAGAATCAAGAATGGACACCAACCGGTTTGTTCCTCAGTCTCTTCATGTTTTATTCTGGATGGTTCTGGATCAGTCATGTCTTCAATCTCCTCTTTAATAAACTCCATCTTTAACAGTCACACAGATTTCAGCTGCTACTCCTAGAGTTTGTCCTTCTCTTGTAGGATGATGGGAATATTCCCAGTATTTATTGGTGAATTGTTGTGGGAGGGGCTTCACTGCAGGTGTGAACTGTGATCACTGTGTTTTTGTCCAATCTGCATTTAAAAAGTACAGGAACATCATGTTAAACTGAGCAGCTGAAAAACCTCTTTATCACTAAAAGTTCCCTGTTTTCAGCTCATTCATTATGGTGATGTCTGAGATCTTCAGTAAATTGGCACATTAAATTGTTTTATTGGTGTCAACAGGCTGAAACAAACTACATCATCACCTTTACCTCTTTCACCTCCATCTAGTCTGAAATATTAAAACAAATTAAGTTGTTAGAATGAGTTCAAGGAGGATTGAAGAGCCAATTGTAAACGTCAATAATATGTATAACACTATATTGTCTGTTTTTACCGTTTCAGCTGTTTTAAAGAGTTCAGAAAAATACATTTCTTTGTCAGAGACAGATCAAGTAAAAACTGCCGTAGCAAAAAAAAAAAAAAAAAAAAAAAAAAAAAAAAAAAAAAAAACAGTGCGCGGTTGCCATGACTGCATTTCTAGTCACTATATGCCAAAATATATATAGCATAAAGAGCAAATTAGACAATATTGTGTCTGACATTTCATTACACATTTTAAATAGCAAGTGCTATGATCATGAGAGCATGTAGTAAGCTTGTAGAAATTGCTCCCCTTTGACACATGGACTCTCCCAGTCACCCCTGTCATTCAGTGAGAAATGGACTATTCCAAAACTTTCGGGTCTCTTTCATTTCAACATACTACGATTTGGGACGTACTAATTCTATTTTAAGGCTCTATGCACAGCTCCACTACTTCCTGAACTTCAGCCAGCTCCTTGTTTCCTGTCTGGCATTATTGGACACATTGATTAATTCAGGTGTGTTTGATCATTGTTGCCGTGACTACTGAGGTCAAGCACACCTGAATTAATCAAATTGTCCAATAATGGTATACAGGAAACAAGGAGCTGGCTGAAGTTCAGGAAGTAGTGCAGTTGTGCATAGAGCCTATTTAGGACGGATAGTATGCGCATTTTTTTTTTTTTTTTTTTTTTTTTTATTGAACAATAAGAACAAAACAAAAATAGAATATACATTTACAGTGGCATTGAAAAATACAGGTAAATGAGTATCAAGCAAGGCACATATCACTTAGGGTACAAATCAAATAAAAAAAAATTACAATGAAAAAGAAGAAGAAAAAAAACAAATAAATAAATAATAATAAGATACAAAGGGGTCACTTTATTCCTCTTTTAAGAGCTCAAGGTCTCTTATAATTCTAGCCAGTTTCTGGGCCTTTTTACTTTTCATACATTCCAAAGCTGGAAAAAAATTACAAATCAAGTCTTTTTTAAATACAGAAAAATAAGGTTTCGTTTTCATACATTTTGATTTATGAATAAAAAATTTTCCCAGTACCAACAATACATTAACAAGAAACTCGTTTCTTTTCTCATTCAATAGCATTCCAAACATAATATGCTTTCTGTCAAAAGTAGGCAGTGATTGAATCTTTGATTCCAACCAATAGGACATATTTTCCCAAAAAGTATGCGCATTGGGACCTATGATTGGGACGCAGGGGGAGTGCTCAATGCGACACTCGCATGCGCCGTACGGCAGATGTTTACTACAGTTCTGGACACGTTTGCGGCAGCAACACGGCAGTGGACAGGGTGATGATCTTTTGTAAACAAATGCGAAATTCATGTATGTCTGTTTAATATTTAGTGTTTAGGTATAATTATAACAATGAGTAATTATTATTACAAGCACATGACTACATTTTTATTGCACTGCTGAGAATATCGTGTGATTTTTCTGAGCAAAGTTTATTTTCAATGAAGATCGGATTTACCTCATTAATCACTTTGGTCATCAACTTCTGTTGTTCTAATTAAATAGATTATAAAATAACATATATTTATGTATGTTTACCCCTAATTGTAACATGTTTTTATTTTTCGTTAGGGATAATACGCTTTGTTATAGTTAAATATTTCTTTGACTGTAGATTAAAGATGCTGTCAGAACTGCATTATCTTAGTTTTATTCGTTTTCATTAAATTGTTTTAGAGCATAATAACAATAATAAAATAATAACTTAGAGCATAAGAGCATTTTATTCATCAGTCAGTTATATTTTTTTTAGACAAGCTTGTTATTCATATTAATTTCTATATTATGCTGACATTAGGCTACTTGGTTACAGTTTCTTAAAATTGTTGTTGATATCTGAGGAATCTCAGAATGAGTTATCATGAAGAAAGATTATAATTTTTGTGGGACTGTTTTTTAAGTCAGTAATTTATGTTTATTCTCTTGTTTTAGAGTGATCCACAGCCCTTTCAAAATAATTCAGCAATAAACGCTGGGAATATTCACATCATCAAGACTAGAAGTGCATCTGAACACGCAGGAGACACTTCAGGTGAATCTGTCCAGGAAAGATGGAATTTATTAAAGAGGAGATTGAAGACATGACTGATCCAGAACCATCCAGAATAAAACATGAAGATACTGAGGAACAAACAGGTTGGTGTCCATTCTTGATTCTTCATTGTTGATGCTTTGGTAGATGTGAATTAATAAGCAGCATATGGATGATAAATACATCCAATACATCATAACCATGCATATAGCAGTTGTCAAACATATTTTTACTTTATTAACAATGAATGACAGAACAAAAAGTGAAAGATGTGATCTTTGTTGTTTTGTGCTATTAAATAATGATTCACTTGAACTGATTCTAACTGTATTTCTGTGTGTTTTAGACCAGGTGAAAGTGAAAGAGCAAAGACAAGAACTGAATGAAGTGGAGGAGGAACATCATAACTTTACAATTCAAAGAACAAAAGCCAAAGAGACGCACACCTGCACTCAGTGTGGAAAGAGATTCACACATAAAGGAAACCTTACCAAACACATTAGAATTCACACTGGAGAGAAACCGTATACATGCCTTCAGTGTGGAAAGAGTTTTTCTCAAGCATCAGGTCTCAGTGTTCACCTGCTCCATCACTCTGGAGAAAAGCCATTTCACTGTGATCAGTGTGGTAAATATTTCATTTCATCATCAAATCTTAAAGATCACCTAAAAGTTCATTCAGATGTGAGGCCTTATGTGTGTTCTCTCTGTGGAAAGAGTTTCACACACAAAGGAAACCTAAACAAACACATTCGTATTCACACTGGAGAGAAACCGTATACATGCACTCAGTGTGGAAAGAGCTTTTCTCAAGCGTCAGGTCTCAGTTATCATCTGCTCCATCACTCTGGAGAAAAGCCGTTTAACTGTGATCAGTGTGGTAAAGATTTTATTTCATCATCAAAACTAAAAGAACACCTAAAAGTTCATTCAGAAGAGAGGCCGTATGTGTGTTCTCTCTGTGGAAAGAGTTTTTCAAGGCTGGACGGTTTTAAACGGCACCAGAAAACACACAATGAAGTGAGAGATCATGTGTGTTGTGACTGTGGGAAGAGCTTTACTAGATCTGTTGATCTGAAACTGCATCAACGAATTCATACTGGAGAAAAACCTTACAAGTGCTCATACTGTCACAAGAGTTTCAATCATTCTGGAAACTTGAAATCACACGAACGACTTCATACTGGAGAGAAGCCGTACGAATGCACTCAGTGTGGGAAGACTTTCACCCAATCAAGTAATCTAGTAACTCATATTAGAAAGCGTTGTTCTGTGTCACAGTGAGCAAATAATGTAAAAAAAAATAATGTGTTATTAGTTAACTAACGAACTAGTGTTACTGTGAAATGCCACAAGATGTGTTTTATGAGTTGGAGAACAAAAATATTATTGATGTAGCACCCTGCTAAATTTATATATTGTGTTCTGCTAACAGAAATATAGTACCTATATCCTGAAATATTGTCCAGTTTAATTGTCCCCAGTAACACCTTTTCTTTTGTTTTTGTATTAATATGTGTTAATAAATTGTGAGGTGTTGAAATATCCTCTGTTGTGAGTAGCCCTTGAACCTCCCTGGTCATTCTCTTTTGTATTGGGTGGTCAGTTTTGTTTATTATCCAATCAGAGAGTAGTTTGGGAACCTACTGGGTTTTTGAGGGGGCGGTACTAAAATACAAAACACAAAAGAGGGAGAAGAAAAATGGTAATTGGTAAATAAAACTAACTCGTGGCCTCAAGATAGTAAATCGTGGCCTCAAGATAGTAACTCTAGTAACTCGTGGCCTCAAGATAGTAACTCGTGGCCTCAAGATAGTAACTCTAGTAACTCGTGGCCTCAAGATACTAACTCGTGGCCTCAAGATAGTAACTCACTCGTGGCCACAAGATACTAACTAACACGGCAGTGGACAGCGTGAGGATCTTTTGTGAACAAATGCGAAATTCATATGTCCGTTATAGTGTTTGGGTATATTATAATAATGAATAATTATTATTATTACAAGCACATGACTGCATTTTTATTGCACTGTACAGTGTCGAGAATATCGTATAATTTTTCTGAACAAAGTCTGTTTTAAATACATGAAGGATTTTCTCATTAATCACTTTTTACATTGCTTGGTTACAGTTTCTTCAAATTTTGGTTGATATTGAAAATTCACGTTCATCCTCCAGAACTCATTCGAACAACTTAATAAGTTTTAGAGGTGCTCTAAGCGATGTCACACGTTTTTTAGGACAAAACATGTTTAGTCACATAACGCAAACATCTCCTCACTATCCGCTAGCCGCCTGTCCCTTGAACACACTGTAAAAAAACACGGTCTATGCAGACAACTCCACAAAAGGCAACAAAAACAAACTGCGGCAAACCGCTCCACAAAAAATAAATACTGTTCCAGCCAATAACCGACAAGAAGGCCCGGGGGTAGGGTTTTGGGGGGTCAGTGTGCGGATGAAGAGGAGGGAGGGTCTATCTAGCCTCAATTTTGTTTGAAAATACTTTAAACAACAACAAGAAGTCACATCACCCAACATCGCTAAGAGCACCTTTAATGTTTCAGACTCGATGGAAGTGAAAGAGCAAAGACAAGAACTGATGGTAAAGGTGATGCTGTAGTTTGTTTCAGCCTGTTGACACCAATAAAACGATTTAATGTGCCAATTTACTGAAGATCTCAGACATCACCATAATGAATGAGCTGAAAACAGGGAACTTTTGGAGACAAAGAGGTTTTTCAGCTGCTCAGTTTAACATGATGGCCCCGTACTTTTTAAATGCAGAAGATTGGATAAAAACACAGTGATCACAGTTCACACCTGCAGTGAAGCCCCTCCCACAACAATTCACCAATAAATACTGGGAATATTCCCATCATCCTACAAGAGAAGGACAAACTCCAGGAGTAGCAGCTGAAATCTGTGTGACTGGAGTTTATTAAAGAGGAGATTGAAGACATGACTGATCCAGAACCATCCAGAATAAAACATGAAGATACTGAGGAACAAACAGGTTGGTGTCCATTCTTGATTCTTTATTGTTGATGCTTTAGTAGATTTGAATTAATAAGCAGTAGCCTATATTGATTATACATTCAAATGATCATAATCATGTATATGACAGTTGTCAAACATATTTTTATTATGTTTAAAGTTCTGGAGAAGCACGTTCAGATAATTAACACGGGTGGAGAGCACTCCGCAATCTGATTGCTAATGATTAAGGTCCCGTTTACACGAGAACGATTCCGGGTGAAAACGTAAAAAAATATTTTATCGAATGTGCCTATCGTTAACACGGCGACGGCGTTTTTGAGGCTAAAACGCAAAAAAGTGAAACCACCCTCCAGAGCCTACTACATATCGCGTTCCCGTTTACGGTAAAAACGCAAAAGTCTGCTTGACACTGAAGTTTGTACGCAGGCGCGTGGACTTGGTGTTGCTGTAGTATGCACTTCTAACCGCCTGAAGTGCATACTACATTGAATTTCACACACTTTTGCGTCACTATTTGCACGCAGATTTCCCACACAAAACGCTCGTCTAAACGCAGAATAAAAAGTGATGACGCAACGCCACTTTTGCGTTTTCTCTTCAAAATCGTTTCTGTGTTAACATAGCCTAAACGTGGATATAGACTCACCTCATTTCTCTGACAGTTTAGCAGCAACCCTCCACCACCCATTCTCCACTCTTCTTGTCGTGAACTCGTGAAAATGAACAAGTGAATGACCGAATAACAAGTAAACGATCTGATCTCATGTTGCTTTCTGCGAATTAAATTAGGATTCATTTGAACTGATTCTAACTGTATTTCTGTGTGTTTTAGACCAGGTGAGAGTGAAAGAGCAAAGACAAGAACTGAATGAAGTGAAGGAGGAACATCGTAACTTTACAATTCAAAGAACAAAAGCCAAAAAGACGCACACCTGCACTCAGTGTGGAAAGAGTTTCTCGCAGAAAAGAAACCTTAACACACACATGAGAATTCACACTGGAGAGAAACTGTATACATGCACTCAGTGTGGAAAGAGTTTTTCTCACTCATCAACTCTCAGTGATCATCTGCGCATTCACTCTGGAGAAAAGCCATTTAACTGTGATCAGTGTGGTAAAGATTTTATTTCATCATCACAACTAAAACAACACCTGAAAGTTCATTCAGATGAGAAGCCTTATGTGTGTTCTCTCTGTGGAAAGAGTTTCTCATGGCTGGACAGTTTTAAACTGCACCAGAAAACACACAAAGGAGTGAGAGATTATTTGTGCTTTGACTGTGGGAAGAGCTTTACTACATCTGGCTCTCTGAAAGAGCACCAAAGAATTCATACTGGAGAAAAACCTTACAAGTGCTCATACTGTGACAAGAGTTTCACTCGTTCTGGACACCTGAAAAGACACGAGCGAGTTCACACTGGAGAGAAGCCGTACGCCTGTACTCAGTGTGGGAAGAGTTTCGCCCACTCAAGTAGTCTAGTAACTCATATTAGAAAGCATTGTTCTGTGTCACAGTGAGCAAATGTTTTGTTAGATTCACATAAATGTGTAGTTAGTTAACTAATAAACGAGTGTTGCTGTGAAATGCCACAAGATGTGTTTTATAAGTTGGAGAACAAGGAGATTATTAATGTAGCACCCAGCTAAATTTATATAGGCCTATTGTTTCTTTTGTGTTTTGCTAACAAAAATACAGTAGCTATATCCTGAAATGTGGGCCAGTTCAATTATCCATGGGAACACCTTTCTCTTTTGTATTGATATGTGTTAATAAATTGTGACGTTTTGAAAAATCCTCGTTTTGAGTAGCGTTTGAACATCCCATTTTCTTTTGCATTGGATGGCCAGGTGTCAGTTTTGTTATTTTATCCAATCAGATTGGGAACCTGCCATGTTTCCTAGACTAAACTACAAAAGGGAATTGGTTTCGGTTTTAGGAGTAATTCAGCGCCTCCTGGAGGAAGAATTGGAGTGTTTGCTGCTCAATGCGACACTCGCATGCGCCGTACGGCAGATGTTTACTACAGTTCTGGACACGTTTGCGGCAGCAACACGGCAGTGGACAGGGTGAGGATCTTTTGTAAACAAATGCGAAATTCATAAATGTCTGTTAATATTTAGTGTTTAGGTATAATTATAACATTGAGTAATTATTATTACAAGCACATGACTACATTTTTATTGCACTACAAAACCGAGAATATCGTGTGATTTTTCTGAGCAAAGTTTATTTTCAATGAAGGTCGGATTTAACTCATTAATTAATTACTTTGGCCATCAATTTATGTTCTGCTGTTCTAATTAAGTAGATTATAAAATAACATATATTTAACCCTAATTCTAACATGTTTCCTGTTATTCCATCATGATATTTTTCCTTAGGAATAATACACTATGTTATTTTTAATATTTTTTCAACTGTTAGATTAAATAAAGATGCTGTCAGAACTGCATTATTTTAGTTTTATTCAATTTTTATAGAGCATAATAACATAACTTATAGCATAAGAGCATTTTATTCATCAGTCAATTAAATCTGTTGTAGACGAACATAAAGATCGGTTGTTATTTATAATAATTTTATTTGTTTTTTACATTAGGCTACTTGGTTACAGTTTCTTCAAATCTCAGAATGAGTTATAATGAAGAAAGATTATAATTTTTGAGGGATTGTTTTTTTTTTTAATCAGTAATTTATGTTTCTTCTCTTGTTTTAGAGTGATCACGGCCCTTTTAAAATAATTCAGCAATAAATGCTGGGAATATTCACATCAAGGCTAGAAGTGCATCTGAACACGCAGGAGACACTCCAGGTGAATCTGTGTGCCGTACTAGAGGAAAGATGGAGTTTATTAAAGAGGAGATTGAAGACATGACTGATCCAGAACCATCCAGAATAAAACATGAAGAGACTGAGGAACAAATAGGTTGGTGTCCATTCTTGATTCTTCATTGTTGATGCTTTGGTAGATGGGAATTAATAAGCAGTATATGGATGATAAATGATAAATACATCCAAATTATCGTAACCTTGTATATAGCAGTTGTCAAACATGTTTTTACTATAATAATAACAATGAATGAATGAATAACAAGTGAAAGATTTGATCTCTGTTGTTTTCTGCTATTAAATAAGGGTTCACTTGAACTGATTCTAACTGTATTTCTGTGTGTTTTAGACCAGGTGAAAGTGGAAGAGCAAAGACAAGAACTGAATGAAGTGAAGGAGGAACATCATAACTTTACAATTCAAAGAACAAAAGCCAAAGAGACGCACACCTGCACTCAGTGTGGAAAGAGTTTCACACAGAAAGTAAATCTTAAAACACACATGAAAATTCACACTGGAGAGAAACCGTATACATGCACTCAGTGTGGAAAGAGTTTCACACAGAAAGTAAACCTTAACACACACATGAGAACTCACACTGGAGAGAAATCATATACGTGCACTCAGTGTGGAACTAGTTTCACACAGAAAGTAAACCTTATCATACACATGAGAGTTCATACTGGAGAGAAACCGTATACATGCATTCAATGTGGAAAGAGTTATTCTCATGCATCAAGTCTCCGTGTTCATCTGCTCATTCACTCTGGAGAAAAGCCATTTAACTGTGATCAGTGTGGTAAAGATTTTATTTCATCATCACAACTAAAACAACACCTGAAAGTTCATTTAGATGAGAAGCCTTATGTGTGTTCTCTCTGTGGAAATAGTTTTTCACGTCTGTTCTATTTTAAACTGCACCAGAAAACACACAATGAAGTGAGAGATTACGTGTGCTTTGACTGTGGGAAGAGCTTTACTGCATCTTGCTCTCTGAAACTGCACCAAAGAATTCATACTGGAGAAAAACCTTACAAGTGCTCATACTGTGACAAGAGTTTCACTCGTTCTGGACACCTGAAATCACACGAGCGAGTTCACACTGGAGAGAAGCCGTACGACTGTACTCAGTGTGAGAAGAGTTTCACCCGATCAAGTCATCTAGTAAATCATATTAGAAAGCATTGTTCTGTGTCACAGTGAGCAAATGTTTTGTTAGATTCACATAAAGGTTCAGGCCTCAAATGCTCCTCCTAGTCACTTGCTAGTTGTTGTTTTGCATGTCTAGGAAACCTTAGCTTCTCCCTCTGTTCATTTTCAGATTGGTTTGAACTGTCTTAGAAACTCTTTCTCTTCTTATTGCCCTTTTATAAAAGCAAATATTCACCCTGGCAGGGGTTTTCAAAAATTTTCGGTTTCAGTGTGAACGGACGGCGGTTATAAAAATACCTGTGTCCGTGTGGACATGGCCTGACTTAAAAATACAAACCAGTCTGAAAGAAATAAAATTAGAAGACTAACTTGCAAGACTTGTCTTAAATAGATTTATGCTACCGTCCGCAGATGTAACAACAATTGAAATCTATGTGACATACTATGGTAAATTAATGTTACTAATACTATGGAGTTTGTTAAAGTGGAGAATGAGGACGTCAGTTATCCAGAAACATGCAAAATGAAACAAAATACTGAAGAACAAACATTCTTGATTCTTCATTATTACTGACTACTGAGGAACTTTTTTCATCATATATATTATATCATATCATCAAAGATTACATTTATTGTTGTTACTTTTAGCTTTTGTATTTGATTTAATTTAGATGATTTAATATGTTCCCTTTTAGGCTTGATGGAAGTAAAAGTGGAAAGGGAAGAACTAAATGAAGAAAGAAACCACTTGCTCTCGGTGTGAAAAGAGTTTTGAGCAAAAAGGGAATCTTACGAATCACATAATTCACAGTGGAAAGAAACCATATCATAACTATAAAGATGAAAAAATTGTGCATTTTCCCTCAAAAAAATCTAATAATACAATAAATGCCAAAACAGACCAGAATATTGCCTCAGCATGTCCAGTATAATGATAAAATGAAGTTGTGTCTAGATATGTATAAAGAAAGACCTGCTGCTCACATTATTTAAAATAATTCACTTTGTTTGTTGTTCAATTGAAAATACGTTTTCAAATAAATGCATTAAATGGAAATATGTAGGCATATGTTAATAATTGTACATGGTCCCTTTTCTAATAAATAAATTAAACAAACAAACAAAAATCAATAAAAGTTCATTTGTAAACAAAAATTATGTATTTTCTGAGAGTCAAATGTTGCTTTTGTCCCTTTACTTGCTGTGAAAGGCAAAAAACAAAAACGAATGTTTTGATTTTTCTGATTTAGAGGAAACTATCTCCATAAATAGTTTAATCACACGGTTCAAACTGTGTTTGTTTTCTTACTGTGTGTGTTTTAACGCATCACTGGAGATTTATCTTGTGGATTTTTTGTTTGTTATTTGGCTTTACTATATTTAAACTGTTATAGTTTGTTTGTAGACTGAACTACAAAAGGGTATTTTGGTCTTTAAGGTTTCGGTTTTCGGAGTCATTCAGCGCCTCCTGGAGGAAGAATAGAGCTCCTGCAGCTGACGTCACGCAATCTACACTCCGCCATTTTGGCAGGCAAATCAGGGGAGCGCCAGAGCGGCTGCGGTTGAATGACTTAAAGTTTATTTAAAATTTAAAACCATAAATTGCAAAATGACTTCGGGGAATGTTTAAACTGTTGATTAACCCATTTAATCCCACCATAAAGATATAAAAGAATAAAAGAATAATTGTACAATGTCAGTATATATTATCATTATCCCATAAAACACAATGTTTCACACACTTTCCATAAACGGTTTTTCTTTTTTTTTTTTTTTTATTGATTATTTCAATGGACAACTAATGACACATCATTAGGCTTTTTCATGTCTGGGAAAAAAATTGGGAAAGTCAAAAAAGTATTGAAGAGACTCCCTTCACCAGTAATTAATTTTTCTATGACCCTCCAAAACGATTGTGAAAAAAGCATGACCCTCCCCGATAATTTATTGATTACTTCTGTACTGGTTTGCGCTTGGCAAAGATGTTCAGATAGCCTTTTTTATTTATTTTATTTTATTTTATTTTTTTTTTTTACAACTAACAAACGACTAAACTCCTGCTTTCTTATCCTACAAAGGCTGTAACAATATACCAAAATTCGGTTCGTATCATGATTTTTTTATTTTAGATTAAAAAAAATAATAATAATACTAAAAAAATCACGTTTTTGGTGCTGATGCATGGTGCGTTCATGTAACAAGGGTGGCGCTCCAAAGTATCTAAAAGCTGCAAAGAACCGGTAGCTAAAGGTAATGATTATGAATATGTCAAATATAGCAAGGAGACATTTGAATTGTTTATTATTAAACAAGGTTTTTCTGTGTCAGTGTGTCGTCTTCAAGATATGAAGTTGATGATGCTGACTCGCGATCTTCAGTAACGCACCAGAGAGAAATGCACATTTCATATGGATTATTACATAAGCATGCAGAGATCATGTTTTTCGTTTTAAAATGATCTGTTTTAAAAGTAGACATCACGCTTTCTATACATTTATGTTGTGAGGCAAATAGCCTAACAACGTTTACGGTGAATTTCGGTTTATTTATGAGAGTCCAGTTCACGTGCCGGCATCTGTTTCTTTTCTATCATCTTGTAGGCTACATTTACGTCTTATTTATTTAATCAAGGCAATTGGTTGATTAAACATTAATTAAAATAAGATAGGAATTCTATACAATTAGGCTACTTTAAAGAAAAGGTGCTGTCTGAAGTCTGTGAAAGTTTTAAAGTCACTTTCGGTCTATAATGGAGAACTGTCATGTCCGTTACATTTTTTCCCCTCATAAATGCACGAAAAATAAAATAAATAAAAATATATGTTCTGTGGAGGCTGGCTCTTCTTCCTCCTATAACTTACATTCAGAAAAACTATCAGTTCCTTTATCAATACACATGAAAAGCACACCGGGAGCATTATAGATCTACATAGATTATACATAGATTATGTATTTTTGAATTAAAGTGTGCTGTGAACTCTGTTGCCTTGAAACTAAAGCTGCAGTCATTCATTCACCTGACCGTCTTGCCTGCCAATATGGCGGTTTAAACAGAGTAGGTCACGTGACCTCCGGAGCTCTATTGGAGTGTTTGCTGCTCAATGCGACACTCGCATGCGCCGTACGGCAGATGTTTACTACAGTTCTGAACACGTTTGCGGCAGCAACCCGGCAGTGGACCGTGGACAGGGTGAGGATCTTTTGTAAACAAATGCGAAATTCTTATATGTCGGTTTAATATTTAGTGCTTAGGTACAAGTATAACAATGAGCAATTATTTTACAAGCACATGGCTACATTTTTATTGCACTACAGTGCTAAGAATATCGTGTAATTCTTCTGAGCAAAGTGTATTTTCAATACATACATGAAGGTCGGATTTACCTCATTAATCACGTTGCTCATCAATTTATGTCCTGCTTTTCTATAAAATAACATATGTTTGAGTGTTTTAACCCTAATTTAACTTGTTTCCTGTTATTCCATGCTATTTTTCGGTAGGAATAATACACTATTTTTATTTTTTAAATATTTCTTCGACTGTAAATTAAATAAAGAACTGCTTTATTTTAGTTTTATTCATTTTCATTATATTGTTCCTAGAGCATAAGAGCATTTTATTCACCGGTCAGTTAAATGTAGACAAACATGAAGATCGGTTGTTATTTATACATTAATTTATATATAATGCTGATTTTTTTTTTTTTAATTTACATTACTTCGTTACAGTTTCTTCAACTTGTGGTTGATATCAGAGGAATCTCAGAATGAGTTATAATGAAGAAAGATTATAACTTTTGTGGGATTGTTTTTTTTAAATCAGTAATTTATGTTTCTTCTTTTGTTTTAGAGTGATCACAGCCCTTTCAAAATAATTCAGCAATAAATGCTGGCAATATTCTCATCATCAAGACTAGAAGTACATCTGAACACGCAGGAGACACTTCAGGTGAATCTGTGTGCCGTACTAGAGGAAAGATGGAGTTTATTAAAGTGGAGATTGAAGACGTGACTGATCCAGAACCATCCAGAATAAAACATGAAGAGACTGAGGAACAAATAGGTTGGTGTCCATTCTTGATTCTTCATTGTTGATGTTTTGGTAGATGTGGATTAATAAGCAGCATATGGATGATAAATGATAAATACATCCAAATTATCGTAACCTTGTATATAGCAGTTGTCAAACATGTTTTTACTATAATAATAACAATGAATGAATGAATAACAAGTGAAAGATCTGATCTCTGTTGTTTTCTGCTAGTAAATAAGGGTTCACTTGAACTGATTCTAACTGTATTTCTGTGTGTTTTAGACCAGGTGAAAGTGGCAGAGCAAAGACAAGAACTGAATGAAGTGGAGGAGGAACATCGTAACTTTACAATTCAAAGAACAAAAGCCAAAAAGAAGCACACCTGCACTCAGTGTGGAAAGAGTTTCACACAGAAAGTAAATCTTAACACACACATGAGAATTCACACTGGAGAGAAACCGTATACATGCACTCAGTGTGGAAAAAGTTTTCTACTTAAAGGATACCTTAACAAACACATGAGAATTCACACTGGAGAGAGACCGTATACATGCACTCAGTGTGGAAAGAGTTTCACACGTAAAGGAGACCTTAACCCACACATGAGAACTCACACCGGAGAAAAACCGTATCCATGCACTCAGTGTGGAAAGAGTTTCACACTTAAAGGAAACCTTAACACACACATGAGAACTCACACTGGAGAGAAACCGTATCCATGCACTCAGTGTGGAAATAGTTTTTCTCATGCATCAACTCTCAGTGCTCATCTGCTCATTCACTCTGGAGAAAAGCCGTTTAACTGTGATCAGTGTGGTAAAGAGTTTATTTCATCATCGAAACTAAAAGATCACATAAACGTTCATTTAGGTGAGAAGCCTTATGTGTGTTCTCTCTGTGGAAAGAGTTATTCAAGGCAGGACAGTTTTAAACAGCACCAGAAAACACACAAAGCGATATATCATTTGTGCTTTGACTGTGGGAAGAGCTTTACTACATCTTTTCACCTGAAACTGCACCAAAGAATTCATACTGGAGAAAAACCTCACAAGTGTGATCAGTGTGACAAGAGTTTCGCTGAGTCTGGATTCCTGAAAATACACAAGCGATTTCACACTAAAGTGAAGCCGTACGACTATTCTAGTAGTCTAGTGACTCATATTTGAAAGCATTGTTCTGTGTCACAGTGAGCAAAATTGTTAGATTCACATAAAGTAAATGTGTAGTTAGTTAACTAATAAACTAGTGTTGCTGTGAAATGCCACAAGATTTGTGCTTTATAAGTTGGAGAATAAGAATGTTATTGATGTAGACCCTGAATTTATATATCGTTTCTTTTGTGTTCTGCTAGCAGAAATATAGTAGCTATATCTTGAAATATAGGCCAGGTCAGTTGTCCCTGGTAACACCTTTTCTTTTTGTATTAATATGTGTTAATAAATTGTGAGGTGTTGAAATGTCTGTTGTGAGTAGCCCCTGGTCATTTTCTTTTGTTTTTAGAGCATCACCGTCCCGCCCACAGCCGGTGCCGGAAGTAAAAATTCAATACAATTTCTCCATTGACATTTGAGATACGCCATTAAAACATAACCATACATGGTAGACCTAAAACCAGCTACGGCTGTACTAAGCGATTGTAAATGCTCATATAAACGCCAAAAGTTCATGGGGCACCAACTTGTTTTAAGATAAATGACTTTTATTCGCGATGTATTGAATAAGTACTTCATTACCCACAATCCTGAACAATCCCATCTGATTGGTGGAAGTCGTGTCACGTGTCCGAAACCCCGCGAAGGTACGTGAAGACTGAAGAAGATCATGTAATGACGTAGGGCTAAGTTCATTGGTCGCACCTCTAGGTGTTTCTCAATGTCAAGGATACTTCCTTGGCAGGACGGGTCCTTCCAAGTCATTTCCTTCAGAGGCTAGGCAAGGGTCCTCTTTAGCATTCGGAGAACACGTAAATGGAACAGGCTAGCAAGTGCACGTCATTGCGTCATTACATCAGTGAAAGGTCGCTTCGGCGCTGCAAAAATCATGTGCTGGTGTACTGCAGTTTTTAAATACACTTGACAGTCCTTATTTTGTCTTGTCAGTCCTTCTAGAAATAAATAAATAAAGTATAAGAGATGTATAACCAGGCGGTTGTTATAGCAACCGCGCAAACAATCAGCCTGAATGGGTTGTATTCGCTGTAACAACCGCCTCGCTATACATTTCCCGCTTATAACATGGCTACCTACCAAACAAAATAAATAATTTGACACAAAATATTGATTTGAAAAGGAGTTTATTCATTCAAAAACGACTAAGTTTTATTACCGGAGTGAACAGAACTACGTCCATAGCAACATGATCTAACGTTAGCTGTTAAAACACATGCAACGGTAAAATATGTGACCAACAAAAAAGGCTATAACGTTATATAAACTAAAAATTAAAAAGTTAATCACCAGTAAAAGGGAACAGCTTTAAATCCCCTCAGCAAATTTGAGCCGAAATGCTTGTTAACAAACATTAAATAAATGGCTAAACTGAAATTATACTTGCTTACATTTGAAAGCATATTGCCGTTATCACTCCGACTCCGCTAACGGTCGACATTTTTTTTATTTTTTGAACAAGATAGCAAAGCTGCGCATAGGATTGTGGGTGATTTAAGTGCGCGAAGGCTACACCTATGCATCCTTTCCTGTGTATGGGAAATTTTCCGAACGAAGGACTCAGTCCTTGGTTGAAATTCTGAGGATACTCGACATTGGAACAGTCCTTCGACGGACGTCGATGACGTAGCATCCTCGAAATTCCGGCTTCCGAGGATCCTTCCTTGACATTGAGAAACACCTTCTGTTTCAGTTCAGTTCAGCAGCCCAGCCAATGAGCGAGCCAGATACTCAATGTTTTAGCATGTTGAGCTGCAAATGCGTTTGCTTCAGTATATCGAGGAAAAGGAGTTTCCCTGCACATTCACTTTATAAAATTCACCGGAGGAAAAAGTTTACGTGGCTGTCGTCAGATTTGTAAGTCACTCAAAAGGCTCTTTCACGGTGGCTTTCAGTCGACTTTAGTGAGGCACGGTGGTTTATGGGAGGAGTAGTTCCTTTGCTCGGAAATGAAAATATGTAAGTTACACAGGCTTTTACCCTTGACTTTTTTTCTATTTTATCTTCGTTTTTTCACTCGAAATGATATGTTGTATGCTTATGAGTTCAGCCGTAGCTGGTTATCCTCAGATATGCTCTAAAACTTTAGATATGGATTTTACAAAATGTCAATGGGAGAAATGAATGGGAAATTTACTTCCAGCACCAGCGCTCTCTCGGGCTGTGGGCGGGACTGTGATGCTCTATTGGGTGGCCAGGTGTCAGTTTTGTTCATTATCCAATCAGGTTTTTGTGGGGGTGGGACTAAAAGAGAAAACGCAAAAGAGAGGCGAAAAAGGTAGTTAAGAGCTAGTTAGTTAGTTGTAAGTTCTTTATTATTGATTACATTAATGGTCCATTAATTACTGGGGAAGTACAATAAAAATGGATACACACAATCTTATCACTGACTCGGAAACCTTTATTTATTATACAAGCACCACTTACCCTGTAACCACATGACACACACCAGTTGTGTCAGATTAAACATGATTTAATGACTCGTAAATGTAAGTACACAAAAAAAAAAACCCCAACAACAACAAAGACACCTACATCCATCCATAGACATATACACTAGACTTCAGCTTGGGGTTCTAAGCATGCGTCAAAACCACCGCCATCTTGGAACAGGGGTCTTGTCATAGGAAGTAGCTAGGGAACGCTGATATCTCTGGCTTTACTTCGAATTCATTGATGGTGGCGGACTTTTGAGCAGTGTATGATGTTCACGGATGAAATCTGAACAAGGAAGAATGTTTTTTAAAAAACTTTTTTTTTCTTTCTGGAATCAATGATAAATACATGTCTGACCGTTGGAACAAACCAAAAAAACAAGAAAAATCGCATTCATGATGATTTATGGTGATTTTTACCTGTGTCTACCCCTGTTTCAAGATGGCGGCTCTATTGACGCATTCGTTCCAATGAACTACCGTAGCCAAGGTGAGGTCTAGTGTATATAATGAGTCAGCGCTAGCAGCTAGGTGCATTGTGGGTAATTTTTTATTGAGCGTTGATTTATGTGTTATTGCAGTAAGAACTTAAAGTTTTTGTGATGTTAAAGATATGTGTGTTAATGTTCAAGTTAGATCAGATGTTCTTAGTTCATTTACTGCTGTAAAAATGTGTCTCTCACCGTCATGGAGAGAAATGTGTAAAGCAATAGGGGCTTGCCTGTCTACTCTTCAAACTCCCGATTACGTCCCGTCGATTTCTTAAACCAGTCCACCTTTTGATAACACTCTGGGTCGTGCGGTGTATGGGACAAGAGTGTTCTGATCTCATGTTAGGAAGTAGTTTATGCCGCGTTCCAGGTTTTTCCAACCTTATTCCCGTGAAAGTGCACTGGAACGGCCGTCAAACCCGTGACTTACCACCCGTGAACTCGTACTAGATCGATGTACTCCCAGTTGCGAGTTCTGACGTCACATAGCCTGCGAACCTATAGAAAACTACAATGACAGCCACTACGATGCAGTGTTTCTGCAGGCACATTTCCAAATATACAAATAAAGTAAAATAAAAGGTAAAACAGCTTATCTTGCCTCATGCGCTACTTTTCCTCCTCATTTTCCCACAAATAAACAAGGAGTAAGCACCTTTGGTGTTAGAAATTATTACAAATGCGCGTGAGCCCCGTAAGTTCCACCATGCTGGTTTGTTTACATCTAGGTAGTTTGGCGTGAATGACCTGGAATGCTACAAAGTCGTGGTTTGAAGTCGTGATTCACGTGCTCAAAAACCTGCCTGGAACGCAGCATTAGTTAAAATGTTATTAGCGTATTTTAGCTCTGGTTAGACCACAGACATATACACTAGACCTCACCTTGGGGTTCTAAGCATGCGTCAAAACCGCCACCATCTTGGAACAGGGGTCTTGTCATAGGAAGTAGCTAGGTAACGCTGCTTTCTCTGGCTTTACTTCGAATTCATTGATGGTGGCGGACTTTTGTGCAGCGTAAGATGTTCACGGATGAAATCTGAACTAGGAAGAATGTTTAAAAAAAAAATTCTTTCTTGAATCAATGATAAATACATGTCTGACCATTGGAACAAACCAAAAAAAAAACAACAAGAAAAATCACATTCTTAATGATTTATGGTGATTTTATTTCCATTAGACCTGTGTCTACTACATTGACGCTGATGCATTAAAGTGGAGGGGCTCCCCTGTTTCAAGATGGCGGCTCTATTCACGCATTCGTTCCAATGAACTGCTATAGACAAGGTGAGCTCTAGTGTATATGTCTATGACCTACATCTTGGACTTGGATGCCATTGAGGTAAGCTAAAACATATCAAAAATTAATTTCACAGTGAACTGTTCCTTTATTTTTTTTTATAAATGTTCAAATATACATAACAGTTTGGCATAATAGACAGATAAACAAAACAAAAAAAAAGACTTTTTTGTCCTATTTAAAATATTTTTTAAATTGCCTTAGTGGTGTACATAACCTGATCAGAAAATATTAATGAGAAGCGCCATGGCGTTTTGTATATAATTAAAATGAAAAGTGATGCATAGAGAACTGAACAGACTCCCAGTAACATCAAGAGGCATAAAAAAACACTTTTATTTTAATGTAGTATTTTAGTTTAGGTTTTCAGTGCTGATGAAAATATAAAAGAAAAATTACTTTGTAATTTTTATACTTTGTCTTACAAGACTTGCAAAACCAAAATCTAGTGTTGAGGGACCTATTAACTGAGTAAAGGAAATAATATTTAGGAAGTATAGACCATTTCAAAAGATGTAAACAACACTGGTCCAGAAGCACTTCCTGTTTCAGTTTGTAACTGTTTTCTTTATTTCACATGTAAAGAAAACTTCTTAAATATGTTTGTTTAACTTTTTGATTCAGTTTTAAATGTTCTGTTAGTTGTATTTTATCCCAGCTTTTATGTAGTGTTAAAAAACTGAAACAGGAAGTGCTTCTGGGCCAGTGTTGTTTACATCTTTTGAAATGGTCTATAATCAACAAATGTGCACTTAAAAATGTTTATGAAAAACATAAAAAATGTATAAATAATGTGTTTGTGTTAATGTTTTGAGATAACTTGAGTTAACATGTCACTGGAAGAATGTTTTTCCCCAAAGGGGCGAGCCCGATTTGTGTGAGTGTAGATCGGGAGGTGCAAGATTCGATCTGTGAAAGCCTCACACTACCAGATAATCAGCGCCGAACATCGGAACCGATCGAGGTAATCAACAATATTTTTCTCAGATTCTCCTGAGGGGAAAATCGGGCATAAATCGCCCTGAAACTCCATAGCCCTCAAACCACATTCACTTTATAGCCCTTAATCCTGTAATTGTGGACAAATGTGGGCACAGAGGACACAGGTGTGATCCTAATTTTTATTTATTATAAATGTTACATCACTGTCTTCGATAAAGTTTTCTCTATCCATTTATGGTGTTTTTTTTATTTTGGGGGTATTTTTGAATTTATTTACTTCAAAAAGTACCATATTTTCTATGTAAATTATTTCTATGTAAATTAATTACTATGTAGTTTTATTTATCTATTTTAACTACATTAAAATATCATTCCAATAAGGTCTTAGAGCTAAAACCTAAAGATGAAGTGACTTTGCTGTCACCTGGTGTCTTATTTAATTTTAGTATGCTCTAAATTACAGTTTTTCCCATTCATTTCTATGGGTGCCCATTTTTGACCCAAATACAAGATTAAGGAGTTGTTTTTTATCACCCACTTAACATTGTAGAATTGAGTCAAAAAATTGTGTGTTCAGGAGGCAAACTTAGGAAAAGTAGCCAAGTCTTGTACCGCTCAGATCAAGGGAAGTATTTTTTAAAAATAAATCAAAACTATTTTGCCCACATTTGTCCAGAATACGGTTTTAGGGTTGACGTCAGGATATAATAACTCCTGTCAGATCTGCTGGTAACTCCTGTTGTGGCAAAAATTCTGTTAAAATCATCACTGCGTAAGAGACACTCAGTATTTATTCTTGCAAGAATAGGTTCAGTCTAGTACACAAAAGTTATGCTAGAGAGTGACACACCACGGGAAGAGATGAGATGGCCTTTATACTAGGGCTGTGCAAAAGTTAATTGCGATTAATCGCTTCCAAAATAAAAGTCTGTGTTTACATAATATATTTGTGTGTGCTGTATATAATTATTTTGTATATATAAATACCTATGCATGCATGTATATATTTGAGAATTATTTGCGCTTAAATTCTCTCTCTCTCTATATATATATATATATATATATATAAATACATAATCTATTATATAAATATAAATATTTTATTTAGGAATAACACATTTTTTTTAAACATATACATGCATGTGTGTGTATTTATATATACAAAATAACTATATACAGCACACACAAATATATTATGTAAACACAGACTTTTATTTTGGATGCGATTAATCGCAATTAACTTTTGCACAGCCCTACTTTATACTCTTTTCAAGGTTCCTCTTCACCCGCTGAACCGTTCACCCATCCAGATAAGGTTCAGTCTCTACTTAAGGACACAAACTGGTATTGAAATAAACTAGAGCCAGACCGATATATCGGATATTAGGCATTTTCCATAATATCGGTATCGGCAGTCATAATGGCCGATAAATGAATATTTAAAAAACAGAATAAAAATGGACGAAACACACTTCAATCTCTCCCTGACCTGTTATATTGAAAATGTATGTTTTACAATTTGCAGTATGATGTTATCTATTGCTAATTTATGGCTCATCATAGACTAGCTAATCGCAAAGCTAGCTAATGCCACTATCATCAATGTTAACATTAATGAGCTTGGAGACCACAATGAACTTTTTCTGCCTAAATAAAGTAATGATTACTGTATTTATAACTAGCATATCTCTAGTAACAGTCCCTGCATTGTAAAATGTAAGTTAGACTTGCGAGGAGTGAACATTTAGACATAGAGGAAAAGTATCAAACGTATCTTGTGCAGAAAAGTTAGCTTGTCTTTTACACGTGTGTGAAATCCAACAATATTTAATAATTAAAAAAAAAAACATCGGCCGATATATTAAAAGTAGGGCTGTCAAAACGATTAATCGCGATTAATCGCATCCAAAATAAAAGTTTGTGTTTACATAATATATGTGGGTGCACTGTGTATAATTATTTTAGATATATAAACACACACACATGCTTGTATATATTTAAGAAATATTTTCATGTATAGTCTGTATATAGATTTATATATAAATAATATTATTTTCTTAAATATACATGCATGTGTGTTTTTATATATATACAAAATAATTATACACAGTGCACCCACATATATTATGTAAACACAAACTTTTATTTTGGATGCGATTAATCGCGATTAATCGTTTTGACAGCCCTAATTAAAACCCAAACATATTTGTATCGTATCGGCCTTCAAAATCCTTTATCGTTGGGGCTCTAAAATAAACTGATTCTGAAATATTTTTACTCATTGAATATCACCAATGCCTGGGAGAAACATATTCAGTTCATCCACACGTAATTCACTGGCCTTCTCACTGTGACGAGTTCTTGCAATGCTTTTTGCTATGAGTGATAAAATTCGCCAGTTGAGAGAAACTCCTCCCACAGTTCGGGCAGTGGTACGGCCTCTCTCCAGTGTGAACTCGCTCGTGGACTTTCAGCGAGCCAGACTGAGTGAATCTCTTCTCGCAGCGTGAGCACTTGTAAGGCTTTTCCCCCGTATGAATCCTCTGGTGCTCCCTCAGCCGTTTACCCGTGGTAAAAGACTTGCCGCACTCAAAGCAAGCGTGATCTCTCTCACCTCTATGTCTTTTCTGGTGCTCTTTAAAATTGCCCGGCCATACGAAACTCTTCCCGCACAGAGAGCACACATACGGCCTCTCGTTCGTGTGAACCTTCAGGTGGTTTTTCAGAATGGACGACGAGGTAAAACCCACCCCACAATGAATGCAGTTAAAAGGCTTCAACCCCGAGTGAGAGTGCAGGTGATTATTGAGGCTGTGCGCCCACTTGAACGTCTTTCCGCAGCGATGGCACTTGAACGGTTTCTCTCCGGTGTGCGCCCTGATGTGATCCGTAAGGCCTTTTTTACACCTCAAGCCCTTTCCGCATTGAGGGCAGACGAACAGCTTCTCCCTGGAGTGGATCCTCGCGTGAACCTTGAGGTTGTTTTTAAACGTGAAACTCTTTCCACACTGGTGGCACACGTGGGGTTTCTCTCCGGTGTGAGTTCGCACGTGACTCTTCAGGCTCTCTTTACGTACGAAGCTTTTCCCGCAGTGGTGGCAGCGGAAAGGTTTCTCTCCCGTGTGGATTCTTACATGGTCCTTGAGGCTGTCTCTTCGTGTGAAACTCTTTCCGCACTGAGGGCACGGGAAGGTTTTGTTCTTTGAACATGTTTCTTCGGCTATTAAAGATTCCCCATATGGATGTTTCTCCTCCACATCATTCAGTTCTTCACTTTCTTCTTTTATGTCTGTCGAGTCTACGATTAACACAAAAAAACATAATACATACCAACTCAGTTCAATAAACAAATGTATCATGTGTGTGATGTGCTAAAATTACATTGTCATTCTCACTCAACACCATCTAATCAAGCTTAAAATCATTTTTTTGTGTATTTTTTTTCATCATTCATGGTATGTTTTATTTATTATTGTTTTAGTCGGAAGTTTGCAGATTTTTTTTTTAATTTTTAAATGTTACTACTTGTTTCGGAATGTTAAAAGAACATTCAAAAGTAACATTCCCACAATGGTTCTAAAACGGAATCTTCCCTCATTCTTATAACTAAACAAACAAACAAAAAAACATTTAAAGGTATAGTTCACCCTAAAATTACAATTCTTTCATCATTTAGGCTTACTCACCATCAAGCTGTTCCAAACCGGTATGAGTTTTTTTTTGTTATGCTGAGCATAAAAAAAGAATATGAAGAGTTCAGATGCAAAAGCCTCTAAATGCCATTTGAAATTTTCTTCTAAAATTATCATTTTTATCAAGCTTGTATATTTAAGTTCAGTAATTTCACTTAAATGTCAATTAATAGGTAATCTTCATTGCCATCTAAGTGAAATTACTGAACTTAAATATACAAGCTTGATAAAAATGATCATTTTTAAAGAAAATTTCTAATGGCATTTAGAGGCTTTGCATTTGAACTCTTCATATTTTGAAGAATGTTGAAAACCAAATAGTTGATGAACTTCCTTAGTATTTCTTCCCCCACACTTTTGGTTTTGTTGCCCATATTCTTTTGTGTTCAGCAGAAAAAAGACACTCGAAACAGGTTTGGAACAACTTGAGGGTGTGTAAATGATGATAATTTTTGGGTTAACTATCCCTTTAAAGGACTGAAATTTCATAGTTTTGCAAAACATTCTTAGTCATATTTTTTGTTAGCTGGGTATTTACCGATGATTGCCACGCTTAAATACAGCCACCAAATGCTGAGCTAAAGCTTTGTTACCTTAATGTTCCTCCACCATCAACAATGAAGAATCAATAATGGACACCAACCTGTTTGTTCCTCACTATCTTCTTGTTTTATTCTGGATGGTTCTGGATCACTCTTGTCTTCAATTTCCTCTTCGACAAATTCTGTCTTAACTACAGTATACATAGTACAATTATTTCACTTGTTACACCCGCTTATTTGTTCCTCCCTTGTAGGATGACAGTTGATGTATGATCTTGTCTGCCAAAGTCAAAAATAATAGAAGTTAATACACGTATTTTAGTTTTATTTCACAGTTATTGTATTCTTGTCTATCTTTCATTATTTATCTTTGCATTTAAGAGCATACTTTGGCTTATAAAATATGATGTATGTAATATGCTTTGATTTTAACACAACATAGTTAAAATCCAATTCTGTAAGTCATAATATATGCTGATTAAGATTTCAGTGATGACAGCTAACAGTAGGTATAATATATGCATGAATTACATTAACCCCAAAAGGCTCTATTTACACAAATATAATTAGTTAAGCTGATACTGACTATGTTACAGTAAGAGCACAGATCAGATGTTGTAAGAAAACAGATTAAGAGACATAGATAACTGTTAAATTAAAGTGTTTATTTCTTTTACCTTCTGTAGAAATTGTTCTGTCTCTCGTCCCGGTTTTATGTATTTAATGCCTTTTGCGATTTAAACTCGCATCATGTAATTTAATAATGCTAATGCTCTCCACTGTCGTGAACACTTACCATACAGTAACTATTTGCTATTATTGTTAATAATAATGCGTTTTAACAGTGCATGGAATGTTTGTCCGTATCTCACAGAGTTACAAAACATTATTAAATGATTATAACATGGTTGAAATGTCTAAAAACGTCCTTAAATTCGAATGCACCTCGGGTTTGAGAATTCAGCGACAGCGCCCCCTGGATGGGGAAGAAGCGAGTATTATCTGTCGCAGTCATGTCGCATTACGGTAGATATTTACGACAGTGAGATCACGTTTGCGACAGCATCATGGCGGCGTTCGGTGTGAGTTTTGAAAGCTCAAACAGCATTAAATCTAGAAAAGAGTCCAAAAGAGAAGAACGAGCACACGTTTTACAGCAGGTAAAACAAACAAACTCTTTAAACTAACACCTAACAACGGATTCAATCTGTTTAGGACTTGAATACCGTCAAGAATTAGAAGCGATTTTTGTTTTAACGGATCTGTTTACATTCATCTCTCATTCGTCATTCATACTTTCACTAATTTACCCTTTTCTGAATTCATGTTTTTTTTTGTCAGTTATGTTTTATGATCAGATGTTTATAGCTGGGTTTCAGGAATTATTCCTCAACCTCTGAGGTGATTTATGTATTATTTTTGCCGATATTTATCAATATCTGGCTGAATTAATTATGAACATCGCTTGTTTTGAATTGATTTCATTTAGCAAGTACACGTAGTCATTTCAGATTTAACATTTAACCCAGCGTCATTCATTTTTAAGAAATATGGCTTAGCCCACACAATATTTCTTAATGACCAAATAATATTTGGTTATCCAACGATAATTATGTGTATACTGAAGGAGAACTGACGTAATACATAATCAAATATACATCGACGTTATACACTACAAAACACCACTGTAGGCTTTTATATTATTTAATCATGCCAAATTAAATGTTCTCACAATTGAAATATAATCACACAATATTCAAAACTTGTAAAAAATGTTTTTTCATTGACAAAGATGTCAGTATTTTTTATGAAGTAGTCACAATCATCATCATCTCAAAATAGCGTGATAATGGCTGATTAAAGGCTTACACACACTACAAGATAATGAACCAAATTTTTGACCCAACATCTTTTAGTGTGTGTGTGATTTAACATATTTTCCTGTGATATGATGATGTGTTAAGAGTGATTGAATCTCCTCAGAAGAACGTCAGCGCCTCACCAATCTCTAATCATAAATATCCAATATGTTTCATACATAGTTATGATCAGAGATCAGTTTTTTTGGGGGGAAACCCGAGGATATTCTTCTTGCACATCATCTGCCATTAGATTTGTTTGTTTTATCGTCTCACATTTTGAAAATCTGAAATCAATTGGGGGTTTTTTTGGTCACCACTAGTTAGTTCTGAGCTGAACTGGCGTTACACTACCTTCAGGGGGCGATACTAGTCCATAGTGCGTTTACAGTCTGATGAACACAGTCATCCACAAGTGTGAATTTGGATGGTAACATAGGGAATTAAACATATTTGCAATTTATGGTTATACAGTATGAGCTATTATGAGAAGGGTTCGCACCAAAATGTTTTCCTCCTCTTTGCGTTGAGTTCTGATGCTCCTTGTTTTTAAGCAGCTAGGCCTTTCAAATATGTAAATCGGGTTAGTTAAGCTATTTCTGTAAGCTTCTTTCTTAACATAAAACATAATATGCATCTCTTTTAAATTAGTATGAAATTGTCAGTCACCTGTAGGTGTTCAGTGCAGGTAAACGTTCTCCAGGTTGATCATGTTCCCCTCCTGATTTCTAATGATGATTAGCAGGAGAATAGAAAAATCACTGATATTTGATTTATTTAAACATTTATTTAAAGTTGCTGCCTTGTAATTCAACATCATTTCCTTATTCTCTGATTTCCTCTGGTGCTTGTTTTTGTTTTTTGCTTGTGTTATGTTAACACATCATACTAAAAATCATTGGTAATACTTTACAGAAGGTCCCATTTGTAAATGAAACATGAACTAACAACGATGAATACATATGATACAGTATGTATTAATCTTTGTTAAAGTTAGTAAATAAAACTACAACTGTACAACTTTTTAATAATGTGCTAGTAAATGTTGTATATAATATTAATGAAGATTAATATGCTTTAGAAGTAGTTTTCATTGTAAGTTCATGTTAGCAAATGATACCTAATTGTGAAGTGTTATCAAATCGTTGCTTGTAATTTTAATTAAAAACGAATTACAAATATTAAGTGACAAGTTTAAACTTAAAAGACTTAAATAGAAAATAATATAATTTTATCTAATTTAAAAATAAATTACAGCTAAATTTAAATATAAAAATACCAATAACAAAAATGACAAAAGCACTTAAAAAATGACTTAAACTATAATAAAATATTAAAATAAAAGTTTATAAAAACTCTTAAAGTTTTTTTTTGTTATTTTTGGCAGAGATGCAATAGAGTAACCTTTCAGTGATCAGTTCTTAAAATAATCATTTATTTTTTCTTAGAGCAAACAACATTAATAAAATAATAATATTTGGAACCTTTTCATTCTATAAAGAACCTTTTGTGGATTGGAAGAGTTCCATGGATGTTAAAGGTTCTTTATGGAACCATTGATGAAAAAACACGTTCTGTGTCTGTGTCATCTAGAGATACACTGGCCATAAATCTACATTTTTTGTTTTATTTAGTCCGATCTCTGTTCCGGACATGCACACAAACTGCGTCATTTGTGTGGAAGTATTAGGGAAGTCTGTAAACAGAACGTTAACAGAAACCAGGAGAACAGAGAAAATACTGTGATTCGTGATGACGCTCAAAATATTGTAAGGAAAATATAATATTGAATTGTGGGTGAGGGGTTTATATGAATGTATCTCTGAAGGGAACTGACTGTCTTTGGTAAGGTTATGATGACATTTTCTTTTTCCTATACTACAGGTGAACAGGGTGCAATTTTTAAATAGTAGATATGTAGTAAGTGTATAAAAAAATGTATGTTAAGTTTTTGAAATTTGTATGTTTAATTCTGAAAATTATTTATTTACCTCTGTAGTTGGAAAAACTAACCACATGACAGTTTAATGCAATGTTAACCCATAAAGCTAAGTGCTTTCTTAAGTTTGATAATTAATCTGCTATGTCATGTTTAAGACAGGTTATTTATGTCAGGTTATATGATTTATTGGTTTATGTCAATGTGTCATACCAAAGGCATCTCAAACAATGTCATATTTGCATTTAAAATGTCATAATTGAGCGAATGACACTTAATGACACAGTTGTCATAAAAATGCATATACCTCCTCCTTCATATTCAAGACATACGTCATGTCATGATTATGAAGGTGTCATGTCAGTCTTATGCACACTCCTTCAAGTAAAGTGTTACCTAAAATATATTTATTTTAGGGCTGTCAAAACGATTAATCGCGATTAATCGCATCCAAAAAAAAGGTTTGTGTTTACGTAATATATGTGGGGGCACTGTGTATAATTATTATATATATATAAATACACACACATGCTTGTATATATTTAAGAAATATTTTCATGTATATTCTGTATATAGATTTATATATAATTTATATTATATATAAATATAAATATTTTATAAATAAATTATTTTTTTTTCTTAAATATACATGTATGTGGTTTTTTTTAAATATATACAAAATAATTATACACAGTGCCCCCACATATATTATGTAAACACAAACTTTTATTTTGGATGCGATTAATCGCGATTAATCATTTTGACAGCCCTAATTTATTTAATATATAGTATATTTATATAATATATTATTTATATATTTTTTTTAAATGTGTTGAATACGGTGTCATGTAACGCCCCCTAAAGGTCCTTGCTCACTGAGTTGGCTCTGAATTGTCAAAACACCCTTCAAAATGCTTGCTAGATGTGCAAAACGCAGAAAATCAAACCCGATCCGAATCTTTTAATGACGGATGAAAGTTTCGGAGGCAGTGTGATTGACAAAACATGAGGTTGTATTTATTTTTTAATGTGCAAAATTTAGGAAAAAGGACCTACAATTTTGAAATTACACAATCGAATCTAAATAAAAAACAGATGTTTATATTACATGTTTGGATCGTGATTTAAATGCAGTGTTTGCCTCTCATTTAAAACGGCATTTTCTTTGTTTGAGGCCAGTTTGGCCTTTTATAGAACAAATACAAAGAAAAAGAAAAAAAAAAAACGTCCATTCATAAGAGCATCACGCTCCTCCATCTGTGTTGGGTTTCTCTGTGCACACATTACCCCAGGAAACGACCCGACAAACCTTTATCACCCCAGACAAACACGCAATTAGAATTAAAACAACATGTAATCCTCGTCCGCTTTCCTCTCCTGTTTGTGTCTCTGTTTAGGCGAAAGAGAAGTTTGAGAAAGAGGAGAAGAGGAAGGCCGAGAGGAAGGCCAGGGGTGAGGACACATGGATGCTTCCCGATGTTGACCTGCGACTGCAGCAGATTGGCCAGGTCAGAGGTCAAACTCTTGAACGATGATGAGAAATGTTTGATGATTCATAAAATACCTTCAGGTTGATTTTTGGAAAATACTAGGCCGTATTTATTTGATTAAAATACTGCAAAAACACATTTTATTACAATTGCAAATGTAAGTTTTCTATGTGAATATATAGTAAAGTGTAAATTATTCCCTTGATCAAAGCTGAGTCTCACATGATCCTTCAGAAATCACTCTAATATGATGATTTGATGCTCAAGAAACATTTATGATTATTATCAATGTTGAAAACAGTTCATATTTCTGTGAAGTTTATACTGCGTTTAGTTTTTTTTTTTTAACATTATAAATGCTTTGCCATCACTTTTGATTAATTGAATGCATCCTTACTGAATGAAAGTATTGATTTCTTTAAAATAGCTTTACTGACCCTTCAATTTTGGATGAAATTATAATATTATATAATACAGTTCCCATATCTGATTTGACCAATCCCACACAGACAGGGAAAAATCCTATCCGTCAATAATATCGCATACAGCACCTTAAATTTCTCAATCCAGTCAAATCCTGATTCGTAAAGTCAACTCCCGACTTGATATTGCTGTGAATGCATATCGTATTTTAGAAGGTAAAATGCTATTAAATAAGTTTCTCTAAGTTTCTGCATGTTTCTCTCCATAACGGATTCATATTTTGTTGTTTTTTTTTGCACTCAGGAGCATGCAGTGAAAAACAAGAAAAAGAAAAAGGAAAAGAAGGCAAAAAAGGAGAAGAAAGAGAAGAAGAAGAAAGCCAAGAAAGAGAAAAATGCATCATGTGACAGCTCTGATGTATGTGCTTTACCCACATTTTAATGCCACATTTAATCCGTTTTTTTTCCCAGGTTTTCATGTCTGAAATGTTTCTGAAATATCGTTTCTTTCCTTTGTTGATCCTTATTTGTTTTCAGGACTCAGAGGAGGAGTGGGTGGAGGCCCAGCTTCCTTCAGGGGGTGGAGACAAGCCAGGGAAGGCGGAGCTTGAGGCCACGCCCACATCGACAGTGGCCAGTACTAACCAAGTAAGATCCTAGTCTATGTAAGGGATGATGATGAACCCCTAAGGGTGATCAGGAGGGTTGTGCGTTAGCCGTTTATTCTGAGATAACAACCGACTGGATGCACATTATCCCTGCCACGTTAGTAAATAATTAGATAAAAATATATTGATCTGAGTTGAAATATTTTATTAGGGTCTTAAAACGCAAAGCTTCTGCGGAGTTCAAACTAGACGGACATTTAAGAGATACGGTATATAGTCATACACTTATTACACAGCATATCACCACATAAATAATTATGGGGGTATTGATTTCAGATTAAAGGTGCATTGCGCAACATTTCATGTTGGAAATAGCCGTTTTTCGAGTTGATGTGGGTTTTCTGAGATAAATATGACGATACATTGATTACAAGCTGTTTATTTGACGTCTTTCCACGGTTGAAACGCTGATTGAGCGAATCAATGTGTCATGATACGGATTTGGATAAGTTGTACTCTATCTTTAACACACTTTCAGATGCTCATTCATGTTTATTTGGCGCTGTAACTGGTATTATTAAGCCGGAAGAGAGCAATCTCACGCTACAGCGCCAAAACGTTTTTTATGTTTTTGAATTTCTAAAGAAAATGGACGTAATTTGAAATTTGAGACTTTGTTTCATATCAATAGTAACAAAGGACAAAGATTTTTGTGATTTTTTTTTTTTTTTTTTTTTTTGGATGCTCGCAGCCGCGATACAATGTTCCATTCATTCAAATGAAACAGGATGACTAATCGATTCTTGAGATTTAAGAATCGATATCGTTTCGTAATAAATGAGAATCGATTAATATCGAGAAATCAATATTTATTACCCAGCCCTACTGAATAGCGCTATTGACCAATCAGAATCAAGTATTCCACCGGGCCGTGTAATAACGCTGCTTAATGGAGGCGGTTTGCTCATACTGTGATCCGATGACCATCCTGGCTGTGGTCTGTAATCACAGTCTTCAGACATTGAGATTATAAGAGTGTGTAAGAGTGGGTGATTGTTGTCCTACACAGCAAAGCCACTTGTGGAAACTTCAATACTGTTATTACTGGAATTGAAGAGCGCTCTCTTCTCTCTCTGAGCCGCGAGGGAGCGTCACACTGACATCCGTTTGCAAAGCGACCGCAAGTCATTCATTTTCAAAGAGAGCTGGTACGTTGTGTGTGTGTGTCCATCGATGTGATGAAGATGCGAAAGATTTACTTTACATCAGGGTGACCATATTTTGATTACCAAAAACCAGGACACTCGGCCCAGCAAACACATGGGCCAACTCAAATGATACTCGAAGTTTACTCAAAGATACCTTATTAATTTTGTTAGCAGCAAAAAAATCTTATTTTTGTGTAATTATTGGGCATAGCAATGCATTAAATCTAGCTTTTTTAATAGTCTTTGTCTGTTTGACCTTTTCCTAGAGAGATGAATGGATGACCTTTGACTTCCTGGCGATGAAGACGACCTCCGTGGCGGAGAAACGAGCGCAGAAAGAAGCAGAGAAAGAGGTGGAGAGGGAGAAAGCAAAGGCAATTGAACAGGTGAGCGACGTTTGTGTCTTCAAACAACATTGTGTAAAATGTTGGGGGTTCATGCTGACATCAATGCCATTAGGACATTTAAAAGTGACTTTTTATTATTTGGTGAAGATCCACCTTTATTATTCTGCTACTTTAAAGGGATACTTCGATTTAGCATTGAACATTCAGTGTTAAAAATCTTTGATGCAAGCGGTTCAAACCAAGCAATCAAAACGTGTTGAAATGATCACTTTTAGTGAGCGAGGAGTGTGTGTTTGTGTTTATCGTGTGTTTCTCTCTGTCTTTCTCTGTTTCTCAGGCTGGTCTTCACAAGTTAGAGTTGAACCCTTACTGGAAAGATGGAGGAACTGGTCTGCCCCCAGAGGCCACCTCCAGAACTGCGGTTAGAAAAGGTGAATGCCGAAACAACGGGCCTAAATTTAGAAATATATGATTGGATTCGATCCTAAATACCATGGATTTTATTCTGCATCAAAAGTGAGGAAATCACGATGTTTTTTAAAGGCGTGAACTACTTTTTGCCGCTCGTAATTCAACATTCAAATAAATAATCAATAATGTATTTGACAATCTGAGATAGTCAGACTTCGAGAGGTTATTTTTATCTCACAGAAAATCTAAAATTTAATTTACGTAACAATTTACAGGAAAATACTATTTCCGTTTTTCTACTTGAAAATGTCTGTTTGTTAAAATTTACTTAAAATTTCTGAGTGAAAATTGTTTCAAAGTAAATCATACACCGAATGTGATCAGTGAAGAGCAGTTCAGCAACGACCTTTGACATTTTAACATATTTCGTTTAACAGAAATGATTATTGTTAAAGGGTAGCATTTAACATTTTCGATTTATAAGTGGTCAGTTTTTGTCCAAAATAAGCTGCAATTTGGACCAAACTTCTTAAAAAAAACTTTGTGAAACTATTAAAGGAGTAGTTCACTTTTAAAATAACTTTTGCTGATAATTTACTCACCCCCATGTCATCCAAGATGTCCACATCATTTTTTCTTCAGTCGAAAAGAAATGAAGGTTTTTGATGAAATCATTCCAGGATTTTCTCCATATAATGGACTTCAATGGGGTCCAAACGGTTCAAGGTCCAAATGAGAGTTTCAGTGCAGCTCAAAGGGCTTTAAACGACACCAGACGATGATTAAGGGACTTTTCTTGCTAAACCATCTCTCATTTCAAAAATAAAGACAAAAGTTTAAGTTTTATAAGCGCAAATGCTCGCCTTGCTCTGTTCTACGATGAGTGTTCGTTACTCTCCCGTTCGAACTCGTTCATCAAAATGATCAAATTATTTTCAAGTCATTTGGTTCATTCAACGAACGAAATGACTCTAAAAAAGATTCATTCATTTTTGAGTTTGAACAGGAGAGTCACAAACTCGCATCACAGAACAGAGCAAGGTGAGCATTTGTGCTTATAAAACTTAAACTTTTTTATTTATTTTTTAAATGAGCGATCATTTGGCTAGATAAGACCCTTATTCATCGTCTGGTGTCGTTTAAAGCCCTTTGAAGCTGCACTGAAACTCTCATTTGGACCTTGAACCGTTTGGACCCCATTGAAGTCCATTATATGGAGAAAATCCTGGAATGTTTTCATCAAAAATCTTAATTTCTTTTCTACTGAAGAAAGAAAGACAGACATCTTGGATGACATGGGGGTGAGTAAATTATCAGCTAAATTTTTTTTTAAGTTGGCTACTGGCTGACTCAGTTTGAAGCCAACATGCTGCTCTCGTCCTCTTTCATTTTTCATGATGGTTTTCTTTTTGCCATTTCAGTGTGCCGTTTCATTCTGAAAAATGTCACGTTATTAGAATGGGGCGTTTCATGTTGACAGTGCAGTCGCTGTTATCTGTGCTCTGTACACGCTGAGCGGGAAGTGTTTCTTTCACAGATGTTTTACACAGATTTCTCTCTTTCTCTCTCAGCTGGAGTGGTGAATGATGGAGGGGTGAGCTGGCTCAGAAAGTCCTATCAGAGGATGAAAGAGCAGGCTGACAGAGAACAGCGCAGTGTTGAGAGTGTGGTGGCGGAGAGATACGGGGTGAGCAAACACACACACACACACAGTGGTAAACAAACACATCTCTCTTTAATTCAACACTCTTTCTTCCCCTGCGATTGAAGAAGCCATTCATTCATGAAACTGCTCATGCTGGATATTCATTGTAGCAGCCAATAAGGATGCAATATTGTCATATTATTTAATTTTATACCGGATGGGTATTGTTTAATTATTTTGCGATTCCGATTCTGCTTATTGATTTTCCCCGTTGTGGTAAAAAAAAGAGAAGAAAAAGTCAAATAGTTTTTTTTTTTTTTGCAAAACATTCTGTTTTAGCTGAATAAAAATAAGACAAATCAGCAGCCTCAACTAATAAATTAGACTAATATACATTTTCAAGTCAGTAATACAATAAGAACAGACAAGCAAATTAGCAATAGCAATCAGTAATACAAATTAGCAATAGCAAAAATAGATGCAAAGTTCAGAAATTGAAATTTGACGTAAAATTACTTGGTCTTCTTTTTAGAAATAAAATATAGATGACTCCTTATTAAAGTTACAAAAGTTATTCAGTCAAGATCAGTGAGGGATTTTCTGTTGCTTTTGTTCTTTGATCAACAGTAATGACACAGACGCCAGTAGGTTTATTAGGCTGTATATTAATATATGTTACTGTATTTTAATCTACTATCTATATATGAAGAGTTCAGATGCAAAAGCCTCTAAATGCCATTTGAAATTTTCTTCTAAAATGATCATTTTTATCAAGCTTATATATTTAAGTTCAGTAATTTCACTTAAATGACAATTAATAGGTAATCTTCATTGCCATTTAAGTGAAATTAATGAACTTAAATATACAAGTTTGATAAAAAATTATCATTTTAGAAGAAAATTTCAAATGGCATTTAGAGGCTTTTCCATCTGAACTCTTCATATATATACAGTGTGTATATATATATATATATATAATACACTACTGGTCAAAAGTTTTAGATCGGTAAGATTTTTTTATGTTTTAAAAAGAAATCTCTTCTGCTCACCAAGGCTGCAATTATTTGATTAAAAAATACAAAAAAACAGTAATATTGTGAAATATTATTACAATTTAAAACAGCGGCTTTCTATGTGAATATATAGTGAAGTGTAATTTATTCCTGTGATCAAAGCTGAATTTACAGCATCATTACTCCAGTCTTCAGTGTCACATGATCCTACAGACATTATTATAATCTGATGCTCAAGAAACATTTATGATTATTATCCATGTTGAAAACAGTTTTTTACATTTTTATTTCAGGATTCTTTGATGAATAGAAAGTTCAAAAGAACAGAATTGATCTGAAATGGAAAGCTTTTGTAACATTAATCATCACTACCATTCAAAAGTTTGGGGTCAGTAAGAATTTATTCTTTATTTTTGGGGGAAAGAAATTAGAAAATACTTTTATTCATCAAGAATGAGTTAAATTGATCAAAAGTTACGGTAAAGAAAAGATTATATGGTAGAGAAAAAATGGTACACGACTGTTTTCAACATTGAAAATAATAATAATTCATGTTTTTTAAGCATAAAATCAGCATATTAGAATGATTTCTGAAGGATCATGTGACACTGAAAACTGATGTGTAATCAGCAACAGTAATGATGTTGAAAATTCAGCTTTCAAATTACATTTTAAAATATATTAAAATAAAAAACAGTCATTTTAAATTGTCATAATATTACTGTTTATATATATAATGTACATGTGTATTATTTGAATATTAGATAAATGCAATAAGTAAAAAAAATATGTTTTTTTCTTCAGGAGTCCTGGGTAGTAAAACTAACAAAAAATGTTTTTTAAAATTAAGTTGAAATCATGTTGACATATGGAGCTTATGGTTATTTTCTCTTCTGAAACCCATAAGGCTATTTTGAATGTTTTCGGTGCACCGTTTCCCAACGGGGATGACATGTACTAAACTCTAACGAATCTGCTCCGCTCTCGGTGCAAACTGGCCTTAATGATGTAATGATGGTTCTCTCTTCCCTCTGTAGTCCATGGAGGAGTTCCAGAGGAAACTGCGAGAGGCGGAGGAGGTCGCGTTTGGAGAGAGGGGTGAGAGGAGAGGAGACCGAAACGAGGGAAGAGAGAGATGGAGGAGAGATGAGAAAGACGAATGGAGAGAGAGATGCAGGAGAGACGACAGAGATGAAGGGAGAGAGAGATGGAAGAGAGATGATGGGAGAGAGAGATGGCGGAGAGAAGAAGGGAGAGAGAATGAAGAACGGAGGAGAGGACGCCGAGACAAATCTCCAAATGCTAAGAGAGAGAGAGAACGAGACTTTGAGAGAATGTCTCTCGACCACGAGGAACGCAATCAGAGATCCGGGCCGGATCCAGACGAGGATCCGGAGTCTCAGAGACGCATGACTTCCTCTCTGTACAGCCTCAGTGACAAGTTCCTCAAACCCTCCGATCCCGACGAGGATATGAGCGCAGGGCCAGCGGTGAGGAGGGCGGTGCCGAAGGGCTCCTCATCCAATCAGAGGACAGGATTCAAAAAACCTGATGATGATGATGATGATGGGCTTGTAGCGGCCTGGAGGAAGAGCAGTGATTCAAAGACGACGCCAACCCCACAGAAACGCACAGAGAAGAGCGCCGCCCTGCAGGAGGAGAGCAAGACAACAGTGAGCAGGTCAGAACGAAAAATAGGAGATTTTTCTCCATATAATGGACTTCAATGGGGTCCAAACAGTTCAAGATCCAAAAGACAGTTTGAGTGCAGCTTTAAATGACACCAGACGATGAATAAGGGTCTTATCTAGCCAAAGCATCGGTCATCTAGAAAATAAATACAAAAGTTTAAGTTTTATAAGCTCAAATGCTCACTTTGCTCTGTTCGTGACTCTCCTGTTCGAACTCGTTCATCAAAATGAACGAAGCTTTTTGAGTCATTTGGTTTATTCAACGAACGAAATGACTCGAAAAAAGATTTGTTCGCCGCCATTTGTAAATTGTGTCCGGCTCACTTCCAGGTGTTTTTAGGCTACTTCTACATTAAAGGAGTAGTTCACTTTTAAAAACACTTTTGCTGATAATTTTCTCTTCTTTCTTTTCTTTAATTGGTCGAACGTGATTTTACAAATCTGTATGAATCAACACGATTATTCGAAATTCGCATCTAGTAATGCATTCATGGGACATTGATTTGACTTGTTTACTCGTGCTTTTGTGAATGTTAGCTATGCTAAAACTGATTGTTTGCTAATCTTCCAGTTCAGAGAGTGAGGAAGAGGAGGAGGAAGAGCTGATCCTTACCGATGAAGAGATGAATAAACTGGGAGCCAAACTGGTCAAGGCAGAACTCATGGGAAACACGGTGAGCTCATCAAAACTCTCTAAGTGACGTACCTAGACTGAAAATGCTGTCTAAATATGAAGCTCGCTAGTGTTTGCAAAAAAATCGAGCATTGAGAAAATCTCCTTTAACCCTAATGTGCTGTTGGGGATGTTTACAGCCACTATGGGGTGTTTTTGAGTCTTAATTTGGCCATAACTTTTTCCGTGTTTCAGCAAATGGCATGATTTTTGGTGACAAATCTTATTTTGACACACATTTTGGGAAAATGCTTTGACAATTTTCTCAGTACACTCTGGGAAAATTCACCACCCTTTCGTTATATTCAGCCACTACTTTAAACTGTTGTAAAAATGCAGCAGATTAATTAAAAAGCTTTTTTTGCACAGGCCTGTCTAAAGGGTTAACCCTTTACCTGTCACCCCCCTTTTTGATAATTGACATTAAAATGCACTTTACAAACTTAAATGGTTATAATTCAAGAATGCTTTGGAACATGCGCCCAAGTTTGGTCTTGTTTTGGTCAGATTATTACTGAAGTGAAAGCACTTCAAAAAATTAAAGTATGAAAAAGTTATGAAAGTTATAATTTACAGAAAATCAAATATACTTTATTAATATATTTTTTTAATATAAAATAAATATTTTACAAAATAGGTTTTACTATAAAATTACTATAAAACGAAAGCTATACATCTAACCAAGTTGTGTTCCAAATTTGAAGTTGATATCTCAAAAATTGAAGTTCCCATGAGATTTTGTTTAGGCGTAGTACCAAAAATAGCCACCGGGTGCCATTGAATTCCATTGATTTTAATTGTATGCATTCTACCATAACAAATTAATAAATTTCTGTCCAAATATCACTTCTGTCACTAAATATGGATCCTTGAGACTCAGACCTTTCTGACAATATATGTTTGTCAAGATTAGAAAAGGTTTTGATATAAATTATGAAAAATGATGAACAAAAGGGGAGGGGCCTAATAAAACAATACTGTTTCTATGGTAATGCAACGTCCAATTTCAAAACGGTTTTCACAGGATGAATTCTGAGTTCGTAAGCTTTCAAATGATACCTAATTTATGATAACTACTAAAATATGTGATATAATAATAATAAAATATATATATATATATATTTATATATATATAATATATTTTACTTTTTAGAGGACTTCTTACCTTACTTTTTAAAATATAATTTTATCTTTTTTTATTGACAAATGATAATTATGGTTTTTTTTATGAACTTTTAGCACTATAAACCAAAGTTTCAATTATTAAAAGTGTGTGTGTCGACTTTTTGTGACAAAGGTCAGAAACTCCTGTAATGACGTCGATTTTTTTGTGGCGCACTCTTGTCATAAATTCATGTATTGCTGTTCATTCATAATTTGTAAGAAAAAGTTTAAAAGTCATAGTTTGTCATGACTTGATTAGGATTTAATAGTAATATAGTGAAGTTAATTTAGATTGCCCGTATACGGGCAAGTTACAGTTAAGGGGTTAATGGTGCCACCTGGTTATCAACAGTAAAAATACAATTTTGACCACTTCCCAACATGGAAAACCACCAAAAATCAAAAATGCATGTTTATATGGCATCTTGGCTTTGCAATTAAAAAATGTGGTTATAATGGAAGTCAATGGGGCAAAAACAGCCACGAACAGTAAATGAGCCAGAAAAAGTTCAAATGTGATGCTGCACAAAAACTAACAAAACCAATGTTGTTTCTAATCTTTGACATTTTGTGATAAAAGGTAAAAAAAAATCCAGTCTTATTTTTTATATTGAAAATAAGTCATTTTTTGTGTGTTTCCCCCCCAAATCAGTGACATCATTTATGAATTTGTCAATTAAAGAGTTAAAATCCAGATTTTTTTAAAAACATTCATTAGTTTTGATCAGAACTGAGGTTGATTAATAGAATTATGCAAAAAAAAATTGTATCTGCTACATTTTTAAAGCAGTTTAAAGCTGTTTTCAGCCACGAACATAACGAAAGGATAGTGAATTTGAACAATGCACAAGGGGTAAAGTTCTGTGTTTATATTCGCGATATTGATGCATTCACTTACACAAATAAGGTTTACAGTAAGAAAATTTACTAAATATCTTCATTTAATATCCTAATGATTTTTGGCATAAAAGAAAAACCCATACATTGTGTTTTTTGACCACAAATTTCCCCGTGCAACATGTGATACAGGGTCATATATTGTTAAAAGCGCTGTATAAATGAAGGTGACTTGACTTGTTCTTGTTCTTGAATGCTAAAAGTGGACGGTCAGAAACTGATGCAGTGTTTTGCTGTTGAATATTATCCACAGGCCCTGGTGGACAAACTGAAAGCTCAGATGGACGCTGCCCGTCGAGCCAAAGAGAGCCGAGCTCAGAGAAAAGTCCAGACCACGCCAGTGTCTGCGCCGTCCGACTCGGAGAAGGAAGTGGTGTTGTTCAGAACCGACCCGTCGGGACGAGCCTGGCCGGTCAACGCCCCGTCGCAAACACTGGAGCCTCGAGGAGGACGGAGGAAGCGGAAAGCGGTGAGACACACACACTCAAGTTGTTTCCATGTGATTTGGGTAGCTTTGGTTCTTTGTTTGGAGTTTATTTACTTTAAAGGGGACCTGATTTTGTTTTTGGGCTCTACTAGAACAGGTTTTTATGGGAGCTTGTTTTCGTCACAGAATAAAACATGTTAAAAGATGATTGCAACCTTTTTCTCAGAATTGCGAGATCTAAAGTCACAATTGTGTGTTATAAAGTCTGATTTAAGGAAAAAATGACAGTTTATATCTCACAATCTGACTTTATTCTCCAAATTGTTTGTTAAATTCTGAGAAAAAAACTCAAATAGTGAGATAAAAAGTTGCAATTACCTTTTTGTTTTTTAAAAATATTTTTTTCATAAATTTCCCTGCTTGAATGTTGATTATTCTCCTCATATTCTCCATTGTTGCGGCTCCTGTCTTCCCAGTCTGTCAGTAACGCTCTGTTTACTTCCTGTCTCTATGAAGCCCCGCCTTCTAAAAAGCACACTGTGCTCTGATTGGTCGGCTGGATCAGTGTGTTGTGATTGGTCGAGCACTTCGAGTGTGTTTGGGAAATGTCCCGCTCATAACCGCCAGTTTAACACACTACAAACTAACTCAGTCAGGCCCCGCCCCCTTTATTCTTCGCATTAATTATTATAATGAGGAATATTGTGACGTGTTCGTTCCCGGAAGCAACTCAAGACTACAATGGTGGCGTTTCAGGAGTTCAGAAACAATGATATGATCACGGAAAACAAGCATTAGATTAACATTAGCGTGAAGCAAACTACACCTTGAATCTCATTTTCTCCTCTCATGTGATTTGTTTTTAGGTTGAGACGCATCAGGACGGCGAGCGCGTGCGCTACTTTGAGGATGATGATGGTGTGGATCTGCGAGAGATGGTCAGGCGGGAGAAGATGAGCTCTGCGGAGGACCAGAACGCTCTTTACTCACGCATGGCCGCCAAGGTGAACGCCCGTCCTCTCACGCACCACACGCGGATGAATACGGGAGCGTGCTTCCGCCACATTTTTAAGTTCATATCAAGCAATTCTTACTTTATAACATGCAATTGGGAGATATAAATTCAGAATTGCATGATCTTAATTGCAAAAAAAGTCTTAATTGCGAGTTAAGTCAGAATTGCAAGATATAAACTCCCAATTCTGAGAAATTTTTTTTCACTTTAATTTAAAAAAATGTAAAAAACTGACTTTATATCATGCAATTCTGAGATAAAAAGTTTATTTTTTATTTTTATTCTGTGGCGGAAAATCAGTTTCCATAGATAAATGAAAGTCTGTAAACGGACGTTCATAAAAACATTTGCAGTGAAAAAGCAACTGGAGGTTGTTAATATTTGTTATGAATGATGAGCAGCAAATATAATGACTGCACATTTGACTTGTCTCCTGTGAGATGCACTCCACAAATCTTTATAAATGTAAGATTTATGCATTTGAATTGCATTTAAAATTGACAGTTTTAACATAAACAAACTACTCAACAGTATGTGATGCATATTTGTAAGTCATACATTAATGAAACGGGTACTTTTTTATGTGCGTCAGTTTGATTTGAATCACAATATCATAATTGTTTAGAAGCATCATGGATCTGTTCATTTTAAACATATTAATATACATTTATATATATTTATTAGGGCTGTCAAAACGATTAATCGCATCCAAAATAAAAGTTTGTGTTTACATAATATATGTGTGTGCACTGTGTATAATTATTTTGTATATTAAAAACACACATGCATGAATATTTAAGAAAAAAATTAGGGCTGTGCAAAAGTTAATTGCGATTAATCGCATCCAAAATAAAAGTCTCTGTTTACATAATATATGTGGCCGTAGTGTGTATAATTATTTTGTATAAATACCTATGCATGCATGTAAAAATTTAAGAATTATTTGCACTTAAATTCTGTATATATATATATATATATATATATAAATACATAATCTATATTATATAAATATAAATATTTCATTTATGAATAACACATTTTCTTAAATATATACATGCATTTGTGTATATTCATATATACAAAATAATTAGATACAGCAAACACAGATATATTATGTAAACATAGACTTTTATTTTGGATGTGATTAATCGCTATTAACTTTTGCACAGCCCTAAAAAAATATTATTTATATATAAAATATTTATATAATATAAATTATATATACATCCATATACAGAATATACATGAAAATATTTCTTAAATATATACAAGCATGTGTGTGTATTTTTATATATCTAAAATAATTATACACAGTGCCCCCACATATATTATGTAAACACAAACTTTTATTTTGGATGCGATTTCGCGATTAATCATTTTGACAGCCCTAATTAATATACATTTATGTATATAATATACAGTTAAAAATGCATTGCATTAAATGGGATGCATCCAAATACATTTACGTTTTATATGCAGCTTGATTAAATGATCTTAAATTTAGGCCTAAACATTTTTCCTTTTCCAGTGTTTTGCTAGTTTCTGGAAAGGTTTCATAAACAAATTTCTGAAGCGCAGACACACACCAACAGCCGTATATTTCCCTGCGCTCATCTATCGTCGAGAGCAGACGGTGGCGGTAAACGCCGCAGTATTCCTGTCATCAATCTCCCATCTCAGACTCTAACCCGGGCAAGGCTTCTCAAATCTGTCAGAGTAAACTCAGACGTCACCGTCGCCATGGAGACGAGAAATATGAAAGTGACAAACATTTGCACATTTTAGCGCCACTTCGCTCTCTCTCTGCCAAGTTACCATAACATAGCAGCTAAAAGTGTTATTAATATATTTATTTCCCGTTTCATCGGCAGAAGGCAAGATTGAGTGTTAGTTAGTGTAATCGCAGTGCAGAGCTGCTTAAAGGGTTAGTTCACCCAAAAATGAAAATCATGTCATGAATGACACTCCCTGATGTAATCCCAAGCCCGTAAGACCTTCTAAACACGGTTTAAGAGATTTTTAGATTTAGTCCTCCATTGGAAATGTGTGTACGGTATACTGTCCTTGTCCAGAAAGGAAATAAAGACATCATCAAAGTAGTCTATGTGACATCAGTGGGTTAGATACAAGGTTTTGAATCATCGAAAATACATTTTAGTCCAAAAATAACAAAAACTATGACTTTATTCAGCATTGAATTGTCTTCCGGTTCTGTTGTGGAACAGTCTCTATTCAATTTTTAATGTCAGTCTCTATTCAAACTGTTTGGCAGATCATTTTTAGAACATCTACATCACACTGACGGAATGTTCGTTATTCAAAATCTAACTGACATTCCGGTGATGACATCATGGTGTTTGCATACTGTAATGTTCTTGGTCTCTTTTTTTTTGCATCTGTTGCTGTGCGGTCATCATTTTATGAAATATAATTTTAGTTTAATTTATTTATAACAGGACAATGTGCAGTTACATTAAGAAGATGGCTGCACCAGATTTAGCACTATGCTAATTTCCATCTGTAGTCCTACACAAATACAAACACATAACAAGATAAAATCACATTACAAAACAATTAGCATATAAAAACGATGTAGTGATGTTTATTTTAATATACTATAAAAAAAAACAATTTACTAGAAAAGCACAGTATACAAAGTATAAAAAAGTAAATAAATAAACAAACAAAATAATAATAATTAAGGAGAGAAAATTATAGTAATATAAATAAATTAAAAAAAATAAATAAATAATGCTCTGGTGCACTTCGCATGGTGGTCAGAAATGCCCTAAATGAATGTACTATTTATTTCAATAAGGTTTTTTATTTGATAGTTTGTATTTTTAGGAAATTGCATGCTGCTAAATTTTATTTATGGTATAGTTATGATCCATTTATTAACTGTTAATCACTTTTTGAGCATAGATCTGAAAATTTTATTTCCAAGTTAAACATAAATCTTAGTTGGGTCTCTCGAAGATCACACTTGGCAGATTATTGCTGATGTGAAAAAGTAAACATAGTGAAACAAAAAATTAGGGCTGTGCAAAAGTTAATTGCGATTAAGCGCATTCAAAATAAAAGTCTGTGTTTACATAATATATTTGTGTGTGCTGTATATAATTATTTTGTATATATAAATACACACACATGCATGTATATGTTTAAGAAAATGTGTTATTCCTAAATAAAATATTTATATTTATATAATATAGATTAAGTATTTATATATATGCAGAATTTAAGCACAAATAATTCTTAAATATATACATGCATGCATAGGTATTTATATATACAAAATAATTATATACAGCACACACAAATATATGATGTAAACACAGACTTTTATTTTGGATGCGATTGATCGCAATTAACTTTTGCACAGCCCTACAAAAAATTCATAGAAGTTTAAGTTTATTGTTATGAAAAAGGTTAAAATATATTTTTAACATTTTTAAATGAAACATATTTTTCAAAACACGTTTTGCTCTGAAACTGTGAGAAAATCAAAACTATTGAAGCTCAAATTATATCCGTGATTCTTTTTTCTTGTTCGCACAAGTGCCAAAACCAAGTTTCCAGTGAAGTAAAAGATAAAAAAAGTTAAATTTTTCAGTCTAAAATAGTCAGAACAGCACCAGAAAGTTAAAAAAAATTAAGATTAAAGTTACAAATCTCCCATTGACTGACATTAACAGAATGTCCGAAATGTGAAATATAACCAACAGCAGTCATATCAATGTAATATTTGCATACTAAAAATGCTAGTTTAAAATAGTTTTCTCGCTCGCATTTATTTGCATAATGAAATGTACTCAGTGATTTGACTATTCATTTGATTGATTAATTTTAGTAATTTAAAAATAAGCATTTGACTCACTAGGATCTAGAACCAGAAGTTATTGTAATATCTGCTCTTTTGTGTCCAGCCTTACAGTGTGGTCTGGTATTATATGTACATTTACCTCAAACTTTCCTTCCGCTGCCTTGCGAGCTCTACTATTTTCTCCAGAAAATGTCAGTCTAGTGGTTTGTGTGTTTATCTCCTGTGTGCTGTCCATGCAATCCAGACAATAACCTACAGAACCACACACACACACACACTAAGCTCAAACTCTCCGGTCTATCTGGGTGTTTTATTCACGGTTTAGCCGGAGAAAGCAGCGATGCAGAGAATAAATGTAGAATTTGGTCGCAGACTGTCCAACACACTCGCTCTCACCTCGACTCCTCTCCATCTGTCAATCAAACATGCCGGTGTGAACACACACACTCCCACACAGATCACCCGTTGCTACGGATACATTGCCTCCTTGTCTGCTTGTTGAACCACACCGTTAAGCCTCTCTCACTTTAGTGTGTGTTGGTGTCTGAAGAGAGGGACACACACGCACTGTTAGCGTAATCCCCGTGGCCTGGTCACATCTGCCACTGCTGTTGTCTGGATGTTACTCCAGATAATGACCCGCAGTTTCACCAGTAACTCCGCAGTCAGATCACATGACTCGTGACGACCAATCCAATCGCTGCTCCACAGTTCGGTTTCAAGACCCTGTTTGCCCAATCAGATCACATCAAAAATCGAGTTGGATTTTTTGCTGATTAATAATTAGTATATTTGGGTTTTTTTTTAAAAATAAAAAAATAAATAAATTAAATTATATTAATTTTTTTTAAAAGTAAAATTGGATTAATAATTAGTAAAATTGGAATTCCACGTTTGCTGTGCAATTTGGCCATTTTTTAAATTTATTATATATCAATATGGCTATAAAATAATAATATCTAATTATAATCATTCTTATTTTAATTAAAAATACATATTTTGAGTTTAAGAATCTCCCTTTGACTACCAATAGTAGAATGAAGAACCAACTGTGATGGAATTATTGTGATGATGCATACTTGTCTAATAATATTAATTATTATTACTAAATGACTACAAAAAACAAAATAAGAAATATTACTATTGCGATTTCACTGTAAGAATTAAATCAAATATTTAGGAAAAATAACCTTTAATAATTTTATTGTTCGTTAAAACTGTAAAATTACAATAGTATTATTTATGGCTGTTCATTCCTCCTGAAAAAGTGCATGGCTCCTCCCTAATTTGCATATTATCATAGATAATAATTAGGGTGCCATGAATCATAGTATATTGATATTGATTTACATAGTAAAAAAAGGACTCATTTATTTAAGGTTCTTTTCAATTAACTTTTATATTGTTCTTATTGTTGCTTTTTGTTTTTATTTTACTGTAGCGCTTTGGATTTAAGCACATTATAAATAAAATTCGCTATTATTATTATTATTGTAGATGGTATATAAAGGTTGCAAGATAATGTACTAATTCCAAAGTATTTTGGACTAATATTGCTTAAGAGGATCTGTGACCCAATAAAAGATAATTTGCATTTACTCGTACGTACTTGTCTTACTATTAAAGTACAAGTATAGCAGTGATTTATAGATCTCATAAAACATTTCTCGTTCCTCTGTCCTGAAGCAGTTTTCAGCCTTTAAAAGATTAAACTCAGACATGCAGGACAGAGTGAACCTTTCATGATAAAAGTGTGTAATAAAGTCAAATGAACCTTTAAAGGGGTCATCGGATGCAAAATTCACTTTTATATGATGTTTGCAGTGTGTGGACACAACCACCATACGGTAAAAAAAAATCCAGTCACTTCTTTTTTTAATCGTCAGAAAGCCTAAACACTCTCAATAATCAAGCCGTTTGGATTTTCTGAGCAATATGATGTCATATTGCTCATGCTCCGCCCACGACCACTGACGGACTGTGCCGTATTAGCATATTCCTGTATCAGCATATTTGCGTATTAGTATATTCACGTTTTAGCATATTCCCGTATTAGCATATTTCCCGTATAGCATATTTCCCATATTAGCATATTTCCTATATTAGCATATTTCCTATATTAGCATATTTCCTATATTAGCATATTTCCCATATTAGCATATTCCCGTATTAGCATATTTCCCGTAGTAGCAAATTTCCCGTATAGCATATTTCCCATATTAGCATATTTGCGTATTAGTATATTCACGTTTTAGCATATTTCCCGTATAGCATATTTCCCATATTAGCATATTTCCTGTATAGCATATTTCCCATATTAGCATATTTCCTGTATAGCATATTTCCCATATTAGCATATTTCCCGTATAGCATATTTCCCATATTAGCATATTTCCTGTATAGCATATTTCCCATATTAGCATA